>ML675644.1:5405345-5463016 GCA_007922155.1 Mesoclemmys tuberculata
CACACACACACACACACACACACACACACACACACACACACACACACACCTCTCTTTCTATGAACAGTTAGTTGGTCATCAACTTCAAGTGAAAGCCCATAGGAATTATTTCTTGAGATTTTCCGTGCTGTACAAGAGCACCGGCAATAGAACACATTCCTCAAAGGAATTCATGTGCAATCAATTAGATAGTCTAATTAATTTTCCAGCTCAATAGGTTCCATGAACAATTTTTACACAGAAGTGTACCTCATATGGGTATGTGTGAAAAGACAAACCACGAACTCTCAGAATCTATCTTTCGGCAACTGGACAGGTGGTGTTCTCTTCGAGGCACATGCTGCCATGTGGTAGCAATGCTCTCTCAGGTGGGATTCTTATTTCTGATGTGAGGTGGCTGAACACATCAGGGAGAGGGAAGAGGTTTTTTTTTTCAATGCAGACAACATTGAGAGAGTTGGCCTCATACCACCCCTTAGGGACTGATACATCAATCAGTATTGATTATACTTATTGTAGCTTTCAGTCGGAGGGAAAGTAGCATGCTAGACAGCAGCTAGCAAAGGGCTTAATCATGTAGTCCTTAATCAGGCAACATTTCCACTGAAGTCACTGAGAGTTTTTGCCTGAATAAGGAGTGCAAGACTGAGCTTGAAATGCGTGAGAAAGGAATAGCCTATAAAATGCAGCACGTTGATCTTACTTGGGAACTTCTTTTTTAAATACTAGGTTCTTCAGCAAACTTCTATTTAGCTGCTATGACCTTTGCCTGGACTTCCTTTCCCATCATTGTGATCACTAACAAAAAATTCTTTTCCACACAGATGTAATGAAGCGTTTGTGAGACCACAATTGCAATTGTAATGTCCGAAAGAGCGGACTGAAGCATTTCTAAAGGAATCTTGCCAATTATAGCAGAGAAAAGCTGTTATTTGATATGCAGATTTCTTGGTAAACAACAACGATGGGTAAGAAGATACAGAAGAAGTACATGAAACTTCAACTGGATTTCTATCAGATGTATTGCTGTAAGATTTGGTTGAACGTAGACTGGTCTCACAAATCCACGAGGCTCGGGAAAGAGGTATACACCAAAGGTGAAATGATGGCCACACCAATCTCCACAAACCACCGAAGTAACACCCTCAAAATGTCCTTAGACAGTATTTTAGTCTGAATATCATTTCTTCTGTTTTAATTAAAGTGGTTGTTAGGTAAGACTCCCCAAACAGAACCCCCAATAAATGGGGAGGAGGGGAGCAAATCTGAGGAAAAGAGGAAAAGCAGGAGAGCAAAGGTGTTCGAGAACAAGTGTGAAAGAAGCAGGGATAAACAGCCAACAACAAAAAAAGAGAGATCATAGGAAAGAGGGAGTTAGCAATGGAGAGAGGGAGGGGAAGGATCAAAATGAATATAACAGGTGGGGAGACAAATGAGAAGGTGTAAGGGGAACAAGAGACAAACAACTGAATGGAGGAGACATGGGGGAGAAACAAGGGGAAATAAGAAAAGAAAAAAAAAGAGGGTCAGCCAGCCATGAGGGGCCAGTCAGCCAACCAGGAGAAGGAAACTTGCCAGCAAAGGCCAGGCAACAGACTAGTTAAAAGGTAGGTACAGCCAGGAGCCACCAGCCACACAAAGCATGCTAGGAAGAGAACTTGAACATCAAGCTGACCCCAACAAATCTTGGCTCCGCCTTGGGAGTACAGTGACTTGCCTTAAGGGATTTGATTTGTAAGGGAGGGAGAGAGGGACAAAAGCAAGGCTCTGTCCACACTCTGACCAGCAGAAAGATATTGGCTTGAGAAACAGGAGAAATTTAGAGCACTGTGAGGAGTAGATCATTGACCTAATAAACTAGACTGTCTCATCTGGCTATTTTCTCTGAAATATTATGTACTTGCTAGCACTAGGCGACCACATATGAATAAACAAAGTTACATAAATTGCAGATATTAACCTCATATTTTCCAAAAGGACCTTTTCCCATCTGCAGACAGTTGATTTCCACATTCTTTTTGGCCTGTTCTCCTCAAGCTGATTCGGTCCAAATGTTTTGCCCTGATATTATTTTCATATTTCATTGTCAGACAACAGGGAAAACAAATGCTACACCAGTGATATATGGAGGGATGAAGTAAGAGTTAAAGGGTTACAAACTACATCAGGAATGGTTTATTCCAGCTGCAGAGATGACATATGCCATAAATGACATAACCTCCACCCACCCACCCACCTCACACACACAAAATGCTGTAAATTGGCAAATTAAAGTAAACCTGAAGTCAGTGAGAATCTATTAACTTCAACAGGCTTTGAACCAAGCCCATGGTGTTTAGTAGTTGGGAACCTGTTCCAGTCAAATCCAACTGTCCCAACCTCTCAGCCAATACAGATTCACACTCTGAGGCACTGGACATTATGCCTATTAGGGGCCAATTTCTTTCTGGAATTTAAGGCGAAAGAATCATTAAGTTACATGAAAGAGTACAGAGGCTTCCCATAATTGTTGAGAGAAGTATGGAGCAAAAAAAAAAAAAAAAAAAAATCGGACGGAGTTAATCAGTAATAAACCAGAACTTTTCAAATGGAAGCATTAAGGAGAGCAAGCTTATAAAGCAGTGGGGTTCATCCTGTGGCCTGCAGACCTCTGGGAGTCCACAGACTACGTCTAAGATTTCCAAAGGGGTCCGCACCTTCATTTGAAATTTTTGGAGGGTTCACAAATGAAAAAGAGGTTGAAAACCACAGTTATAGAGTGCAGTACAGTATATACAGTTCCTCTGCGGGAGCTCTGGTATGCGCCTGAACTGCAAGGTTTAGCAGTTACGGTGCCAATTAAAACTTGTACTTCAAAAAAGAATTTCTGAAGTATAAAAGTTTGAAAGGAAGTTTTCTGTTTTAATTTTTAAATCAAATGGGAACATTTAGGGATCTAGGATGGCCACTGATACATATATACACACACACACGCACGCGCATGCACTCCAGAAATGTTAGTGGCAGAACAGACTATTTTGACTGGTACTGAAAGCCACAGCTGCATCTACACCAATACTGTGGGAAAAGTTTTAGGTTGCTTTAAAAAACAACAAACAAAACAAAAACCTCCCATAAAACAATAGAAGGCACATAATTTGGGATTCTTCACTGGTCAGAAAACTTCCTTCTAATTATCAGTTATTTTGCATTCTCTCCAAAAAGGCAAGTTCCCAGAAAGTATGCCATTTATCTGTATCATTCCTGTTAGGAGGTGCCTGGCTTAGGAACAGCAATGAACCCTTATTTTCATAATTAAGCTTCACTTTTCATACCATACTTCTGATAAACAAACTGGAATTAGAACAATGCTTTTAAAGCATCAAATTGTGTAGCGTTATAAAATAAAATCAGCCTGATGTGATTACAAAACTTTGATTAGTGTGTGAATATCGATGGTGGCTATCCCTTGAAACGAGGAGGGAAAAGCCAGGGGGAAAAGCCATTGATGAGACTTAAGATGGCTGAGGAGTCCAATCCATGCTCTACAGGTTTTTCTGCATATGTGACAGACGGTTGCTTGAAGAGAGCACAACTGCTGGCTAGGATGCTATGCGCTTTCCTTCCACTTTTGCCATTCCTCAGCCTCTTCAAAACAGGCTGACGCTTGATGTATGATGCAACGCCATTGCACTCTATTGCAAGCCAGCTCTTCCCAATTCGTGGGGTCAATTGCTCCCTTCTTAAGATACACCTTCAGGGTGTTCTTGTAGCATTTACTCTGTCCCCTGCGGGTCCTCTTATCATAACTATGTTGAGAAAAGAGGACTTGCTTTGGAAGATGTGTATCAGCCATCTGCACACAATGGCCCATGCAGCAAAGTTGATGTTGCATAATCTTCTCCCCAACACTGGTGATGTTAGCTACAGAGAGAATGCTGGCACTGGTGTGATGGGCTTGCCATCTGATACGGAGAATCTTCATAGGCAGCGCTGCTGGTACCACTCCAGACGCTTAAGATGGCTTTGGTAGGTCACCCATAAAGAAGAATGGTGATGACTACTGCATTGTAGACCAGGATCTTAGTTTCCATCTGCAGATCTCTGTCAAGAAAGACATGACAAAGCAACTTTCCGAAGAATGCACTGGAACAATGGATCCTATGTTCTATCTCTACATCAAGGTTGGCTGCCTGGGAGATGTGGCTAACAAGGTAAAGAAAATACTCAACATTTTCAAGAGGTACACCTCCAATGACTATTTGTGGGAGAAGGGGAGCAATTTGTGCTGGAACAGGCTGTTGGAGTACCTTAGTTTTTCCAATGTTGAGGGAGACTCCCAAGCTATGATAGGCACCTGAGAAAAGATCCAGAGTGGACTGCAAGTCAGCCTCAGTGTGTGCATGGATAGTACAGTCGTCAACATACTGAAAGTTGCAGATTGAGGAGTTGGCCATCCATGCAATACTCAATCCCAAATCCAGAAGAAAGGTGGTAGCAAATAAGAATCAAGATCACGGCAAGACAGATGGAAAAAGGAGTTGGGGGGTGATAACGCAGCCCTGCTTGCCACCAGTACAGATGGCGAATGGGTCCGTCTCCAACCCATTACAGAGGACAGTGGTGGTCATTACAAAGTAACCTGAGAATGCGAATGAACTTCAATGGATTATTGAACTTAGACAGCACCTTCCATAAGACTTCATGATTGATGGAATCAAAGGCTTTAGATCAATAAATGCCACAAACAGTGGCTCGTGGAGTTCTCTACACTTCTCTTGGATCTGACATGCAATGAAAATCATGTCACTGGTGCCCCAAGATGGTCTGAAGCCACATTGTGATTCCGGAAGGACATATTCGACAAGAAGGAGAAGATGGTTCAAAAGGATGTGAACAAGGATCTTCCCAAAAAGGGAGAGGAGGGCAATGCCTTGGTAATTCCCACACATTGACTTGTCTCCTTTCTTAAAAATGGTCAAAATATGTGAATATACTGTAAGCCTAAATTATCAAGATAATGTAGTTTAGCCCACATGTTGAAAATGAGAACCCCAGACTGGAACTCTCGCCTGGCAAGCAGATTGGTGGAATGGGCTGTGACTGCCCCCATGAGAAGCACTTTTGTCTGTTCATAGCAGAACCTAATACAGGAAGTTATTGACAAGAAGATTCACTGTGTTTTCACCAGCCTTTCATCCTGTTGGCCACTGGCACGAAGAGTTGTGTGGACTTACGGAACAACTTTGTCCGCTCTATGTAAAACGTTAGGGCCCTCCGGACATCGAACACATGCCAACTGCGTTCCTTGTCCGAGGCATGGGGTTTCGGAAAGAAAACAGGGAGGAAAATATCCTGATAATAATGAAATTGGGACACCACCTTGAGCAAGAAAGCCAGGTGAGGCAGCAACTGGACTGTATCCTTATAGAAAACCATATACGGTAGTTCTGAGGTAAGTGTCCTAATCTCGGACACCCTTCTAGCCAAGGTGATCGCTACCAGGAAGGCCACCTACCAGGATACCAACAACAAAGGTCAGGTAGCTAAGGGCTCGAACAGGGCCCCTGTGAGCCTAGCAAGCACTATATTTAGATCCCAGGGAGGAAGTGGATCCCTAACCTCAGGGTAGAGCCTCTCTATACACTTCAGGAACATGACTGCCATATCATGGGAAAAAAATGACTTCCAATGGATCTGGGGGTGAAAAACAGAAATAGCTGCCAGATGTGTCCTCAGTGATGCAAAAGCTAGGCCCCTCAGCTTAAGGTGTAACAGGTAGTCTAAAATCATTTGGATCAAGGCCTGCTGAGCCGAGACTCCCCAGGACGCCGCCCAGCAGGTGAACCGTGTCCACTTGCCTAGGTACAATGTTCTTGTGGAAGGTTTCCTGCTACCCATTAGAATCTGCTGCACCTGAGACAAACAGGCTTGTTCCTCTGGGTTCAGCCACAGAGCTTCTACGTCATCAACACAGAGATTCCAGGTCCAGATGCAGCAACCATCCCCGGTCCTGGGAAAAGAGATTGTGCCAGCGAGGTAACTCTAGCGGGGGAAGGGGGAGACAATCAACAGCTCTAGCAGTATCATAAACCAATGCTGCCATGGCCAGGCAGGTGCTATGAAAATGACATCTGCCTTGTCCCTCTTGATTTACAACAGAACCTTGTGGATTAACGGTATAGACGGGAAGGCATATGTAAGGGCTTCTGACCACAAAAGAAGGAAGCCATCAGAACCCCTTTGTCCAGCCCGCAAATGGAGTAGAACTGACAGCCCTTCTTGTTCAGCTCGGATGCAAAGAAGTCCACTTGGGGAGAACCCCATCTCTGGAAGAGCATGTCGACCACCTTCAGGTGGAGCAACCACTCAAGACAGGGTAAGAAGAATCTGCTGAGGAAGTCTGCTGTGGCATTCTTTATACCATGACGGTGGGAAGCCACCAGATGCATGCTGTGTTGTATGGCAAAGTCCCACAGGCACACTGCCTCCAGGTACAGGACTAGGGAGCAAGCCCCACCCTTCTTGTTGATGTAATACATCGTGGCCGTGTTGTCCATCAAAACTTGGACTATTTTGCCCTTCAGGAGCGGGAGGAACACCCCGCATACCAACTGCACTGCCCTGAGCTCCTTGATGTTTATGTGCAGATCCTGTTCCCCCGCCGACCAGGTCCATTGTATACTGTGGTTGGAGCGGATATGTGTCCCCTGCCTTCCTGCGGGGCCATCGAAGCCGAAGTCCCCGCTCGTGGGTCTGAATCTGTGTCTGACCCCAAGTCCCTGGGCCCTTTCTGGCACTGCTGCAGCCACTGATCTCTTTTCCGACGAGCAGAGGGAATGAGGGCCTGCCACTACAGGGAATCCACACAGGTTTCAATATGGCCATTGTGCGGGCCATTGTCCCTGGGGCCAACCCAAAACTGAGGGTTCTGGTCCCAGGCTCTAGGGACACGGTGGTGGCTGGGGCAGGCGGCACATCTGTCCTCCTCCAAGGAATAGGAGTCGCTAGCTGAGGATCATGGCGGGGCTTCTTCCGCCTCTCTCCTATCATCCCATGGTGATTCATGCCAGCCTCTGGGAGACAGTGACTGGTGCCTTGGAACTATTATGGTCCGCAGCCTGGCAGCTGGCGCAGGGTATTGGGGAATACGACCCTGAGTACCGGCGCCGGGAACTGCGAGGACTCCCTGTCCAAGTAATGGCATTGCACACCTGAGCCTACATGGGAAAAAAAAAATCTTCTTTCCTAAAACAATTTTCATATTTGTAACTGAAAATGTCTTACTTTTATCCAAATTATGGACGGTCACAAATGCACAGTGCCTGTGCACAGAACAAAGTATCTTCAACTTCCTCGCACCCCTCACTGGGGTTGGCTGACTTAAGTTGACTACTTTAAAGTCATATCCTTTCTTTGACTCAGTGTGCTTTAAGATCAGAGCCATAGTCAAAGCGGGTTCCATCCAGGCTTTATTTCCCCTGACAGCATAGAATTTTTACATCCAAGTCTTAAAAAAAAAAAAGTACCCACATTCTCAGATACAGCAAATCCTTTCCTCTGTGAAACGCATGTAAAATTTACCCTTTGGATATGATAAAATGAAGAGTTGTGTAATAAATGCAATCCAGTCCTGTGGGGTTTGGGCATCGTTTTACAAGCGGCAAATCATCATTTCTTTTGGCGTTCACTGTTATGTTCACCACCTTGAATTCTTGTGCAATTTCTTAGTATGTAATAGGCACGTACCTAGGAATTCCATTTTACTTACCATTATTTAATACAGAACTGGTACATGAATATTTTTACTAGATTACTCATTTATTTATGAAGAGAAGATTACAAGATGTAAAGAACTTGTCACTTATTTGAGTGTGTTCATAGGCACTAAAAGTAATATCATTAAGGGGAACTAGATAGTCATGAAAATATATTGACACTGATAGGAGCACCTCAACAAGGCCAGCCCCTCGGCACATTCATGATGAGCCTGACACTGAAGGAGTTAAAGTTAACTCCCATCTTCTGATTATATCAAAATACCTGGGGTGAAATCCTGCTTCTCAGCCCTCATTGAAGTCAAAGGTAAAACTCCTATTGACTTCACTGGGGCCAGACTATGACTTCTGGTATGTTTAGAAGACAGCTGAACCTTTATAACAGCAGAAATGCTTCACATTGGTGTAAAAAAAAAAATTTATCCCAGTTTGGGACTGATGTGGACAGCAACAATATAGGCAGAGGAAAATCGTTAGTATTTCTATTCAAAATTCTAAACAGCTGTTTTCAAGGCAGATTAAAAGATTTTTCAGCATTTGGACTCGACTCAAGAGCTTTATCTAATGCATACTTTGCGTTTGAGTCTTTGTTGAATTAGAAATTTAATAGAGCAGCTGAGTATTTTAAAATCTTTTGGAAGACGTAAAAAAGGGATGTGAACTCTAGCACACCCTGTAAAACATAAATTTCTTACCAAAAGAATATGTTATTCATGTGCTCTGTACATTAGGTCAATTATTACTCACTTTCTTTGGACAACCACCAAGTGTCTCCACCCTTTATAACAGAGCACACTGTAATCAACTGTAACAAAAAAAGCAGAATCATTCTCACACCCAGTGGTGGCTCAGTTTTTACCCCCAAGAGATTTAATCAAGAGTCTACAATTGATTTGACCCATGCCCCTAACAGTGTCCTAGATCCGGGTACTGAAGGCTTGCTGACCCAAGTCAGACTGAAGTGTGTGTGGATGGAAGGAGTACTTGGGCTCAAACCTGGGTCATAGCCCACGCTTAGTGTGCAGTGCAGATGTACCCAAAGATTCAGAGAGGTGATTGTTTTGTGATCATCTAGTCTGACCACCTGCATAACAGGCCACAGAATTTCCCCAAAATAATTCCTAGAGCATTTCTTTTAGAAAAACACGATCCCTTGATTTCAACATTGTGAGTGATGGAGAATCCACCATAACCCTAGGTAAATGGTTCTAAATTGTTACTCTGAGTGTTAAACATCTACCCCGTATTTCCACTCTGAATTTGTCTCACTTCAATTTCCAGCCACTGTATTTGATTATACTGTTCTCTGCTAGATTGAAGAGCCCATTATTAAATTTTTGTTCTCCAGTTAAGTACTTATAGACGAAAGACGACAATCCTTAACCTTCTTTTTGTTAAGCTAAATAAATTGAGCTCCTTGAGTCTATCACTATGAGGTATTTTTTCTGACCCTTCAGTCATTCTCATGACTTTTCTCTGAACCCTCTCCAATTTTTCAAAATCCTTCTTGAATTATGGACACTGGACACTATTGCAACAGTGGTCACACCAGTGCCAAACAGAGGTAAAAACCTCTCTTCAGCTATTTGAGATTCCCGTTTATTCATACAATGATTGCTTTAGCATCTCTCTGAGAACTCATGTTCAGATGATTATTCACCACAGCCTCCAAATCTTTTTCAGAGTCACTGCTTCCCAGGGTAGAGTCCCCAGTCCTGAAAGGATGGCCTACAGTCTTTGTTCCTGGATAGATTCATTACCTTCAGCCATCTGGTTGCACCCAGGTTACCAAGCAATCCAGATCTCTCTGTATTAGTGACCTGTCCTCTTCATTACTCATAGACTCTGACTGTAAGGTCAAAAGGAACCAACATGATTATCTAATCTGACTTCCTGCATATGCAAGCCACAGAATTCACGCACCCACTCCAGTAATAGACCCCTAATCTCTGGTTGAGTTACTGGAGTCCTCAAATCATGGTTTAAAAAGACTTCAAGTTACAGAGAATGCTCCATTCACACTAGCTTAAACCTGCAAGTGACCAGTGTTCCACGTGGCAAAAGGCGGCAAAAATCACCGACGGTCTCTGCCAATCTGACTGGGAGGAAAATTCCTTCCTCATACTAAATATGGCAGTCAGTTAGACCTTGACCATGTGGGTAAGACACACTAGGCAGCACCTGGGAAAGAATTCTCTGTAGTAACTCAGAGCCCTCTCCATCTCGTGTCCTATCACCAGCCATTGGAGATATTTGCTGCTAGCAGTCTTATCACAAACTTATCAAGCTCAGTCTTGAAGCTAGTTAGGTTTTTTGCTTCCACTGCTTCCCTTGGAAGGCTGTTCCAAAACTTCACTCCTCTGATGGTTAGAAATCTTCACCTAATTTCCAGCCTAAACTTGTTATCTCCCCAGCTTATAGCAAGATTCTTGTTAATCGCTAAATGCATGACCTTGCAATTTGTACTATTAAATTTCATCCCATTTCTATTACTCCAGTTTACAAAGTCTTCCAGATCTTCTTGTATGATATTCCAGTCCTCCTCTGTATCGGCAGTACCTCCCAACTTTGTGCCATCTGCAAATTTTATTAGCACACTTTTTGTACCATTGTCAGGACTCTTGTTTCTAATATACTTAAGTTCCTTCTTATTGTCCCTAACTCAGCTGACCAAAGATTTCTCCTTCCGTCCCTATTAATTTTCTACGATTACTAGCTTCTGATTTATAATCATTACTATCAACTTCCCCTTTCTTCCTTTTGTTTTTTATATATATGTTTGTTGTTTATATATATATATTTGTTTTATGTATATATATAGCTGCCTTTACTTCCCCTCTAAATCAGGCTGGGTTTTGAACCAATATTCCTCCTTCCTCAATTGTGGCTTTTTGGGCACCTAGTAAGGTGTTTTTAAATGATTCCCAATTATCAGTCACATTTTTCTCATTAAATTCTTCCTCCCAGCTGATCTGGCTCATGATTGTTTTCAGCTTTGGAAAAGTGGCCTTTTAAAAGCAGAGAGAGAGAGAGCGAGAGAGAGAGAGAGAGTTTCCACTTTTATTGCGCTTTCACATTCTAAATGTGATCAAATTATGACCATTTGTCATGGTTACATATTAACTGTATATTAAAGAAGACGTACAGCCTGAACTTCATGCTGACATCATCCTGGTATCTTAAATCTAGACTAAAATGTCAGCTTTTACCCGTGTTGCTAGATGCTTTGCTGCATCTACCATAAGCTCATTCCTTGAGTTGTCAGGGACACAAAGCGAAGATGAGATGAGGCTCTCTCCCTCAGATTGCAAGCAGGAGGTCCTCTCACAGGGATGAACAAGTAACAAAAATATTCAGCCATTTAATTGAGAAATTAAATGTAGACAGCAGAGATTTAATCAGCAAATAACACAACAAACATTTGAGTGGCTACTCTGGTTCTTCTGGCTCTGAGGAGCAAGTTCCCACCCTTCTTTGCTGTTTCTTAACATTCTGACCAGTTCAGTCCTCCTCCTTTCCCATGTGCATGCTGGCCCTTACAGCTGCTCTACCTTATATGGGCCAACTCTGGATCCCCAAGTATTGAGGAGATCGAGAGAGAGAGAGAGATAAAGGTGGCTTAGAGCATGCCTCTCCTCCCTCAGTTTACCAAGGGGGAGCTTGGCCCAGATGAGGATAAAGCCCCAAACATACAACACATAGATTGTAACGACACAAGAGCAGAAAGACAGACCTCAAATAATTCCAGTAAGTCTGGTGTTGAGAATGAGTACAGGCTCCAAAACCAAGTTAAACTTCAAGCAAAGAATGAAAAGTGAGTCTTTCCTGGCTTGCTGGTTTCTCTAACACACAGCTTCTTGCACGTCATTGGCCTGCACCTGACACTCTCTTCCTGACTGAAGAATGTAAGAAATGAAAATGAAAGGCTGACTCCTTTCCCACTGGCTTTATAGTGATTACATGATAGCAACTGCTCAAGCCAGCCAAGAACCACAGTAAGGAGACACCAGCGCAGCAAATTCAGGTGAAGAGAGGACTCCAAACAGGCTAACCTTTTGTGTGCGTGCTGCAACACAGCACTGTTACATTTGCACACAGCTCGTAGAGGCAGCTTACCGCCACAGAGCAGCCAACATGTAACACTGGTATGGGAATGTTGTCACAACTGTCTCCTCCTAATCTAAAAACTGACCATGACATGAAAACAGGTCTTTGGCAGGCAACACTGCATTTGTTTATTTTACCATCTAAATAACCCTTATTTCCCTTTTAGAAAATAGTTGGGGCTGAGTTCTCTACTCCCTGTCTTTCGTTATACTAACTGGAGGGCAATTGTGTTAGTCTGATTCCTTCAACACGCTGCTGTCCCTTAGAATGATGGACACCAGTCACAAGGTGAGAAAAATAAAGAAACCTAAATTCATTCTCAGCTACAGGATGAGTATGAGCAACAATAATGCGAGTCGCACTCTTAAGAGAAGAAAAACAATTAATTCACGTAAGAAAATCACTTCACAATTACTCTAATTGTGCCAGAATGATTCCTGGCTTGTGTACCTCTATAAAAAGCATCACCAAGAAGCTCACTCGCACAGTTCCTCTGATCACGCAGGAGCTGCCCTCTGGTCATCTAGTCAGACAAATTCAGGGAAGCTATTTTCTTGTTTTACATAGTATCAAGGAGAAGCGATTTCAGATAAGACTCCAATCTCCTTTTTAGGGCTTATCGAAATGGGGACTGAATGAAAGAAAGGTGTGAATTTAAAGTGGATTAATTAAACTGCATTAAATATCTGTGTGGACACTCTCAATTAGAATTAAAGTGCCCTGAATTTGGTTTGGTTTAGTTTAATTCACTTCTTCACCTTTTGGCGAATACTCCTTCCACCATCCAATAAGTCAGAGCTGCCGTCAAACACCTGTTTGGCACAGGGAAATTTTTAACCAGGGTTCCTGAAATTATGCTGATTGTGGTTTGTCCTGTCTGCTCTTGCAGCTAATTATGTTCAGCACTGGTTCAGGTGCACCAATTACTCACCCTCATTGCCAACAAGCACCTGGGCTTAACCTGGTATCCACCTTCAGTTGATTCCAATATCAGGCCACCAAGTGAACATGCATGGAATGATCTTCCCATGTTCTACAGACCCCAAGGAAACTACTCCTTCTGTACCTCACAGCTGTTGCACCACAGGAAAACATGGCAAGGTGTTAGTCTGGTAACTAGGACAGTGAAGACAAGTTGAGTTCCACAGATACCCTGCCCCAACCCTCAACTATTACTATCCTATAATCAGTGTACAGCTACAACGTGGTTGACTTTAAAATGCAAAGTACGCACGTTAGAAAACGTAATCACAGCTACACATACAAAACAATGTGGTCTAAATTAACTGTTACCACTCATTGTGGATAGTTCTGACAAAATCTGCTCAATTTGCAGTGGCAGCCAAAAAAGCTAACAGAAAATTAGGAACCATTAGGAAAGCAATAGATAAGATACAAAATATCATAATACCACTATATAAATCCAAGGTACATCCACATCTTGAATCCTTGTGTGCAGGTTTGGTTGCCTCGTCTCAAAAAAGATATATTATAATTGGAAAAAGTACAAAGAAGGGCAACAAAATTATTAAGATGTAGAAAGACTTCCACCTGAAGAGAGTTTAAAGACTGCTCATCTTAGAAAAAGAGATTATTATAGGGGGATATGATAGAGGTTTATAAAACAGTAATGGTGTGGAGAAAGTGAATAAGGAAGTGTTATTTACCCCTTCACATAACACAAGAACCTAGAATCATCCAATGAAATTAATAGGAAACAGGTTTAAAACTAACATAAGGAAGTACTTCTTCATACAACAAACAGTGAACCTGTGGTACTCATTGCCATGGGTTGTTGTGAAGGCCAAAAGTATAACTGGGTTCAAAAAAGAATGAGAAGTTCATGGAGGACAGATCCATCAATGGTTGGATAGTCAGGAAGGCGACCCCCATGCTCTGGTTGTCCCTCTGACTGTTAGAAGCTGGGACTGAACAATAGGGGATGGATCACATTATATATTCCCTGTTCTGTTCATTCCCACTGAAGCATCTGACATTGTTGGGAGACAGGATACTGGACTAGATGGACCACTGTCTGAGTCAGTATGGCAATTCTAATGCTCTTACGTTCTAATATATTAGATTATCAAAGACCCCAAAATATATAGTTCAAAAGTAAAATCAATGGCACTTTCTCCCAACCACAAATGGGAAGTTTATAGGTGTAAATCTCACTGATGCCAATAGGTGCTAAAGCTACATCCCCTCTGCATCAGTCAGAAAGCCAGCTTCCCTCTCCCCCATCAACCATTGTAACTTTGTCAGCTTGTATTTTTTAAAACTAGCTGTACCGTTTTCAAGATTTTATTAGGCAAGTTCATTAGGTATTGTCAGCGAAACATGTGCTTTCACTTCACAGCACTCCATTAATCATTGCTCCACTCACTGGATAGCACAGCACATGCACAGAGACCTCAAAGTGTTCTGGATTATGAACACTTTGACGACGTGGGCACTAGATCTTTCTTAGGCTGCTAAAGTGCTCCAGTGACGCCGCTGGTTGTGTCACAAATTATGAACAAAAGCACATTTCTTCCAGGTTCTCCAAAAGTTGTATTGTTTTGCAAGAATGCTTTCTCTCCTGTATTCTTCCAGCTGACACACACACTTCAAAATTTGAAAATAAAACTAAAATTCTTCCCATCCCTGGGATGGGCGTCATCCCACAGACCTGCACACACAGGCTTTGTTATGTGCTCAGTTTTCAGAAGAAAGGATACTGACTCCCCTGGCCTTGCGCAAAGCTGATCAGCCAATACATTAAACAGAGCTACCGTGGGCAAGCAGAAATAAGGAAGGAGTTTTGGGGAGGATGGTGGCACTGAGATTGACTGATGTTCAGAGTCCTCCAGGTGGACACACTGGCAAAAACAGGAAATATATTAAATTAAAATAAAAGGTTGAAAGTCCATTTCTTACCTTCCTGTGGAACCCACTACTACTGTTGCAGTGGCAGAATGTCACCCTGGCTGAAAATGTGCTGTTGCCACCGGGCAGCAGCTCAGGCTGAGAGCAGCAGTGCCAAGCTCTTACTCCCCCTCCCATCCCAAGCAGGCAGGAATTGGGAGTGGGTGGAGCCTTGGCTACGCTCCTCTCAGTGCACCAGGCCCGCACAGCTGACCTGCTGCAGAGGGGGGCTGGAACAGCTTATGTCACTCCATCGCCCGCCAAGTCAGAGGGAAGCAGCAACTGTACTGCAACTCCTTTATTCACAGTTCAATCGCTGCTCTGCTCCTGGGACCTCAGGATAAAATCACTGCTGATAGCATTTGCGGAGGACTCAAAAGATGGGCAGAATAGTGAACAATGAGAACAGGGCAGTCATACAGAGCAATCTGGATTGCTTGGTAAGCAAGTAACCATTCAAGCAAGATGTGCTTTAACATGTAAAAGGTATATGTAACCCATGCCTCTGTCGCTGTTTCTTTTGAACAGGAGTAGTCAGTTTGTGGGGGAGACGGAGACGGGGGCCTACCAGAAGAGTGGACCAGCTGTCCACTAACTCCAGCTAACATCAGAATAGCAAGTAAACAAAGTATGTCATACTTTTGGAGCATGCTAAGTAGGCATCTCCAAGGATGGAGGCCAATTCCACTCCCAAATATAAAGATAAGAAGGTACCAAACTCTTCAGTGCCAGACCCAGCGGGAGGGTGAAGATCTCGGAGTTGAGAGCTAATGCTCACAGGCCTGCGTTTACTAACTGCAGCAAGAAGATAAACACAAGACGGAATCCCCCTATTAAAAAAGTTAGGCACTTGCTGCTTGTTCAGCTCAGGACAGCGTGTTGACATTGATGCCAAATCAGTAGTGTGTATTTTAAATGTCTAGGATTTGTGGCCTATGTACCCTTTGATATGCTTGATACTATTATTTTTGTTTGCATCATATTTGCTGTATTGCTGTAATGAGAAGATTGTTTTTAGATTTCTGAGGAGTCTAAGTTAAGCCTCCTCTTATAAACTTAATATTTTGTCTTAGTCTGAGCAGCTTCACAACATGGTGGTGTCTTTATTCCAAACTGGAGCAGCTCAGGGTTGGCATATTTATCTTCTGTATTATCGTCCACAGGTAGCAATTCTGCTGTCAAAACCAGACTGAACCCGCTCACTACTTCTGCAGTAAAATTACATTAGAGTGGGTACTTGTGTAATCAAAGTTTAGTGGGTTATATATACACATATAGCGACAAGGAATGCATGCCATTGCTACTCAGTGTGGGGGGCTGACTCCTGGAAAGCAGTGACTCTGGAAAGGATTTAGGGGTGATACTGGATGAGCAACTCAACATGAGCTCCCAGGGTGACAAAAAGGGCTAATGTGATCCTTTGGTGTACGGACAGGTGAGAAATGAGTAAGCGCGGGGAGATTATTTTACCTATGTACATAGCATTCAAGAGACTGATCCTGAAATACTGCGTCCAGTTCCGGTGCTCACATTTTAAAAAGACTCTTGAAAAACTGGAGAGAATGCAATAAAAGAGCCACAAAAATGATTCAAAGTCAGAAGGAAATGCCTTACAACAGGGGTAGTCAATAGGTGGAGCATGGGCGAAGTACGCTTTTGAACAGACCCCCAAAATCTTTTTATTTACTTATTAATATATATTTTTTAATTATTTTCTTCTCTGGAGACCTTGACTATATCTTGACCAAGAAATTTGGACCGTAACAAAAAATAATTGAATAGCCCTTCCTTACAGCAAGAAGCTGAGAGAGCTCAATCTATTTAGTTTACCAAAAAGAAGATGGAGAGGTGACTTGATTACAGTTCCTTGATTCACAGGAAGAATACACAAGATACTTAAAGGCTATTTAATCTAGTAGAGAAAGGCAGAACAAGAACCAATAGCTGGAAGCTGAAGCCAGATAAATTCAAATTAGGAATAAGGCTCAAATTTTTAAATGAGGGTGATTAACACTGGAACAAGCTACCAAGAGAAATGATGGATTGTCCATCTCTTGAAGTCTTCAAATCAAGATGGGATGCTTTTGTGAAAGATATGCTTTAGTCAAATGTAAATTATTGGGCTCACTACATGGTAACTGGGTAAAATGCAATGGCTGTGATACGCAGGAGGACTGAGTAGAAGATCCAATGGACTCTTTAGGCTTAAATAGGGTGACCAGATGTCCCGATTTTATAGGGACAGTCCAGATATTCAGGGCTTTTTCTTATATAGGAACCTATTCCCCTCCACTCCATCCCGATTTTTTACACTCACTAGCTGGTCACCCTAGGCTTAAAACTTATTGAATCTATGAACTGTGTGTGGCCCTTTACTAAGGACAGATGGTAAGACTGATCAGAAATATAATATTTATTAGTAGCCTATTTTAAAGAATAAAAAGGCAAAACAGATTTGGTAGGGCTTTCCCTTACAGTTAATGACTGGTTGGAGGCAAAGCCCTTTAATCCAAACAGCCATTATCTGAGAAGAAATGCTTGTGCTAGTGGGTCATTATTGCTACCATCCTCAATGTAAGTTGAGCCATAAAATATGAACACGAGCTAAAAATAAGGTAAAGATTGCTGCATGTGTTAACGATAAAAGTTATACTACCAATTAAAAAACGAGGGATCAAATTTTCAAAAGTACCTAAATGAATTAAAGCACCTAAACCTCATTTTCCAAAAGTGGCTCAGGCAATTCAGAGTCTAAACCCCACTGAACTTCAATGGGACCTAGGAGGCTGCATCACTTTTGAAAATGTGACTTAGTTATTTGGGAGTTTTGAACTTCTTACCCTAGATCCTGAGCGGCTGTAAACGGTCACAGCTGAGACACTGGCATAGTACCGCAAAGGGACCCCTAAACAGCTTTGCGGCAGAGACAGGATTTCAGTCTCCATCACTCTCTATCCAGCCCTTTCCCAACCACTGTGTCCACTTAAAATAAATATATTAAAAGAAAATTTGAAAAGAAAATAAATGAGAAATGTGACTGAGACTAAACTGTGGAAAACTGGAGTACTGCTATAGCACAGATACAGTCTCTCTAGTGCAAAACCACACAGGTGGCAAACGGATGCACTGGAGAACCCCTATGGCAAGTCTTGACATTAGAAATAAAATATGTTGGATTAGGACGTGAATGACTATCAGTAAATGTGTTGTTTAGATGAGTAGTTTTGCTGTCCTTTGCTGCCTGTGGATATTGATGTTACAATTGAATTTTGCTGATTTCTGTTGCCAAAATTCAGTTAAAGAGCTAGGGATATTTGTTTTAGAATAAATATGCAATTTTAAAACTTCTAGTGGTGTTCATTTCTAACAATAGTCGAGATTTATTGGTTACTTCCCCTAATCCTTAGGCATAAAACCTTTTTACAAAGAGAAATACTCAACCCTGCTCTCTCTACTCAAGTAAAACACATATTAATCTCTTCAGGAGTTTTGTCCGGTTAAGGAGTGCAAAACTAGGCTCTGTATTTTACAGCAGAGCAGAGTTTGGAGACAGATCTCGCTCTTAGGGCTCTTTCCTTTTCAGACCTTATTTAGGCCTCTTTTCTTTTCCTACAGCATTGCTCCAGAGTGCCAAACAGTACATGCTGTCACTGAAAAATATAAAAACCACTCAGTCATTATTCCTGAACTTCCCAAGGCTAACTAGAAGTGTGAATGTGGCTTTTGTAACAGTACTTAAGTAGTTATTTCCTATCTTCTTTTGCAACTTTCATGCTGAAATTTAATTAGAAAATTATTTCTAAATGCAAAAGTTTCTGTACAAAAGCACTGACTTTTATAGGAAAAAATTCAACTAGGTTGCAAGGGGATTTACATATGACAGGAAAGTTTCACTGACCGTTCTGAGCACCTCTGCAGAATCTATTTTCATTACCGATAAGTGTTTTGCAGCTGACCTACATACAAGAATTGTTTTATTTGGAAATGCCCTTGTCAGTTTATCTTTGCATTAAGTATGATATATGATGTTTCAAAAGAGGGCCTCTTTGCTTATTAGAACTGATCATTACTCAAGTTTGGGATTTTTTTTTTTTTAAACACACTGAACTATTTGGGGATCATATGCACTGGAATTTCACTGCTCTGTCTCTTTCTGTTGCAGTAGTAACAAAACTTGCAGCCTAACAGCTCAATAAGGGGTGGAAAGGTATGAATGGAAAATATTTGCATAGTATTTCTTGGTGATTCACAAAGAAAACATTTGTTTTCACAGAAACAAATTAAAAGATGCTAGGTACTTTTGCTTTCGCATATCAAAACACAGAGTCCTAGAACAAAATGAACATTCTTGTCCATAAATATCTGCGTGCACAATTAATAGGTTCTCAGCCTCATTTATTTATTCCCTTTATTATTTTTAATACCAGGAGTTACCACTTAGGAAGCCAAACACCTCTCTTGCCAAAGTGCCTACAGGAATTGCTTTTCCTCAGCTACTGTATGTTCTAGGAAATATGTACTGAATTTAGTAAGCTAAGAAATACGTGAAATTTAGGTAATTGGGGACTATAGTCGTAAAGATAGTGGAAAAGGTCAAAATAGCTTGAATGTTTATGCTCATTCTGAAGGCCAGAGATGTATCTGTATGGAGACAGTTCAAAAGCAAAGAATAGTCATTCCTTCAGTGCATGAAACAATCTGTCCTCCATGACACAATATATTTTGATACAAAGTCCTCCAAATTCCCGGCAGAGCTTCACAGAACGCAAATGTAGCAATGTAAGCTCTTCAGGGAAGTTAGTCTTCACCTGTCTGTACTGAATATGTAAGTGAGATCAGTACTAATAAGAAATCACAGTCAAGCATACACAGACATCCTTTCTTGTATATAATCTCAGAAGAACCCCAGATGTAATTATGGCCTTACACGCTAAGGGACAGATCTTGCACAAGAGTAGCAGATAGGAGTTTTGTCACTGATATAAGTGAGAGCAGAATCCAACCCTTACGTAATAAGTCACATGCACACATACCCCCAAAGGAATTTGTAAACTGCTAAATCTTTGCAGGATTAGCCTCATAATTTTGAGCAACAAAACTCCAAAAATTATTTCATTATTATTTTTTAAATATCTATATTATAATTTATGAAGTCTGTCTGCATAAATTGATACACTTAATGGTTGGTGATGGATCCCATCTTTTTTACTCTGAACACAAGGTGGAAACCTTGATTTTCATTTGAATTTTTGCACATCTCCACCAAAACAAACAATTAAAAAAACCCAACCCAAACCTAAAACATCATTGCATATCTAGAGGTCACTGGCCTTAGCAGCCTGTAGATAAGGTAGAGGTTTTTGGAGTGATGTACCAAATATTCTAATGAAAATCCTTTTGCACTTTATTGTGACATTTGGGGAAAAAACACAAGAATTCTTGTTGATTTGGTGGGAGGGAAGTTTGGTTGGTTTTTGATGGTTTCCCTTATCTATGACTTATCTGGCTTTAAGACTAAGCTTGATAAGTATATGGAGGGGATGTTATCATGGGATAGTTTAAATTGAGCAATTGATTTGGATTATCAGCAGATAGTCTGCTCAATGGTCTGTGGGAATGTTGGATGGGATGGGAACTGAGTTACTGCAGAGAATTCCTTTTTGGGTGCTGGCTGGTGAGTCTTGCCCACATGCTCGGGGTTTAGCTGATCACCATATTTGGGGTCGGGAAGGAATTTTCCTCCGGGGTGGATTGGCAGAGGCCCCGGAGGTTTTTCGCCTTCCTCCGCAGCATGGGGCATGGGTCGCTTGCTGATCCATTCCCTGCAGCTTGAGGTCTTCAAATCTCACTTTTGAGGATTTCAATAACTCAGTCATGGGTTCGGGGTTGTTATAAATGTGTATGGGTAGGGTTTTGTGGCCTGCCTTGTGCAGGAGGTCAGACTAGATGATCATATTGGTCCCTTCTGACCTATGAGTCTATCCAACTGAGTCTTGACTTCAACAGGAACTTTATGTGCAGCACCGGGCATGAAGTATTAAAGCTCCTCTTAGGAACCCTAAATCCCTCTGCACTGAGCCATATGCATCATGATCAGCTTTATGTCTCTCTCTCTTAATAAGCACTTTTAAAAGATGCTATTTAATACCTGGAGGTGCACAAGATATAGAATAAGCGGCAACATGGGCCTAGTTGCACATATGCAAAGAACAGAACCATGGTCATGTCCCTTCCCCCACTCAGGAATTACTAGTGTCTTGTACAACTATCCTTTCTGAAGTGTGTTATTGCTTACTCAAAATCCTTGCTTACATTTTTTGTTTTAAATATAACTCACTAAGTCTTGAGCTGAATTTATCATATTCAGGCGTAGAGATTCACTGATTGTACTGTTGTGTATTTTAAAGCATCTTAAATTGGGTGTGTTCATTGTTTAACGTGAACTACTGGACAACCTCCATTCCAGGAGTGAAAAACTCAAGTGGATTACCAATTTAGCTCAGTCTCTTTCACTCCCAAAAATACCCCCAAAACACTAGCCCATTTGGAATGAAGACCTGCAAATTTGGTTTTAAAATGGAAAATGTTTTATAGTATGGCGTTACAAAACAGTGTTCAAAGTATTTTAAAGGGAGAAAAAAAAGTCACTCCAATGGTGAGACTGAATTGACTAAATTTCAGCCTGGAGCAAATTTTCATGATTAAGTTATAAACTCATGAAAATAAGGGTCTACAATAACAAGAGTTATTACAGGCCTTCAACTACAGCTGTGCTGGAGTGTGCTGCTATAATACTGTACATGCATGAATGTTACTGGACTGCAGAAATTACATGTCTATGTCAACAGATGTGTTTCTTGGAAGTGAGCTACAAAAATCAAGTTTATTCAAATGTTTGCCAGCTACCATATGCTGCAATACTACTTTAAATGCGACATAAGGCTTTGAGAACATACTTTTACTGCTATCTACACTTTGTTATTTACTTTCCATTTAGACTAAATACCAGAGACGGGGCACGCTAAGGGGTGCAGCATCTTTGCTGTAAAAATATATTCTACCGGTTGTAATATTTAGAAAGAAGAAAATATACACAGCACTAAGGCCCAGTTTGAGCACAATTAGTATTTGCACTCGTACAGAAGATCTCGAAGAAAGATAATTTTACATACAGCATTCAGTTTGGGAACTTTTAATAATGGCCAAATATAATTAAAAATTATGCAAAAATCCCTGCAAAACGACAGCAGTACAGGAATGACTCTGTATGCAGGAAGAGCATTCATTTGCTCATATTCAGAGTCCAGAAAAAAAAAAACAATATTTTTAAATAATATTTGAACTACCTGGAGCCCAATCCTTCTCCCTTTGAAGCCAATAAGCAGCAGGATTGGGCCCTTTATGTTGCCACAGGGACTTGAACAAACAAACAGGTCTGTTTCATGTTCTAAGAGCTTTTGCTGTGTTTCTCTAAATGGGCCTAGGTAGCATAAGCATGCTTTTCAGGTCATTTTTGTGGTGCAAGAACAGCAACTATGTGACGCATCAATTGTACATCATATACAGTTCCCCCTATTAAAGTACAATTATCTGACTAACAGGGGAGGAAGTGTTCAGAAAATCAAGGGAACTTGCAAAGTGATTTACACACAGTGGAGGAGTCTGAACCTATTTTGAATTATAGGGGATTTCTGATCATTCAGTTCGTACTGTCTTTTATGAACTGCACATTTTTTCCCCATCAAGTGCATGATAGATTGTGCTATTTTGAACTGGCAGAAGGAAGTCTGATTTGTGCTTTTTAATCTATGTGGGATTTATTTGCACTGAGAACTCGATCCTGAGAGACTCATACGCTCAAAATTAAGCATGTGCTTAAGGGCTTTGCTGGTTCTGAGCACTTGGGCACTTGCGTAAGGGCTTTGCTGGGTAAGTGCCCAAGTGCTCAGAACCAGCAAAACCCTTACGCACATACTTAACTGCAAGTAACGAGTCAAGTTTAGCATGTGTTGAAGCACTTCACTGGATCAGGTCCCGAGCACTCAGCACCTTTCCGGATTGAGCCTTGAAAGCTGAAATCCCTTCAACCAAGCTAGGCTCCATAAGATATCTTCCTTCCTGGTTAATGTATCTTAAATCTGCCTTCAATTGTTTTAGAAAGCATTTCCAATTCCATTGTTTAATATATGCCATGCCAATCTTTTCCTCAAGAAACACCAGTCAATTTTATTCACAATGATACATCTGCATATACTTGGCACTATGCCCAGTAGGCTTCCCCTGCTCTGGAAAGGAGCCAAATTCTGTACTCAACAGCTCAGGAGTTATGGATACAGGTATATGACTAATGCAATTGTGCCAGAGCCATCAAATAAATCAGGCTCTAAGAGAATATATGACATTGGTGGCATCAAAGACCCTCCCATGACGTGCTGAAGATCTCCGTCAAAAAAAAAAAAAAAAAAAAAAAAGAAACACACAACATTCCTTTCAGCCTTGTTTATAGTATTTTATCTTGTCAGGGAGGTTTCCACTGAGCCAAACGAAATGTAATTGGTAGGTTTTAATCACCCAGGGCCAGATACCGCCCTTTCAAAGTCAAAAGGGCTCATGCCACAGATTTCAGCAGATCTCATTCCACTATCATGGCAGCAGGATTTCTACTGTAACTGACCCTTTGATTTGCTTGGTTTGGTGTTTGAAGAAGCTGGCTTATGGGACCGGTTTGTAGATCTTCATTAGCAAGCACCTGGACAGCATTTTATTCAGATAATATAAATCCAGCTTACCGCACATTACACATATGGATCAAATGTATGTAACAGAAATTCTATTTAAAAGAGCATAATATTAGGGGAAAGAACCATGTTACATACCTCAAGATCTAAGAAATTGACACAATCTTTGCAACAACAATACAGCCTTTTCATTGTTCTCCATATCAGATTAGGATGCTTCCAATCAATGAATTAGGTTGTCCAAAAATACCCTGTACAAGAGTACTATACACTGCAACATTATGTATTAGAGGTTGCACGATTCTTTGGCATGTGACACACATGAACTAAAAGGCGTGCCACAAACATGCTTTTGGACTGTAATGATTAATGTTTGTAGAAAGCAGCAATGCATAATTTGCAGCCTTAATGCATGATTTAGACCCACTGGCACAACCCAGAAGTCAAGCCACTGACAAAAAATGAGTGATGTGCAAGGCACACACCACAAAATCCTGCAACTCCATCCATGACTGTGTTTACCCAGAAATGGTATTGTGAAACAAGAAAAATGGGTCTAATTTGGTCTCCCCAAAAATGAGAACATTTAAAAGGATGCTGCCACATACAGTTCTCATTTTATTCATGCTTAGATAAAAGTGGTTCCCCTTTGACACATCAGGTTTAGTCGGAAGAAAATAGATACTATTTTACTTTACATAGTATGCATCTCACTGTAATCCATTCATTGGATCACATCCATTTATATACATATAATAAGTCCTCCAGGGAGTCACAAATCTACATCATGTTCCTGATGCTAGATTGTGCATTTGGATCTCTGATTCAACTGAGCGATGTGTAAAAATTGCATGCAGCCAGAGTGCCAGACAATTCCCTAGTGACGACACAGGTACAGATCCTGAATGATGCAAGTTATTCCAGCTAAGGTCGGCATTGGCTTGTACTCAAAATGTTCCCTTCAGTGCAGAGTTTTTCTGATGATTCAGGGATCTGGAAACCCATCCCTTGTGGAGAACGGGAACATATTAGCTCAGTTAGGTACAGAGACTGCAGAGACTTCTCCAAACCTATGAAAGAAGCCAAACTTCAAAGATCTACAGGGGCAATATCAGGGGCCCAAGTTTTGTAATCATCTTTATCAAGGACTATTTGAGTTTGTTGAGCACAGTTCTGACAACTATGGAATAAAACACATGTTCTAAGAAAATGCCTTATGGAAAAGACATACAAACCAAAGATACTAGGCCAGGTTCTGGCCCCTGCTGCAGCTGCTTTGCTCTGGTCCACTGGCACAAAGCAGCCATGGTGTTGGCTCAGCTGCCTACCTACGATTCCACAATGGCATAAAGGTTGGCTTAACCAGCTCTGTCCCACACCCCCTGCCAGCCCCACCTGAACTAGGGAACATGGCAGGGAAAGTGGGGTATAACCATGACACTGCTTGGGTCCAAGAACCCCCAGCTGGTGTAATGGTTTCCAAGCTACTGCTGCGAGACACATATTTGAGCAGCTTTCCCTTGTTCTGACAAGTGCTAGGAATCAAGCAGGCCCTTGGCAGCCCCAGGAGCACGGGGCATAAAGATGGCCTACAGCCACCATTGTTCTCGCCTTCCACAAGTCCTGCACTTGGTCCCAATGGCTGCAATAACAAGCTGCCTCTGTCTGTCAGGCTGTATAGAGTCCCTGTCCAGTAACATTCAATACTCCTGAGAACCATGCAGAACACTAACAGTTTTATTTCCTTCAGATTTAGAAGTCTCAGATTAATCTCAGCTCCTTTAGCACTTTTTGATTTCTCACATTCCCTTCCATCTGACAGACTTGAATGGCTCATATAATCTGCATACCATCCCCCACATGACATACAGGGGCCATCTCTCAGACTCATTGGAGGAACTGCCCAATGCACAAATCAGGACCTGTGCAAACCCTGTTTATGCACACCAAGTTTGAAAATCTGGACCACAATGGTAACGGTTAAATTCAGAGGTGGTAAGTAAGATGTTGTAGCTTAGATGTCAATAAGCAGGTAAACATGGTTGTACAGCCATCAATGGAGTCTACAGTGGTGCACAATTAATACATTCAGAAGCTGAAAGAACGCGTAAGAGAGTAAGCTATAGAAGGGCATCCCTTTTTTAGCCTACATATTCATCTTCCTATTGTTAGTTGCTTTTTCTTCTACATTTTTCATATAACCTCGTGACCACGTGCACCAATTTAGATTCCCTGACACTCAGTGGGTCAAATTCAGATTTGATGTGTAAGGGGATTCAAGTTACACTTCAGCAAATAGGTGAGGATCTAAGCTGGTGTAGTGTACATGCAGAGGGAGCCATGGGAAAATGCAAGATTTGTACACTGTAGACTCCCTGCAGAATTGACACTACAGCTACTTACATATCAGTATCATTCTTCCTACAAAAACTTCCAGAAATCGCCCAGTTTAAAATACTGATGACAACAAAAAAACCCAGAGATTTTGCATGGTGCACCCATACAATCTGCAGAAATATTTCACCAGCAGCTTTGAACAATTGTAAGAGCAAAACCATACCCCAGGGAACTATATGCATGACTGTAAGAGTTCTCTCTGTCCTAAGCAAAGTAGAAAATGTCTACTACTTCCCACCCCGTGATCAAACACAGAACAGTCATATATTTTGCTGCCTCTAATATACAGCTGGTTTAGGTAGCCACCTATTCTGCCTGTATAGGAGGGCCAGCCACAATTAAGGGCCAAATCCCAAAAGCAGAGAGCTTTCAGAACACACATGAAGCCAATGGGAGTTTTCGATGATTGATATCTTTCAGGGTCAGACCCAAAGTGAGCTCAGTAATATCTATAATACACATTGCTTTAGTCTCATTGAGCATATAATGAATTCTAACTTATGGGTGATCTAGATGAATTTTCAAAAGCGGCAAATTAATAGATAATTTTATCAAATTTAAACATTATTTTCAAGACTACAAAGAGTTCAACATGAGGATTACAGCGAAAGTGTGATGCCTGTCCTCTCTCCCCAGTGAGCCATTAAACTGATTTAATTTCCTTGAAACAACCCAGTACCGCAGATAAGGCAGTTAACAGGGCTGTGACTTCATCTGGAAACAGCTGTGCTTGTTGCTATGGATACCCTTAAGCAAAAAGTTACAAATGGATAACAATACATTCATACAAGATGTAAGGAGGAACTGAGTAAACCTTGCCAAAACAAAACACAACCCCAACAAAACTCAGAGTCAGGGTGCTGCTTATCATCGTTAATTAAATGCGTCAGTCTGATTGCCACAAAAACAACGGAGCTATTCACATAATTTAAACAGAGTTAAAGTTTATGTACAAATATTTCTTGATGCTTCTATTTGACAGCTTTTGGATCTAGGTGTTTTCATGAGCATCACAAATGGAACAAAACAAATGCCTTAATCCATTTCATGTGTCTTTCATTCTGGGTCCTATTTCTCACATATTTCTATAACCAATATTAAATATTTATTTTCAGTCTAAAAGTTTTTTTTAAAAAAAGACTCATTTGTGGGGGAAACGACATCTAGACAGCCTCTAACAGTAATCAAATGGAGAGCTTTGCAACAGAAAAATAAAATGAGACGCAAAAATCTATCATGGGGCTGCATACGGACTACTATGCTGTCAACCAGGTACACGGAATGGAAAGTTAAGAAGAAAAGATGCAATTCAACTGTTAATCCTATATAGAATGTTAGGATTCCATCTATCAATAGATCATCTGTTCTCAGAGATTACATCCAGGAGAGGTAAACTAGTCCTAACTCCACAATTTTGCATGAATGCATTTAAGAACTTCACAGTTTTCTCGGATTGCAGTTTTGCTTTCAATGCAGAATTCGCAAACTATTCTTCAAGAAGAACCTTATTTACATTAATCATTTACAGTCAATAAAAAAATTCTAAAGGCTAAATTGTGTCACATTATCAGTATTTTCCATTCCTAATTATAATAAATAAGCATTAAACCAGTTTCATTAGAATGATAACATATACACCAGTGTTCGTGATCTAGAGCACATACCTCTTTCACACTGAGGCCCAGTGAAGCCATATGTACAAGCACATCGGTTTGGAGCCACACATCTCCCTCCATTAAGGCATCCATTTTCACAGACAGCTACAAATGAAGGGGAGCAAAAAATAATCTTAATTGTGTTACTTCGAAAATGACACACTTTCATAATAGACACTTAACAGCTACAGGAAAAATTGTGAAAACCGGGAATCTGCTGAGACTGGATATTTTGTATTCCAGTTTAAATACAGGATCTCCCGCTGACATAGCTGTCCACATTAGTGCTTATGCTAGCAAAAAATATGTTTCTCAGGGAGGTGTTTTTTCACACCCCTGAGCGACAAAAGTTTTGCCAGCATAAGTGCTAGCGTAGACACGGCCTAGGGTTTCTTGTTGACAGCCAGTAAATCATGGTATCAGACGATATAGTCAGAATAGATATCACCTATTCACGTTTCATTGTTTGGACCTAAACAGAGGTACACCAAGCCATGCTGCCTCATGTGACATGTCATGGGATACAGAACCCACTTCTGACATGAAACTCCAAAAGCAGAGTTCCTGTTGTCAAAGACAATCAGTAAATGTAATATTCACATGAAACAAACCCATTGGATTTTATATATAGTTTGTTTCCACAGTACCCACTGAAATGACAACTCATCTCTTTCCAAATGGAGCATCCCCCCAGTTTTCGCCGTCTGGTATGTCTCAGTTTTAGTAGTATCTGTCTTAGCAACTGTGCCTCTACTGAAGGGTAACACTTTGCAAGGTCATCCTCCCTCATCTACTTGCTATTTCACAGCCAACCACACACATTGGTTCTACTTACTCATTCATAACAAAGTCCTCCTCTTCTCAAATTTCTACAGTGAAACCCTGACTCCACTGAAGTCAATCGGAGTTTTGCAATTGTCATCAATGGGACTTGGATTTCATCCCTGGTTCTTACCCAAGGAAGAAATGCTTTCATCTGTATTTAAATACATGTTCTTTGCAGGACAAATAGCTCATTGTATAGCAACGTGAGAGCCCTGGGTTCAAAAGTGATCTCCAAACTCTCATCTGAGTTTATTAGAACCATTGCAGCCCTCATGGAAAAGACATTACTAGCATCAGCCTTTGGTACTCTTCAAACAGTGGAGTCTGAAATGCTGGTGGAGACTCTCCCATGACTACAGTGCTCCTGGTTGTTACAAAGGAGAGGTGGATTTATACAGGATCTCACTAGACCTAGCAAATATCCTGGCTGAAAGAGGCAAGGACTCTTGTTAAACATTACAGAGATCTCACATAGAGCTACCTAGAACAATTAAATGCTTCTTTAGCAGAGCAGCACTTACATTAAAGGCATTATCAGTTATTCATATTGCCCAGCATATCTCCAATATGAACACAATAGCTAAAAATAAATAACGTATAGGTATAATCAAGCAATTCTAACTAGACCATGCCAAAATTAACAATCTGGTCACCGGATACAGTTCATAATTCAGTATTTAAAAATCCTAACATTGCATAAATTTATTGCATTAAAAAGGACCTGAGAAACTCTACTGTACTGAAACTGAATCCCCTGGCAATACTGAAATGTAGGGCTTACTGCTACAATGTGTAAGCTCTTGGAAGTCAATGTGAATTTTGCTAGTGTAAGAAATGCCGGATCGGGTTATACCCAATTATTATGAATTTACTTGATGTTTATTTTAATAGTTCTGATAAAAAAGAATTCAGTTGGCACTTAATTCAAAGTTACGTGCATTCCTGTAAAATTCCACTGTACTCCACCAAGGATTAGTCCAGTGCTAGCCGAGAGTTAGAACAGAATTGTGACTGATCTATATGTCTCAATATTATGCAACTTTATAGTCTACATGTAAATATTGATTACTTACGCTGTCCGCAATGTGTTCCTGTGTATCCCTTCTGACACAGACAATGGTCATCACTGCAGCTACCTCCATTCATACACCGGATGTTGCAGTGTTGTACTTGAAAGAAAAAATAATTTTTCACGATTTAGCAAAATAGTCTGGAATAGTTATATAGCTCAACGATTATTTTAGGGCTTGATTCTGTGAAACACTGAGTGTCAAGCGAGTCAGTAGAAATAGAGGGTGCTACGCACCTCTTTAGGATTTGGTCTTTAGTCTGTAGAAAGTGGAAGAGAAAACATTAAATTTCAGTATTAAGGGACACAAAATATTGCCCGAAACAACTAGGGTCCAAACTCCAGCTCCTGTGCATTAAACTAACTACAATTTCACACACAACTAAAGGCTACAGTGACGTTAGCAGCCCCACCAGGCAGTAGCACCAGGGCAATGGGGGAACACGCTCATTGCGGGGGTCAGGGTGGGGAGGAGGGTGGGAAAGGCTCCTGTTAACAAATGTAGACCCGGAAGAGAAGCTGCAAGATTAGGACCTGCAGTGGGAGAAGGTGAAACTGCAGTGCAACTTCTTCGTGCTGATGGCCACTGTGTTGGAAGGTGTGGTGGAGGAGTTCTAGGGCAGCAGTGCTCTCCAAGGCCAGAGAAAGGGGAAGCGCTCCTTTGTTAGCAAAGGAAGGGGAGCTGCATTTCATGCTCCCCCATTCCCAAGTGTCTGACATTTACTAATAGTTAACATGCAATCTGTGTCTTATGCCAATAATGCTGAAAAGCCTGCACTACACTTTCCTGAAAATAAGGACAAATATATTATTCAACTAAGATGTCAGGAACCACTTAAATATCGCGCACTTCATTTATAGGGAAGTGGATAGGCCTCATGATTTAATTCTCCTCACAGTTCCCACTGTCTGACAGATTCTAATTGAGGCAGACATTCCAAATATGTAGCCAGGAAATGGTTTTCTTCTTAACAGGAACCACATGAAAGGCTCCTCCCCAGATAGGATTACTGTCAGATTAGCATTTCGGTAGACTGGCACAGAGCACAAGATACCTACTATGTTGTCTGAAATGCTCAGAAGGACTGAGGAAAAGAGATTGAGCAAGCAACCACTGTATGTTACTGACAGATTGCAAGTCACCACTGAACATTTGCTGCAGCCCACGTTCTTTAGATTCTTTGGCAACTTATGTTCCACAAAGATGCAACTGAGGTGGTTGTTGGGTTTTTGTTGTTGTTGTTAAAGAGAAATAATTATTGTAGCTTTGTTACCACAGGTTCATACTACAACTCAATAAAATAGTTGAGTTTAGTAGGTTTTAAGAGAAAGAAATTAAAAAAATTCACCAATAAAAACAGATTGTTAATGTTTAAATTGTATGAGATTTAAACTAGAATGGATATTTCCCCATGTTTCTAATAGTTGGGATACATCTTTGCTTTGCTCTGGATGTACTTTAGGCAACAAAAAGTGTAATAACATTCCTCAACAAAAAGTGAAAATATCTGAAAATATTCAGAGAAAGTATCTAGTGAAGGTTTTTGGACAGCATCCTAAGTAGGTCAGAAAAAGGTGTATAGTTACTTTAAAATGTGTAGTTCAATTTAGCTTTATGCAATCTTAGAAAAACAGAGAGGATTAGAAAAAGCATAGGAAATGATATCATCTGTCAAGCAGGGTAGGAACTTAAAAACCACAAACTGATTTCAATTAGAGTAAGCCAAGCCAAAAGCTAATTTCCATTCCCACATGAGCACCAAAGCCATTTAAATACTTTGAACTACATTTGAGATAAAAAGGTTAACAGTAGCTTAACTACTAAGTTTTATGTGATTTGTTCAAGATGAAAGCAAAAGTGTATTTCTCCATTTTGGGAAAAGGAATGGTTTTACATGTAACCCTGAAGGGAAAAAAAAAAACAAAAAACAGTTTCCATCATTTGTCTTACTTCTCAAAGGAACTCTTCCAAAGTAAAATATTTCTCTCTCCTTTGTAAAATACAATGATGGGAGTTTGGTGGTACACACAGTCATCATTACTAAAATGGCCTATTCAAGTCAGTCAGCTGTCTCCTCAGTGATATACAGCAGAACCAGTGACATACAAGAGGGAATCTAAACACTGACTTTGGATCCTCTTTTGAGAGTTTTTGGAAACCCCAGTAAGAAACCGTACTGAACATCCTAAAATATCCGCCTTCCAAAAGCTTATAGAAACACCTGCATAGCCTGTCCAGGTTTTGGGTGTACGCTTGAAATTCTGAAAGCTAGCATCCTAATAAAGAGTCAGACACTCATTTTGGTTACACCAAAACTCCCTCATGTTCAGCCGTATTATTCTAGCAATGAGAGAAGAACCCAGCCCAAAGCCTGCAGATCAATTAGGGCACTATCCAAAAAAATACAGGAATTACATGGGGCTGGTGAGCCAGTACACATGGCTTTGCCATGTCTTAGATTGTGCAGAAGATGATTAAAATATCCAAAAGTTATTGTTCTTTCAGGCCCAATCCTGCAATCCATCAATCTACACTCAGAACTGCCACTGACTTCAAAACAGGAGCAGCTGCAGGAAAAGGGCCTTATAAATCTGCAGACAGAGGGGACAATGAACACTCAAAACTATGCATAAATAATACTGAAGTTGCTATATAAAGTGAAAAAAATGGGCAGCAAATTCAAAAGTAGCAAATCCTGAAGTTCTTACTAAATTTTCAGTGAATGTGAGCAAGAACTTCAGGATTTGTTCTCACACTCAATTTAAATATTGTATCATCATACTAGTACAGCTCACGACACATTCAGGAGATCATTAACAGTACCAAACAACATGTGCATGGTCCAGTTAATGACTCCAAGCAGGGAAACAGAAGGGTCTTCAGTTCGGATGTTAAGGGTTGCAGCAGCGGCAGCAGCATCTCTGGAAAAGGGGCATTTTGTAGGATTGAGCACAGGAGTATCAGAAAAATACCATTAGGGGCTCTTTCCATAGAGCTCTGTGCCAAGAAAGCACATTTCCATTCCAGCCCAGGTGTTGTATAGAAAGGTTCCAGCCAGCCGCACTAAATGTGGAATGAGATCTTCACGGCAACCCCAATGCAAAAGACATGCACACCCAAAGCATGATCTCTTTGTGGAGCGACAGACTCAGGAGAGCACAGTTAGGACTTGGAAACTAAGCCATGGAGTTGTAACCACTGAGCAGGAAAGAAAGCGCACTCTGCCTCAGTGCACGTTACAGGCGCATGGTGGGAGAGTTGCCATGGCCCAAAAAGCCTTGGAAACATTCAAAACTTATGGATAGTTTCTTCCTCTGACGCAGCAAAAAGAAGAAAGGCGTGAACTATGGGAGGTTCTACTAGGTTTGAATAAGGACCTGGAGTCACAGTCCTGAACCAAAGTCTACTGAAGTCAACGGAGTTCTTTCTACTAGCCTCGCATTCTAAAATTATATTTTAGTCAGGGCTTTTGTAAGATAGTTGCAATAATGTCTGTGGACTGACCCATGACCTCTGACATCTAAAATATCTAGAGATCTACTGACTGACTGGATACAATTTTGAATCAGTGAATTCGTCAATCTCAAAATGACTCAAATGGAGACGTTTTTCATTTACAGAAAAGTGAGACAATCAAACCCCCTTGGGTGATGTCACTGACTTCAAAGTCCTCCATTCCAGTTCACCAAGGGACTCCTGAGGAGAAGTTCCAAGAGGGAGAAACCAGGCAGGTCAACATCTGAAAATCCCAAAGGAAAGCCTTTGCTTGTTGGCTTGTGTGATCGCAATGGCTGCTGGCCTCTGAACACGCAATGCCACTGTCACTGACAAAGAGGCCAACGCTTCCTCCATCCTCCTCGCTAGCCACCAAGGGGTAGGAATCAAGCAGCATGAAATACAGATTTGACATTTACAAGGAAATAATCTCTAGTCAGACAGCAAATATGTCAAGATTAAAACATCTATGCCAAGAAAACCACCAGCTAATCTTTTCAATCATGTACCAGCTTCCTAAAGCTGAATGAAACCATAAAAGTTGGGACAACCGTTCTGCATAAATAGCAACCTTTTGGGTTGGATTTCCTTTTCCAGCTTTTTTAATAGAGTAATAATTTGGGCAGGCTGCCTTAACTGGCATTAGAGCTGTAGTTTCAACATTAATTTCAACTTGGAAGTGCTTTGACCCTCCCTGTATCAGCTGTTTGACAGGGACATGAATATACCAAGAGGCACTTAGAGTGATAATGCCTTGCTATTCTAGGGGCTGATAAACAAGATTGCTGCCTTCCCAGATTCTTACATAGAGGTTACAGGGAAATGTTGATGTATTTGATATGATTAAATCAACATAATCATTAGATGGATTTGATATGAACAAATTTCTTTAAATTTGATTTGCTTGTATGTATTTTATGGTTTTGCTTAGTTATTTAGCTCAGTTAATAAAATTTATACACGTGTAAACCTATATGGTTCACATGTTTCTTCAACAGACATCAGACCTGACCTGAAGAGTGCTGGGGTAAATAAGAGTGGCAACTGTATTACCCACCTAATGGTGATCCACAGGACTGCTCTCTAGTCCTCCCACAAACATTGTTGGCTTCTGAAGGGAAGTTGACTTCTGTTATACACCATTTCTTTTGATAAGCAACTTATGTTTCAGCACCTCTGAGGTCTGGGGTGCAGGATGCCAACTGGTCAATATCAAGACTGATGAATTCCCCATGCTATACCCCCCCACAGGATGTATTAGGGATGGAACATTAGTCTGAACTTCAAATTTTCACTCTTCCTTCGGTCTGTCACAACCTTAAATACTGCTGAATCAAACTCATGTTGTGAACAAATAAATGTCTTTATCCATGTTAGTAATGCCACTTTAAATGCTAAACTGTGCATTCATTACTTAGGTGAGTGAGCATTGACTCATACAAGACATCCCACTGAAGTCAACAAGACCGCTCGTGAGTGAATACTCACCAGTAGTAAGGTTTGCATTATCCAACTGTGATAAATGAATGTTTTGCCACTGCATGTTTCCTTTTGCATTTCTCTCAGCTGGGACAACGAAAATCAATCAAGTTTGTTTCACTTTTCTTTATATAGTTAAGTTTCAGGTTTGTAAACTACAGTATTTGAGTTTCAAAAATTGCAGGACAATGATTATTGGTTTAAAAACAAGAGTTTTAAATCAGAATTTATATTTATTCTTATTGGCATCATTTGCAGAAACATTTCCATTTGTCTTTGGTTTTAAAAAAAAAAGCTTGTTTTGACAAAATTATCATTTGGGGCCAGATTTAAGTTGACAATGTTCCTTTAATGTTAAAAAAGGATTTTTAATGTCACATTTCCTCCGTTTCTTAAAGGCAGAGCCAAGATATTGTGGCCTATTCATATGGGTGCCAACTGTGCTAACCATTCACACAAAGTCTACATTTTAAAGTCCTCACGCAGTTGAAGTATTTGGTGATAAAAATTACTACATAAAAGCTTTCCTCGGCAGTATCCTGTATTCTAATTAACATAACTCAGTCATTTTTTATTTTAGGCACTAGTTTGCTTAACTGATTGAAAGCAGTGTGACCTCAAACTGTGCCTGAAACTACTATACTATACTATACAAGTTCCAAGTGACTTTTTAACATGAGCTGCATGTAAAGTTAAAGCGTCAGTGTTTTATAGTGTATTTAGGAAACCCACAATGTTAAAATAACCAAACTGTAAGTAACAATATAAAAGTGAAAAACTGTCAGCACTGATTAAAAATGCTGATCAATAAAATACCCTAATATATATAACACGAAATCGCTTGACAACTGAACAGTATTGGTCTTAAATGTTACTTTAAACTGCAGCAGAATCTCTGGACCCCTTTAGCCATGTATGCTACTGGGATTTTGTGCAGAAATAAATGGCAGGGTACAGTACAAAAAATTATTGAGTCAAATCCAAGACTTTATTCATAATTTTTTAATTCTTGCCTCAAAAAAAAAAACAACACACTTCCACGGAAGTCAATGTTACTCAAGAAAGGACAGTGTGAGTATGAAGGGCCAGCCGGTACCTGGCTCTTACACAGATGTCGGAACATAATCAGGGATACCTCCCTTGGTGTACTTCAAAGGAGGGTGAAAGGAGGTAGAGCCCCTCTGGCCTGGCTCACAGTTGGAACCAAAGCGCATTGTTAGGGCAGTGCTATGCACCCTGAGCAGGGGGGGCGTAGCAAGCACATTCCCCTTGAGCAATGGGCACCTCAAAAGGAAAATTCTTCCTCCTTGAGGCAGAATTCCTCCCAGAGCTCTTCTGGGGACGTGTGGCTCCAGACCCCCCTCCAGTGCAGGACTCTATCTGCTAGGAATGACCAAATCGAAAGTAAGGACTTCAGAGTTTGAGCCATTAAGAACAAACACTTACTATTATAACACAACTCTCCCTCACATTCTACGTTTTCTTTTACTGCTACTACATGAAGAGGATCTTAAAACCGCAGACAGAAATGCTCAGCTAATATTAAAGCGCTTACACCCATACAAACAACAGGAAAGAGTAAAGAAAAGCAGAGGTGTCAAGCTGAAAACCCCCCACTGCAGAACTTGAGTGGGGACTCAATGCATGGTAACACAAACAGGTAAGATAATATTGCAGACCTTAATCAGACACAGCTCCCCTTGACTTCAGGTCTAGACACTTGTGACAAACATGGAATTTTTACTTGAATATGGTCTGCAGGATCAGCCCCAGAAGGTAGACACCAAGCCTGACTGCTGAATGTGTTTCAATGAAATGGCCAAATTCTCCTCTGTTTCACCTGGTTAATCGCTTTGAAATCAATGAGATTACCCAGGAAAATAAGAACACAGTTTCGCCCACCAGTGTCCCATATGATTTCACCGGGGTTATACAAGTGAGTAGAATTCACCCCATTGTCTGAAATGGCATGTCCATCGTAACGCATTTTGTACTGTCGATGTATGTAAGTCTAGTGTCAAACAAAGAAGAGGAATTTTCCAGAAAGTAAAAAAACAGTGGAATTAGTATGAGTACTGGCAAGCTAATATGGTTTCTAATAAAACTAATTTGGTTTTAATTTAGCAAAAAGGAGCATCTCCCAGAGCTAGCTTCTGAGTCATTCTTCAGTTTTCATTACATGGGATGAGGCCTTCTTTGGTGTGGTAAGTTAGATCTAGTGACTCAGTGGTTAGTTGTCTGAAACATTAGACTGCCAATAGCAGGACAGACTGAAAACAGGAATGGAAGGCACAGCAGAATACTTACTGGACTTTGAACCACAGGAGGGTGCTATCTGGCCGTTTGGGCATGTGCACATGTTTGGTCTTGAGCAAAATCCATCCCCACAAGAATGTCTGCAAATTGCTATAAATAAAATAAAAAAGGCTTTTAAATATGGGGATTTAAAAAAAAAAAAAAACTTAAACACACAAAAAAGGCACCTGAGTCACAATACAAACTGAGACAACTTATTAAAATATCCACAGAGACAAGGTGAGTGAGGTAATATATTTTATTGGACCAGCTTGAACACCCGCAGGTCACATCCTGAGTGACTGTGTGCTGTAGGCCCCTGGATCAGCAACTCTCACCAGCAGCCTGCCTACAGCACAAGAGCCCCACCCTGGCTTCTTCCAGCTTTGGTTACTATTTGCAGAGTGACCCTTCTCCCAATCCCAAATGTCCCCCATGCCCTCTCCTCATGCAATAAAAGGTATTACCTCACCCAGCTTCTCACCCTAATGTCCTAAGACCAACATAGCTACAACAACACTGAAAAACAAAATCTTTGACACAGAAGGGAGATTCTGAGTGTGGGAATGGAGAGCCAAAGGCGCCATCCCATTATTTGTGGCGGACAGCCAGAAACCTGACTCCTGCTCCCCGAGAACAAGGTAGGGTCAAGCATTAGAGCCAGCTAGTAGTACAAGAAACCCAAAAGGGGACATGTCTTAGGAGCCGTGTTACCATGGTGTTGCCCACCGCATCCTAGTGAAGGATGGTGCCGATGGGAGTGCAGGCCTGCACCTTTCATATAGCAGCAGCGATGTACACAGCAATGTGGTAGTTATCCCCTCACATATTACTCTCCCTGCCTCTGTCATCCACAGACAAAATACCTCTGAAAGCTGTTGCTGGTCTGGCACGCCCTTATACAAGCATGCATGTACAGTGTAGTTGTAGATCTATTTTATACCCCCTACATATATTTCAGAACCAAAGTGTAAAAAAGGTTCAGCAACTACACCTAGCATAAGTTCCTTTGACATATGGTGTTGCTTCCCTCCTAGGTTACAAGCAAGCATTCTTGTTTAAATGGGGAAACAAAGGAACTGATTCCATAGCTCCTAACTCCTGAAAAGCCTGAACATCGCTTAGCTCAGGGGATTTATCACAGGCTCTAGAGGAACATATCTATGAGACTCCCTTGTTCAAATATTGCCAATACATCACTGCTGTATTGTAGCTAAGAGGGGTTTGCGTATTATCTTTCATATGTTAAAATAGTAAATAAAAGCAGTACGCCAGGTACTGAAAAGATACCAACAATAAATTCAGCTCTGCACAGTCAAGATAAACACGCACAAAACTGCAATGAGAAAAGATAAATCTGGGACATAAATGTTCAAGGACAGTAACTTACGGACTATGCACTGATTTCCACCAGGTAGCGTTTTCCATCCAGGGCAACAGTAGGCGTTGTAATGTGATCCACACACATTGGGTCTAGAAGAAAAATTGGGTCTTGTTTTTCCTCTAATACACATTATAATAACCAAGATTTGAAAATGTTAACAATAAAGTCAGTACAGTAAACATTATGGGACTCAGCTCTCAGTATAAATATAGTTAATGGTCTATGTATGTTTAACAGAAATTATTTATCCTAGTTTTTGCCTTTAGTGATGCCTACCCTCTTGTGATGCCAAAGACTACATTGCAAATACGTATTACTATGAAATACAGAAAGTTCTTCACCCACCATATTAAAACGACTAAGTAAACATCTATCCTTTACGGTGAGACTACTCAGAGACAGATTTCCAAACATCCTTGATATTTATAAACATTTATTTGTGTGTATGTCCCAAATGACTGCCTTATATTTACCTAGTGATATGCATTATTACTAGAATCTTATTATTTCACCAACTTCAGTAGCATCACTCCGGTGATTGAAGACCTGACCCAAGCCCACTGGAGTCAATGGAAACATTCTCAAGAGCATCAGTGGGTTTTGGGTCAATGGCTATGTGCTCAGCAAGGCAAGTATGGGCTGTGTAATTGAGACTTATTTCTTCAGAAAAAAAAAAAAAATCACACTGCTCTTTAGTCTTCTCCCTAACTGCTTTTACAGATTTTAAAACTTCTCATGCATATATTTTCAACACATCCAATTTTAATTGTTTCAGCCTCATCCCTCAGGGCTACAGCTATGTGGCTTTCTAGGAGTTCCCCTCTCAACAGTGCAAAACTACTCCAGTATCTCATGCCAAATCAAGACTAGGAACTAGGCAAGTGAGATTTCCTTTCACATTCTCCTGTCTGAAGAAATAGTGGAACTTATTCATGCAGACTGGGTGACACTGATGATACATGTTACAGCTGCACAATTGGTTCAGTTTTGGCTGGCGATAATCTCTAACCATAAGGCCACAAGACAACACAGGGCCAAATTTTTTACCTCAGTTACACCAATTAGAGCAGTGTAAATCCACAGTAAATAGATGGTCTTGTGATTAAAGACCCAGGTTAAGAATCAGGAGTAGTGCTAACCAGAAGCTGGAATTCCTGTTCCATGGGAAATTGTGACATGAAAATTAATTTAATTAATTAATTAAATTACAAATAAATTCAAATGGGATCTGGGGAGCCTTGAGCCCCAGCATTCCCCGGCGCCAGGGTGAAGCAGACGGCTGTGCAGCTGGTGATCCCCGAATGCCAAATGAAGCTGCTGGCCTGGCTTTTTGAAGCCTGCTTGGCAAGCAGGGTCCTGTTGGAAATCTCCTGGTTTCCACTGGAATTTCATCAAACTAAGCGTGTCCCCGCAGAACGTTTCAATTTCAACAAATTTGCATTTTTTGACAGGAAAAAACACAGTTTCCGATCAGCTCTCGCAAGGAGATCTGTGCTCAATGCTCAGCTCTGCAACAGGCTTCTTGTGTAACATTATCCCGTGTGCATCCATCTGTCCATTTATAAAACAGGGATATTCCTGTCTTGTGTTGTGAGCCTAAAGTTCATTAATGTTAAGAGATGCTCAGACTACAGTAATAAACGCCATACAATAACCCGTACAATAACCCATACAATAACACAAATACATTCATTAATTAAATGAGATCAGAATCTGATTCCGTGGTTGAACTAAATTAATCGATGATTGAAAGGGGACACAACGCCACTGATTTCAACAAAAATTGCAACCAGTTAAGTTCATGGCTAATTTTGGTCACTGCATCTAAATACATACATAACCTTACAAGCCTGGACCTAAGCCTTGCTTTTCACCTTCTTATGCTGAAGAAACAATGTGAATATTCTAGATAGGTCAGTCATATTCTTCCCTTTCCTACCTTCCCCTCAGTACAATCAAATTTAAAGATGGCAGCTGAATTACACATCTTATCCCAAGTTACTACATGTTATGAAGAAAAGAAAAGAAAATTCTAACACACAACTGTAGTATTTATTTTGAAGATAAATAAAAAATGTAAAAGGGACAAAAGCTCATATTTTAAATAATATTTTGTGATGAAAGTATACATATACAAAACACTGACAAGGTACATCGTACAATAAACTGTTTGTTGGTCCTTGGCAAGTTATGAAACAGAGCAAATTCACCAGATTTCTTTTTTAAACATATTATATTTTAAGATCACTTTTATTGACAACCAGTTAATTTTTTTGTTATACAGTCAGAGGTTATATAGGAACATTAGCTGTTAACAGATACACAGCGTTTTTAAAGAACTATTTTTTCTGTTGGAATTACTAGTTACAGATACTAATGAGGCATTATGAGGCACAATGGTAGGGAATACAACAGGTTCCCTGAATGGCGTCGCATGCAGAGTGAATTATTATAATCAACTTACAAGAACAAAATGAGTAAAACATTTATACGCCTCGTAGGCTCTATGCACTATATACAGTATTTGTTTACTTTTGGTTGAGATTAGGTGTCTTTTTAAGAACATGGAAGTTGACATTCCTTTTCTAGCACTGGCCAACACCCAGTGTTCCAGGGAAAAAGAATCCTTTTAATGAAGCTAGTCAATGTAATGCTGCCTATAAGGGAAAACACCTGCCAGATCCCAATGGGCAACCATGCTTATACACTGAAGCAGAACATTCAACTACCCTTGTTATGGCCTTATTTTGCATAGCTACGAGTGGTTCAAATAGCAATAAAATTACCCAATTTCTCCTTTTCCACAAGCCAGAGTTTGTCTTGGTGGCCTCCTCCAGAAGTGACTTTCCAAGCACACACATTAAACGCTACATAAAAAAAATACATCCTAAACTTATTGCCATTCATTTTTACAGAGTGTCCCCTTGGTCTTCTTTTGTGGAACAGTGTAAAAGAAGGGACTGAAAAATTCTACACTTATAAACATAATGACTCGGACTACCTCAGTCAAGCCCCTCCTTCTCTCCTCTCCTTTAGAAACTAAAGAATCTAAGCCTCTATTATACCTCATTATAACTACATATCCAGGTATTTATACTGCACCCATCAATACAGTATCTAGCTTACCAGAGCAGGACACTCTTCTGTAGAGGAGGGTGTACAACTGTTAATTTACAAAATTACATCATTCTATTTTCTGTGCATTTCTGTGAGCGGTGGGGGAGGAATTCCAAGTGAATTTAGTGCTGAGAAAGATGCCAGAAGGACAGTCGTGGACACTACAGTCCTCTTTCCAGAAAAGGAGTCTGTAGCAAGTGGGTTGTGATCTACTCGTAGCCAGGGCCCAAGCATAATTTTTTTGGGCCCAGGACAAACTTGTAACACAGGCTTCCTCCCCTGTTGCAAATCTTGGAGATTTATAAATCTCACAAGATCTGGACAATAGATACCTAAATACAGGGAAATAAGTTTCTATAAATATCCTCAGGCATGAGCTATACTTTAGCATCAATTTTTTCCTCATGGAAATGAGGGTTGCAGCCTGGGCCAGGTGCCCCAGGGCCTCCAGGCCCCAGTAAAGTGTACACTTTCCCCCCTTCCCATATGGGGGCCCTGCTGGTAGCTTATGAAGCCTTCTCAAGTAATTCCCCAGCAGCTCTTTCCTCTCTCCCCATCCAGTAGCACTAGTGGTATTAGCAGGTCTCTCTCTCTGCATCAGGTCCTGCTGCCTCTGTGGCAAAGGAAGGTACAACAGAAGGCAGAAAGTCTCTTTCTACTCCTGCTCCCATTGCAGCTGGTAGCAGGGAAAGGAGGGAGCAGAAAACACACACACCTTATGGGTTGAAGAGGAAGATCTCCAGCTGCTGGCCCCTTCTCCCCCCACCTGAGGAAGGGTGAAGGTTTCCTTAGCGCTGCCTTACTTCCCAACACCCCTCCCTCCCACCGCAAACTCCACCATTCCCACCCCCAGTGGTCCGTAGTGTTGCCAATGTAGTCATTTTCCACCCCTCCTGTAAATCCAAGCACCCTCTCTAATTTAAATCCCTGGGGAAAGCACTCCCCAGGCCTACGACCACATCCACTGTGGAGGGGAAGGGAAGTGTACAAATGGCAGCTCCCTTTGCCTGCAAGAGATTGAAGAAAGAGCTACAGCAGCTCCTCACAGAGGGCACGGTGTAGTGGAAAGAGAGTGAATGGCTTCTCTGCCGCTCATCCAGCTACCCTTCCTCCCTCTCCATAGTCAACTGCTGAAATGGAGGAGCAGCTAGGCAGAGAGGGAAACCACAGCAGAGGGGGAAACGCCAGCAGGGTGAGCTGGAGAAACACTCAGATATTGGCAAAACTGTTAAACTTGTGTGGGCTTGTGCTGACTTGCTTGCATGTTCAGCGAGCGTGCATTGCTTCATTTACATAAATCCCCACCACCACCAAATCCTTCAATTTCTTGCTCTTCCTCCCTGTCAAAACTATCATTTGCCTCCTCTTTGAGTTTCTCACACAGCTCCTCCCTCTCCCTCCCACCCCCACCCTGCATCATCTGCTCAAATTTCCCCCTTCTCCCCAGCCTGGTTCTTCTGTATATCCCCCCCTCATGCTCTGGTTCCCCACATCTCTCCATCCTACATCCCCCAGCTGCCTCTGTGTCAAGTGTAATCCCCAGCACAACCAAAGTCATAGAAGCGTGGCTAGAGGATCGCTCTGCCCTGCGTTGCTCTATACCTATATGATAGCAGCAGGCTGGGGCTATGCTTTAGATGAGATCTCTATAGTACGAGTCCTCATCTAGAGGGTACAGAATGCCTCTCCCACAAGTCTACAATGTCTTCAGCTGGGAGAATGAAACCACTGCCCAGGAATGCAGCAGAGGCAACCAAAAATCAAGAGTCTCCCAGACAAACTGGGAGAGTGAACAGGTCTGGATGATGGGGGGAAAAAAGTTGTTTAAAATTAACCAGACAACCCACTTAAGCACAAATGACTTAGTTGTACCTTTGAAAAAGAAACAGAAAATAAACCATTTTCATTAATTTATATGTACAAAAGGAAGCTACTCTACTGCTTATATTGTACCTCATTCCCACACCTTTTGTCTAGCTCTTATCTTCCTGACAAAGCTTTTCATGCCAAGGACTGCATCTTCCTGTGTCTGTACAGCACTTACCACAGTTTGAGTACCACCCTTTTAAATTTAATTAATAAATATAATTAATCAGAGTAGGATTGTAAGAGTTCATGTACAGAAAGAAAAAAAGCCAGCATAGGCAGGTCATATATCACCACAACGCTGCCATCGGTAAAGAGGGTGATTTGGACTGTCACCTTCGTCACATTTCATGAGAAATGTGAAGAATATCCCTAAAATCGTCAAACTCAGGGCAATACTCGGCTACTCTTACTTCCACCTTCCCCCTCATATAGTCCCATCAGAGTCAGTCCAACCCCCATGGAGTGAGGGACAATCCAGCAAGTAAGGATGACAGAATCTGGCCCAAAGACAGCACATACATTTTAAGAATTTAGACGACCATATTTTCAAGCCTTTAAAAAAAGGGAGGGGGAGACAGGCTGCTACTGTAACATTTCTCTGAGTTACTTATATCACTGAAAACCACAAAAAAGGCTTTCAGTGATAGCATGGTGGTGAAAAAAGCCATGATTGAAACCCACAGCTTTGTTCAAAGACTTCCAAAATCAACAAATTCTGTCTTCAATTAATAACATGCGGGTGAAAACACAGTAGCTAGATGAGTTGAATTGTTGTCAAAGGATATTAGTCATCTACTGGAAAACTGATGAATGTGTATGAATGTTTTGCTCTTTCGGTTTCCATTAACATAAGATCGACATGCTCAGCTAGTGATACTTTTGCGTCTGATGCTTAAAGATGGTAGCTCAAAGAATGTTGTTTTGATAACAATACCATTAAAGAAGTGGACAGATGGGAAAAACACTTATGAATGCAAGAAGTATGTATGTGGTTAGCAAGAAAGAAAATACGCCCCACCTATGACTGGACTTCAGGCTTCATTGCTCACCGTCCTCAGCAGGCATTATGGGAAGCAACAGACTCAATGTGCCAGGGGAGCAGTAATAAATGTTAATTACTTGCAAGTTGAAGGTCTTCAGCATCACTAGTTGCAAAGCTGTCAGTTTTGTGTCTATATTAGGTACATTTCTGTGAAAGATACCTAGAGAATTGGATAGATTTTTTTCCTTTTTAATGAATTATAAACAAACACATCACTCTGGAATTTTGATAAATAACCCCTACCGCACATAATTAATAAGCTCCTTACATTGTAGCATTTTAGAGCTCTACGTTTTCTGTTAGTCCAAAGAAGCTTACCACGGTGAAAATGCTGGAGAGGTCTGAACTAGAACGTGGTATGCAGCACAGCACGCCACTGCCATGTCCGTGTACCTCAGCTCTGTTCAGATCTCTATGGGCGTCTGATCCTTCAAGAGTTCTGATTCCCACTAATGGCAACAGACGTTATTTGGATATGAACATCCGTCCATGAAAACTGGATTTAGACCACCAAATTTAGGGCACTGAGCCAACTGGGCGGACATCTTCACTGGGTTATCCAGGATGACTCCCAGGTTTCATTTCTCAGAGGATCAATTAATTTCAAGCCCCATCGGTAAATGTGAGAAATGGATTATTTTTGCCAATATGCCCTTAAACTACGAAAACGTACCTGGTATCTTAGTTATGTAGAATCAAAAGGCCAGTAGGCCACAGGCACTTTGAGTCTGAAATGGCTTGATGGCATCTCAGTCATCTCTACCCTGGACACTGAACTCTTCACTGTTTAAACTTGTTTTAAAACAATCTTTTTCCAACAGAAGAGAACAGAAACACTTCCATTGTCTGGGAAAAATAGATGGGGCGGGTGGGGACGTTCTGGAGGGAAAAGGAAAGCATGAGCCACATTAAAATCCATCTGCCATCTCTTGCTGCTGTTTCTAAAACCCTCCCGGAATTTGTCATGCTTGTTCCAAGCAGGCAAATGCGGACATTCATTCTTGCTTTTTGCCGTGTATTTAGTACTGTGGGCTCACTGCAGCAATGTGCACTCCTGACATGTGAAAGGTGCAATTAAAGGATTTCTTTTAATAAGATAAAGAGACTTAGGTACGTATGAAAAGCATCTATGGATCTCTGTGATGGTATCTGTGACCCCAATCCTGCTCTCACCTCTGAGCATCTGCTAGAGCAAACATACAGCAGAACTAGTCTGGAGAGAGAAGGTACAGGATGTGGGACAATACATGGAGTCCTCCCCTCCTGCGTACAACAAAGTCTGGTTCTGTGATGATTCCCTCCACATCCCTACATGGCTCGATTGGGGTGGATTGGTGGTAAAGCACTGGCAAAAAGAGAAGAGGCAGGAGCAGAACCAGTAGACACATTGCCATGCGGATTCACCAGTGGTACAGCAGCAGAAAGGGCTGCAATAGCAACAGCAGAGCTTCTCTACTGGGAAGCGAGGGTTCCTTCCCCCATCACCCGCATAGAACTACCCTAAATCAAAGCCTCAGACTCGGCACAGGTGCAAGGATGTGGGCATGGATACATAAAGTGCTGCTTCTTGACAATTTTAACACAGATTTAGGAGAGACGCATAAATCAACTTATAGCCAATGTGACGCCAATCAATAGTTACATGATGTTATCATGACACTGTAGGCGCTAATGAATCCTCCTTGTTCTTTCATAGCGTTAGGGCCAATATTTCATCTATGCTACCCTAGCATCAGCTTACTCAAATAGTCATGATGTTCAGTGCCCCATCATCAGGGAAGTTCTATATAATCCGCCAGTTCTGCTCCATTCTGCAGTGCCAGCATACACTCTACCATACATCTTCGACCAGCTTCTTCTCGACACTGTGCAGCACTGTCTGTGCTATTGTTTTCATCTTTCTTTCATGAAGCTGCCCCTGCTTTCCCACTTCAGTTTCATCCTGCAGTATCTCCTGGAGGCAGCTGCCTGCTTTATCAGAATGGAACCTGCTTACAGAAATACTGTTTGAGAATGTGTAAGAGACTGCCAACATACGGTGACAGGAGAAAGGCAAAGGGAAGTGTTCAATAGCTCTGCCTTCATGGCACGGCAGCAGGAGAGGGAAGATTTGATTCCAGGGAAAGGTAGGAGGCATGGGCACGGCTGCCTTTCCCAGGGATGCTGACAGGGGAAGGCAGCTTTGAAACGTAGCCAGACTAGTGTAGGAGCCCCCCTGGTGAAGTCTGCCCAGGGGATGTGCTGAACGTTCCTATCTCCCAGTTGCCCTGGCCATGACCCTCCACAAAAAGCACAATTCACTACTGGGGAAGACACTGCCCAACTGTGCGTGAGAGTTGCTGGCACTGCTGAGAGCCGTACTTCAGGCAGACAATCTGCCAAGAGCCCTGCCATAGAGTGATCAAAGCTGGCGTAACCCAAGGCTGAATCAAGCGTGGGTTTGGAATAAATTAGACAGAGGCTAGACAGAGTGGGCAGAGCAAGGCTGAAAGAGTAGCAGAGACAGCTTGCTCGCCGGATAAAGGCTGGATTAAGATGGAGCAAAAGCAGTTACTGAAACTGGGCATAGGGAAAAGATGCTGTAATGATCAGATATAGGTACAATCTCTAACCTCTCTGCTCCCTGTTGCCCCCTACCACAAAAATCCACCTGGATGCTTATTTTCACAGAAAAGTTGGTTGATGGTCTTTTATTAACTCCTTAGCTGCAGCAGTGGGCATATGCCTTGTAAAAAGGCAGTTTCCTGGTGCCAAAGATAAAAACCAAACCAACAGAATAGGACAGATTTTTAAAGGGCTGTCTACCCAGCCTCCTCCTTTTGTGAGCAAAACTGGTGCCTTCAAAAACTGCACCCAAAAGTAATTGCAGAAACAAAACCGACCACTTAAACATGATACTTGATTATGAATGGAAGTCAGGTACTTCGCTAAGTGCCCACATTCACACATGTAGTTAAAAATGCTGGCTAAACATGCCAGGCCTTTACAAATCTGGCTCAGTGTGTTAAAGTATATCCTCTATGCCAGTAAATACCACTGAAGGATTCTAAAGGTATGCACAGTTGGCCTTGCTACACAGTTTTAAACCATCTATAATCAGATCGTTACTTTCGGCTGTAAAATGGCTTTGTGGACATCTTTGTGTGCCTACCCACATTCAAAGCTCCCCAGATTCCCATGGTCAGGCCAGTTCATTAGCTGATGTAAACAGGGGTAGCTCCACTGACTGTTGACTCTATTGGCCCGGCAGTTTGAGTCAATGCTTAACCTATTCCCTCAGCTCCAACAAAACTGTGAAGCAATGAACTAGAGCTTTAAAAATCATGTGTTTCTATGACAGCTGGATTAGTAAACTATTTTTGCCAATTATCATTCTCAGCAAAATGGGGCATTTACACCATTGTGCTTTATCCTTTGTCTAACTAAGATCTTGGTCCACCTAAAATGTTGAAAACTTCACAGCCATGTAGAAGAGAAATCCAGAAAAGCATTCAGGTCCCAGTACAAATCACCACAGTGCTTTATTATCCCATAAAGGAGATATTAAGCGTCTACCCTGTGTAACTAAAACCTTGTGCCATGCTCTTAGGAGTGTCTGATTTGCTTCCCTATAGTGTGAGGGTGTGGTGTATCTGGGCCATGCAGTAAGCCTAACATGATAATTACTCCTCACTCTCATAGGATGGTACTACCATCCCAGAATCTTGGCTCAGTTCAGCTGAAGAAAGAACAGGCTGAGTAGCTCCATGGGTGTCCTTGGCACTGAAGCCCTGAGGCCAATGCACAAGTCAGGAGTTCAAAATGACATGAAAGATCTTTCCTTCAGCAATGCAGAACATCCAGCTAACGCCAACTCCTATCTCACTGTGCCTGCCAAATACAGTTATTGGATGATGGTATTGGACATCAGGGGAACTCTGCTACCCTGGTTCATGGAATCTTCCCGTCATCATTTGGCAGGGACAGATTCATCTGACCTGACAGCCAGGCATTGTTCTCACGGTTAGCCATAGAATGACAAATTCATAGGCACATTCTCTCATCGTTCTACATGCTAATGTCAGTGGGTCCAGAGCCAGCAGTATAAGGCATGAGACCCAGCATGCCATGGAAACTAAACACATGCTCCACCAACCAAGCATGGTCCTTAAAAGGGGACAAAGTGTCCCTCATGCACTCCGTGAGCAAGAACAGTAGACATGCTCAAGGAGTGGCACATCCCAATCCTTCCTCTCATTTTACCTTCCAGGGCCACCGCAGTTCTCTAGCTCCAGGGCTGCAATCACCTTGATTTAGGTTTCTGCACCATTGCCAACATTCACAATACAACTGCTAGTGTTGAGAGCTGGGGTCAATTCTGGAAGCCTCTTACAATCTCACAAGGGCACAAAGGAAAGCTCAGGAATTTTGCCGGATTGCACGGCATTTTCGCCTTCAGTGGCTAGAGGCTGCTTGCACTCACCCTGTGCACTCTGAGAGGACCAGAGCCCTGAAGCAGGCACAGCACAGCTGAGCAGCAGAGCCCTGCATGGATACAAATTTGTGTCCACATTCAATCCGCGATCCACAAACACGGTTCACGGATATAAAGCAGATAACCGCAGATTTGCAAGGCTCTACTGGGCAGCCCCTCTCTGCGGACAGCAACAGTAACCTCACCTGTACCACAGGGCATGAAGGTATGCGGGGGACAGTGTTTGAGAAAAGAGCCCCAGGGAATCCACCCTAACCCGTGCAGGCCAAAGACAGGTAGCACTTGTTGGAGTCTGGCAGGGGATTGTGAACCAGGAGTTAGCAATACTGCTCCTGTGGCTTTTTAAGAACATTAAATACGTCTGGGGTGGAGGAGTGGGAAAAGGAGACACTCTAGGAGACACTCTGCTTTAGCCCTCCCTTCCCCAAACAGCCACAGGAAGGGACATCAACCATCTTTTGTTTTGGAGCTGTCAACAAAGCCAGTGTCTTTGAGCCATGCGCTCCCATTCAGTATCTCTCTCTAGTGGACTACTATCCAAACACAAAGTAACCTGCTTTCCACACTCTCCCCTCGCGCCCTGAATAAAGAGATCCACACGAAAAATGACGGTCAGTCTGAGAATAGTCTGTAACCCCTGGGAAGGGAGGCAGGAGAAGGGTGTGTGACTGCATACATGATAGGGACTCGTTGGGGGACTGCTTCCTTCCTCCTTAGCAGCTGTGCAGTCCAGGTGAGCCACTCAACTTTTGAACATTCCATGCAGTGAACATGGTTTGACACAGGAACGGGCCCAGCGACTTTCAGTCACCAAACAAGGGGAGAATGTTATTCCTAAGGTTTAAGGCATTGTATGGTATTACAGAGTACAGTAGGCGGATTGAGTGGGAGCTCTCAAGAAGAGCTATTGAAAGGTACTTTGTAGTTCACTGTAGACATGGAGAGAAACAAAAACAAAAAAAACAACCCCCCCTCTCCCAAAAAAACAAAAAAAAAACAGTCTATGCAAGAAGGGAGCAGAGACAAGACATTCTGCTCCAGATAAGGGAATGAGTTTTAGTCTGCAGCTTCATGCCATGATGTAACTGAACATCAATGGATGTCTTGGTGTCCTCTGGCAAAACACAAGAAGGAAATAGAAACTTGCAAAGGGGAAAGAGTGAAAACGCAGTAAACAAATGTTGCTTCGATTTGGCATTTCTGTGGCTGTAATCATCACACAGACTTTATAAAATTAGAAACAGCAACAAAAAGAAGATATTTTTGCAGTAAATCAACATTCTAAATATTCTTCCAGATAGCAGCTAGATTTCCATTGAAGTCAGAAGGAATTGTATGCATGTAGCAGAGAGCATAGTATTTTTTTTAATCTATTAGGCTATATGCTACATGGTGCAGTGAATAACACAAGTAGATATTCACTAGCTCCTATAGGGGTTTTTCCAAATATTGTTAGGACATGACCTCTGTGGGTCTTTGCTCAGTACAGTTCTCTCTTGCTTCGTCATGAAAATAGTTCAACAGTGCTCGTTAGGTCCCCATGTTGTAGATACCTAGTAATCAGATGTGGCTAAATGCACAGATGTGTCCAAAATGACCCTGATGAAAAATTTCATTAAGTCCATACAGAGTTAAATATGGAACACAAGTCATAATGAACATGGCACTCTATGTATTAAGTGAGAAACACTTTTCCTGAATGGCAGCAAGCCAATGAAGGGACAAATGAACCTGAGTAGAAAACAAAGGCTGCAACGTTATTCAGCAACAGCCATTGCAAGTGGGCAGATAGGCAGCCCAAGCCAAATGTCCCTCCTACCTTTTAAGAGAGGTATTAGGACCTAGGCCTACATCAACTTGTCAGGGACCTTAAGCCCAAATATGGGCCCAAACTACTTGGCACAGGTGTACTAAGTCCCAGAGTAGTTTGCCTGGGTAATGAGACAACCATGTAAGGTCAGGGTGAATGTAGTCAGAAGCGTGCAGATTGGCCCCCCAACCCAGAACAATCAGTATTTCATGTACGTGTGCCAGGTAATAACAGGAGAGGCCTCCATGTTTCTGAAGCTAAATTGGCTCTTTACTAAAAAAAGCTATAAACATAGAGGTGCTGCAAGTGCAGCTACCATTCCAGCCATGTGCATACAGATTGGCTTCCTGGCACCTTCTCCAAACTCTTTCCCCCTGTAACCTGTGCTTCTCCCTCCAACTTCCCTGCAGGTTGCTACAATCAGACTTCATCGTGCTGCTGTTACTCTTCCTCCAGCCCTATTCCAACTAAGTGTGCAGTTTCTATGCACTGGATACCACTCACCCCTTTTTGGGTGAGCACAGTTCATCTAACCCTATGTGGTAAGCTGCAGAAAATAAACTGTCTGAAGATGGACAGATCAAAAGGGTACAGTCCTATGGGCAAAGCAATACAGGAATAAGAAAAACATCAATACAAAACCAGAAGCCATAGCACACACGTGGATACCAAACCATGGAAAGCCAACATCCTCACACACGCCTTACACACCCTCACAGGAAAATGGCCCATTGGACCAGGCAAGTGGAAACAGATTCAAGTCCCAATACATATTTAACCCTGTAAACAGGAGTCATAGCATGACCCCACTTCTGACCTGCCAATCACTTGGTCACACATAGCCAGCCTTGCACAGGACCTTTGTAATCCATGCTAGACTCCTGTGTTCCACTTTCCAAGATATGGGGCTAGCCAACACACCAAGAAACCCCCTGCCTGTTGGGCAGGAAGAAGGAGGTCTAATCAGATACATCTTGTCCAACAGCCAATTGTGACCCACCTTGCAGCCTGCAGTGATCTATTCTGTGCACAGCCAATTAAGCAGGCAAAAAAGCTAACTCCAATGTGCACTTTAACATGTCTTCCTGGCAAAGTGACACCTGGTGATCAGGCGTCATCTGATTGCTCTGAGCCAGTTTTATAATATTACGCTGCAGCGTTCTTTCACACTGCATGTCAGAGTAGCTGTGCTACATTCATTTTACTATAGTCCGTTTACTCTCTCTGTTCGACTTACAATTTATTGTGGAGCACCTATAGAATAACTAGCTTTTTTTTTTTTTAAATTGAGGCTTTCTGGCTCAACTATCAAATAATACACAGTCCACATGTCAAAGGAGGTTTGTGCCCTGCCTCAGAGTCCAGATAAAACATCTACAATATTTGATGAAAAGAAATAGACATGCTAGGGAGGTAGTTAGCTTAGGGATTTGGTACTGGAACATAGCCTCTAGGTCACTTGCTCGTTCAAATTCAGCTGGTTTGAATTCAGTTTGAATTAATGTTATTGACTTGATTGCTTTCCAGTGATCTGCCTGAAATGATTTGGATGGGGCCCCAATCCTGCATTCTGATCCAAGCAGGCCCAGGAATCTGCCAATCAGATGACCAAGCAGGATCTTTGGGTGTCTTGGCGATCCAATTCACACCACAATAATGAGAAGTATTAATGGAAAGCAGAAGGACCACACGGACCCAGAGACTGAATTACTCTTTCGCCCCTAGAAGCTCCAGAATGAGACTGACATGGATACTTGCACGGCTACTGGCTGTGAATAGCAGACCCCAGGGCTATCAGACAATTTTCACTAAATTCACTGAAAAATGTTATTAAAAAACCCAACAGACTAATTAAACACAGTACACAGAGGAAGACATCTGTATTACCAAGGATTAAATGCAATTTCTTGTTTTCTTAAATTTTAGTGCTCAAAAAAAAGTGTTAGCACTGGTGAACACTAGCCACAGGATAGGCACACTTCGCACAGGCTTTCCTGCAGGGCTTTGAATATGCTCCCCAATCCCACATCACACCTTTATCAAAATGTATCATACTCTGCTTTTTAAGCACCGAGGGACCCACATGTGCTTTAGCGACTAAGCCAAGTTCTCTTCACTCATTTCACTTTGACCTGAATTAGCCCTCAATTCAAGTACACAAAAACGTAATTGTCACAACCACCACCAGTGGCAGGTAGACTCAGGAATAAGTGTACTACCCAAAATTATTTTAACCGTCAAAGGCCTGAATCCTGCATTAGAATCTGCTAGTACTGGAATCTTGCATCCATGGGACTCCACACTGGGTTTAAATTGTAAAATCTATGGGACTGGAATTATGCCTTGCTCTGTGTTTGGAGGCCACCAACCACAGAAAAGTTGCCATCACACTAAAGAAAAAAAAAAAGAAATAGCAGTAGTGTGTTTATTTTTTTTAATTAGGTAGGCTCAAGTTGATGGTGTCCCCTCTTAAATACTAAAATGTACGTCGGATATGTAGTGGAAAACATCAATGCAGCCAAAAGGCCCAGTTTGCCATCCATTTTCATTCTTTTCACTTTGTTCCCAATTCAAAGTGCTCAGCTTTCAGTTTCACTCAGGTTTAGAGTCTGACACTGACAGGGTGTGGCATAAGTGGACAGCCAAGGTGTATAGGCCAGAAGTGGTAAGAAAAATGTTTGAGGTTTTCAGTATAAACCAATATTTACCAGTACGGTAAGTCTGCTTTTCTTGAGCAGGCTTTTAGAGGCAAGTACTGGTTTTAAATGAAAACCAGAAGCCTTAATTACATATTAGAAAACTGGAATTATGTTATAGATTTATAAGACTTATTTTATTTCAGTGAGCAGTGATGCATATGAAAGGCCAAATAATCACTGTTGTCTTATTTAATGATTGTTTCATCTTTTTTAAAGTTACATGGTCTTTTCCTCATTTTGGGGAGAAATTCTAATCAATGTAGATAACCATAATAATCATAAAACAGAGTCTCTCTCTGCCATTTAGTCCAAAATGGACCAGATCATAAGACACAAGTGATTTTTACTTTTTAACCAAGGGTTAAGTTTACATATCATGTTCTTAAAAAGTATATATTATTTAGGAAGAGTTTCCCATTGGGAGCCCAGTCCTGCAGTCATTACTTAGGCAAAACTCCAAGTGACAACAGTGAAAGTTGTAGGAGTTCAAAAGTTACAGGATAAGGCCTTTGCAATGCAATATACTAACGTTAGTCTTTAAAACTATTAGGATTCTTCTGAATGAAAGATCTGTATACATATAAGGTGTTTATTATCTTAAAAGTGTTGTGGGGTAAACCATAATGGATTCTAGAGATATTGCAACATGGCAAACAGAAGTATGTATTTGGATCAGGAAATTGATACAGAAAAATCAAATTATACTTTCTGAAAAAACAATTACCACCTTAATAGTTTTCTAATCTAATCTAATAGCAATATGAAACTAGAATGGGCATAAATGTTAGATTAGAGGAACTGATTTAAATACACAAGGGATTTGACTTTTGCTAAAATGCCATTTGTTCATTGGCATAATGGTTGGGTCAGAATTCTAAGGTAGATGTCAAGCAGTAGGCTTGAAGTCTTAAACTCAGGCTAACAGAGAAACATCTGCTCTAGTTAAAATCCTTTTCTAGCTTTCAGCCATCTCATTGGCATAACTGATGAAGCAGTCATGGAAAGGAAGAAAATAACCAACATTAAATTTTCAATAGAATATAGAATTAGTAGGAAATTAGACACAAATTAACAATAAATCCTAATTGTATTCTTTTAGCTATAAAACCAACGTCTGCCCAGAGAATCTTATTTTTAAAAGTTAAATGCTTTTTCAGTGTTAGTTTAACCAAAAACACTAACAAAAAGCCTACATTCTTAATTTTTTTTCTGAAAATCTTTGAAGAGGCTCACAGTCCATGCATTTACAATCAATAGCAGAAAACACTGTAAAACCAGATTCAGACAATCGAAACTACAGCAAATGAAAATGAACCCTACCAGCATCTGTTTATGATTTATAGTATAATTCTCAGAGCCCCAAAGATATTTATACTGATGGACAAATGAGAAAAATAATGTGTACGTCTTCTCCCAGTAAAGTGACTTTTCTAATGATGTTTTAAGTCTATTTAACAACCACTGATTCTCTATCTAATGCATCTGCAATTCCTATATTCAGTGCCTGCTTTCTAAATGGATTTCCACTGAATTAGCACCAAGCCTGTCTGTTAAAATGACAGTTCCTTTTCAGAAACCCATTTTGTACATTAGACTGCCACACCAAAGAAAGTGCTTGTGATTTCTGAATTGGAAGTGTCCAACAGGATTCCTGTAACAATGATAAGGATGCTTATATGGCTAACAGAAGAAAAAATTTCCAATTGCTTAAACAATTTGGTCACTTTTTACTGTCAGACTAAAGTATGAGGTGCAAAAAAGGGACTAATGACTGAATGAACTAATGATTTGTTTTGTGTTTTACTGGATCAGACACTTTGGCAAAATGCTATAAGCCTGTTAAGTATCTGCTTCCCAGGGCACTAAAGCAGAATTGTAATATTCCAAATAATTAACCAAGCCACGGTAAAATGGAATGTCTAAAACTGATGCTGCTATTAACTCTAAAATCTCATGTAGTCAAAAACACATTAACTTGCTCAGAAATATTTCATATATGCAATTGTCGCAACATACTTTATAAATGAAAGATGTCCAGTACCTAAAGCAAATCACAGGACTAGACAGTTGTGCTATTTCTCTGTTTTTGGCAGTAATCAACACTTGCAATATCATCTTTGAAAAAGCTGTTGATTTCAACTGCTTGTTCTTGCAGTCTCATTACTTTCTAAACAACCGCAAAAAGGCAATGATGGTTATTTTCAACAAAGCAATTATGTCTTGCAATGCACACGTGCAACTCCCAGTGGAGACAGCAGTAAGTACTAGACAGCAGAATTTGGCCCAGTGATTAAGTAATAGTGTTTTTCAACTTGATATTTTAACTCTGAACCCAAATTATATAAAGGGGAAAAAATGGTTGAAAGTCAGACTATAAATAGTAAGTATCTGTCTGAAAAGTAATTCTCTCTAAACCTTTAAGGGTTTTTAATATTTGCAATTATCCCTGCAAACTTTGCTTGTGGTCCTTACGCTCAACAGCAGTTTTGCCCACATAAGAAGTGCCCGAATGTGCACTGCCCAGCTATTTCTCTGGTAACAAATCACCTGGAAGTAAAACAACAAGGCCTGACCCTGCAAACCCAGGGTACTGAGACTATTTGGATAAGTAAATACTGATCACTTGAGCATGTTTTTTTGGAAGATGATACCCAGAAAGGACAAAATAGCCTGAGATATCTCACTCAAGTAACTATAAAAATGATCATATTGCACACTTACATATACATGTATGTCATGAGCTAACCTTTGAGAATAAAAGCATCATGTTTCCTTATTAGGTAAATAAGGAAATAAAGCGAAATATAGGGTCCAACCTTGCACTCCTCATTCCGGCAAAACTCCCACCGATTTCAAGAGAAATGTTTGAGAGATTAAAGGCTGCAGGACTCGGCCCCTTCATGGTGCCTGCCAATACCTCCATAGCTAGGCTTGGATCAGAACTTTCGCATAAACTCTATTTTCAACAGCTGAGAACTTTGTCCTGGCGATAGGACAAGCATCCACATTACACATCCATGCAGTGATGAACTATTCTTTTGAGGTTTCCCCACCCCAAATTAGCTTTACAACTTATTTAACAGTACAATGAGTAAGTTTCAAAATGTGTTATTTTAGGATTTTGAAAGACATTTGGTTTCACAGGCTGAAATCTTTAATATTGAAAGAAACTACTAAGCATGCACCAGGACATTTCACAATGATGCGTAAATACCTAGGGCACATGCCAATGATACCAATGGCTCCAGTAGAATGGCATTGTGAGGATGGCACCTATTTTATACATCAGGCCACAACAATACCAAACGAGCCATGATCCACATTACAAAATGGTCCAGATGGGCATAGCAGACTGTAATTGATCTGAAAGGGCAGGAGTTATGGACCCTATTCTGCATTCTTTGTTAGGCAAAACAATGGGAGTACTGGGTGCACAAGAAATTAAATGCTGGCCCTAATTATTTTTTTAAAAGGGACAGGGCAAGGAGAGTGTTTTCATTCTATTTTCTTTTCTGAAAGTTCAATTGACAAAAGCAACAAAACATTAAAAGAGAATAATCTTTAATCGGAGATCAAACTAAACAGTTATCAAAAAGCAAAGACTGGATCATCCAACCCCGAGTCATCCAAATCTCCCACTGAAACTTCCTGGGAGCTGTGGGTGCCTAGGGAAGGCAGGATCAGGCCGGACACTTGTCCTCACCTAGTCCCGTTGTAGGCGGTGCACATGGAAAGGGGGTCTGCGACCAGCTACGAGCAGAGCGGCAGGGAGCGGGGCTGCAGCCTTACCGTCGCCTCTCCTCGCTCGTGTCAGCCTGGCTGCACCCGTTTACTGCGTGCAACAGGTGAGGGCAGGACTTTGACGATCAAGAGGAACCACGACCTCCTCCCCCCCTCTCAGAGCTTGGCTGGGGGGGGAGCCTGACCCACTCCCCCCTCCCTGGACATCCGAGAGCAGAACCTGTCCCCACTGCGCGGGGCTGGGCAAGGACAGGGCCCTTCCCGGACTGTCCCGCACGCTCTAGCCCCACCGGCCCCGGGGGAAACCACGAGCAAACCCCAAGGATGGAGCCGCTTCGCCGCAACCCCCCCCCCAGCCCCGCCGTGCACGAAGCCCCCCCCCGGTTACCCTTTGAGCGCGTCGTGCCCTCCTCCGCCGGCCACTTGCCCTCTCCGCTTGGCCCGGCTGGCCCGGCTCTCCTTGGCGTCAGCCGCCTGCGAACTGCCCTCGGCCGCGCGGCTCGGGCAGGAAAGGAGCACGGTGCATCCCAGGGCCAACGGCAGCAGCCCGCCCAGCCACATCGCGCACGCCGCCCTCCTCCGGCCGCGCCGGGGCTCGGAGCGCTGCGAGCGGCTTCTCCCGGCCGCCAGGCTCCGCGACCAGCTGCAAGAGAAGAGCGGGGGGGGGTCTCAGTGACACGGCGCGAGCCCGGCTCAGCCCTTCCCCGCGCCGCCCCCGCTCCCCACCCCGGCCGCCGCCAGCCTCAGCCCGGGCTGCACCCGCCCAGCGCCCCGCGCGGCGGCCGGGGGGGCCGGCGGCGTCCCCCCCGC
>ML675644.1:5463416-5632106 GCA_007922155.1 Mesoclemmys tuberculata
GCCGCCGCCGCCGCCGCTGCTGCCCCGCGCCGCTGCACCCGCCGCTGCTCGGCCCCCTCCTTCCCCGCTCCCCTCCCCGCCTCTTCAAGTACCGCCCGCGCCGCCGTGTCTCGCGAGAGGCCGGTCCGGCCGCCTCCCCCGTGCTCCTGAGACCGTCCCCGCGGCGCCTGGGCTGGGGCAGCCCCCGGCGCCCTGCCCCTCGCTCCGCACCGCGGCGCTGCCGGGGCCGGGCGCGGGACGGCGGATCCCCGGGGGGGGACCTGCGCCAGGAACGCCTGCTGGCGGGCCGGGAGCCCGCGGGGGAAGGTGGGGATGCCCCGGGGGCCGGGGCCCCGCCCTGCCTCGCAGCTGGAAAGCGAGGACCGGAGACAAGCATCCAGCCGCCTCCGCACGCGGGGAAGATGCTCTTCCCCCCGCGCCCGGGGCCGAGGGAGAGACCCGGCTCGCTGCGGCCCCACGCCCTGCAGAGAGCGGCAGGTTCTTGCACTGCCCAGCCGGGCCCGCCTACAGCTGGACGTGCCCGGCCCGCCAAGCCCCGGCCCCGCTGGCAGGTTACCGCGCCTGGTGCGGAGGCAGAAGTTCCCCCAGCACTTGTCTCGCAGGGTTGTATCAGTCTAACGCGGGGCTGATGACCAGGGCAGTTTATAAATCCCGGTGGGAGAAAACAGGAGTGTGAAAGAGGTGGATTCCTCCGCCTCCGTCGGAAAAACAAGTATCCTGGAGGTGCAGCTGAGCGAGTGGCTTAAAAAGCAGAATGGTATTTATGTTTCCCTTGGAAAGGGAACAGCTCAAATGTTGGCTTTACCTGGGAGGCTGCTGAATAACCAATGAAGCACTCTCTACCGACTAGCATCACTGGGAGATAGAGAAGTCCAGGTGAAGCCCATGTGGAAGTACAAGGCAGGAGAGAGAACCTGCAATAGATAGCACGATTTTTAAAAAATTAATAAACACCAAAGCCAGCTATTAATTAGAAGCTTTTCCAGTGTAGAAAGTCAACTTCACATTCTTCCAGATTTGGAAGTGGTGCAATTTTGGCCTTGGAAAAATTGCTCTTTTTGGCCCCCAAACAAATTAAATCTCAGACTCTGACAGGAATGCTGTTTTTCAAGCACAGAAGCATGGTGCATGTGTGGTGAATGATTAGTGCTTTGTATTTCTGAGTGCCTACTTTACAGTATTTCTATGTTGAGCCTTTGCTGTCAAGTTTGGTGCTGTACGGTGCACAAAACTAGAGTCTCTGCTCTGGGGAGCTTACACACTACACGATAGGTACAAAGAAGACAGAATGGAATGGGAAATCCAGAGATGAGAGTTTAAATTATTTACATTTTATAATAATTAAACAGAACCAATCTTACTTATGCTATGAGGTGTGCCATACAGAACTGTACGACCGATCGATCAAACTGCATATAGAAAATCGCTAAAATGAGAGAGCTAGCCTGCGCACACTCCACTGCATTCAGGTAATAATCCTCCATGAACCCACTTCTCTAGTAGCTGCTTATTCCAGGACTCACCATGTATGCTTATGTTCTTAATACTATGCACAGCTCCCACTGATGTTCTAAAAATGGAATTGTACCCTCTTGATAGGAAGTGTGGATGATAAGAGCTTGCACCATATAGGCCTGACCTAGAGACAACTGAAGGGAACAGAAAGACTCTCATTAACTTCAGTGAGCTTTAGATCAGGGCCTAAAAGAGTAACAGAACTCAGTTCTCCTTTAATTTTAATAGTTCTGGGTGAGCAGCGCTTTTGTATCCATGTCTGGGGTTGATAAGATCTATTATGTCCATTCATGCTCCTCCAGTTACTTTTATTACTTCACTTTTCATAAGTTATATTTCAAAACAAAACCTCATCCGCACCCACTGGAGCCTCTATTTATGCTTTTTGGGGTTCAAATTGTGCTTTCTTCTGGCTGTTCAGTCTAGAATGCTAAATCCTTTTGATTTCTTTTTTGAGAGCTGCCACCACAGCTGTTGAGGTGACACACTAGAATACATACTATCTGGAGGGTAGCAAAATACCATCACTCTGACATTTTAGTTCAGAGCCCTATAATAAGTACATTATTCTAGCTTTTTGAAATAGTGAAGACAGAATTTGATCATCAATTTCATTGTCCTTATAATTAAAGAGATCAGTACTAAGTCATCCTGTATATCAAAACTTCTGTACTTACAAAACACAAAATGAGAAAGCACACAAGCATCTTAGTGTGAAGGCAATAAATGTGAATATACCCATCTCCTTGTTTATAAGTATTTTGACAGACAGATTGTCAAACCTGAAAATATTCCAGGTTGTCAGTTTCAATCACCTGTTCCATTGTGAATGGTCCTACATTACAAATCTGGCTTGCCAAAGGCTTTGCTGCACAACCTTCCAGCAAGTAGCTAACCATCCTCACGTAGCCTTTGCCAAACCACCCAGCCCAAAGTATGCATTAGGTAAATGCATGCTACGTCTGGTGCCAGGAGCACAACATTACGATAATGAAAAGACTTCGTATGGTTACATACTGTAGATCTGTACTTACAACTCTAATCTAATGTAGTAATAAACCATGATGGATGTCACTTGAAATGACCATAAGGAACTGAAATCTTTTTTTACAGCAGTTCTTTATCTTGTATTCAACACACTTTAAATAAAGTATGTGGGATCATTTAGTTTCAAACCATCCCAACACATGCAGTATCTTTTGCTTACTCAATAGAAACAGCGTTCTGTTCGTTTTATTTTGGCAGAATTTTATTAAGGGGATCAGTTAACTTTGTATTTGTACGCCACTCGTTTCATTTTGACCATTTCAGCACTAACTGGACCAACAACCACACACAGAGGAGCCCATCTCCCAAAAGGTAAAAAACATTCATGGATTCATAGAACCATAGAGTCCAAGGCCAGAAGGAACAACTGTGATTATCTTAGCCCGGGCTCCTTAGAACTTCCCCAAACTCCTCATTCCTGGAGCACAAACATCCAATCTTTAAAATTCGTTAGTGATGGAGAATCTACCATGACACTTGATAAATTGTTTTAATGGTTATTTACTCTCACCATTAAAAAGTTAGGTCTTACTTGCAGACTGAATTTGTCTAGATTAAACCTCCAACCATTCGATTTTGTTACACTTTTCTCTGCTAGATTGAAAAGTCCATTATTAAATATTTGTTCCCCTTGTAGATACTTAGAGACTGTAATTAAGACACGCCTGAGCCCTCTCTTTTGTAAGACAAATAGATTGAGCTCAGTTATTCTTGTGGCTCTTCCCTGAACCCTTTCCAATTTATCAACGCCCTTTTGAATTGTGGGCACTGGAACTCAGGACAATATTCCAGCAGCAGTCACATTAGTGCCCAAAAGAGGTAAAATAACCTCTCTGCTCATATTTGAGATTCCCCTCTTTTGGCTACAGTGTCACACTAGGAACTCGCGCTGAGCAGATTAGCCACCACAACCCCCAAATTTTTTTCAGTTACTGCTCCCCAAGATAGAGCCCCCCACATTCCTGTAAGTATGGCCTACATTCTTTGTTGCTCAATGTATATATTTATATTTAGCCATATTAAAATATGTACAATGAGCCAGATTGCTCTGAATCAGTCAGTCTTCATTATTTACCCCTGCCCCAATTCGTGTCATCTGCAGACTTTAGCAGTGATTATTTAATGCTGTCGTTTTGATGTTGAATAAACCCCTTAACCTTACAATTAAGCTCTCTTAACCTGGACTCCCAAGAGAATACGAACGAAAAAAAGGAGGGTGCACAGTATGTCAGGAAAGGGAGGCTGGCTTTACAGGAAGAGGGTGATGTCCCAATGGACAGTAAAATACAGATACACATTGAAATGTTGTGACTGGCTGGTTCAGGGATGGGCAATGAGATACATAGCATTTCACTTTATTGAAGATCATCGATCTCATTATAGGCCAGGTTGTTAATGACCCAAAACTTATTACTACCATTCAGTGGCCTGTGTAAAAGAAGTTGATCCAGCCGTACATAAAAAAAAATCACCAATTGTACCTTGTTGGCACTTTCAGAAGAGAGTCTAAGGAACGAATAGCACGGAGGCTGAAAAATCTTTACACTTTTAGAAATGCAAGTTTGGTTTTAGGCACACTCATAAGGCAATGGGGAGAAAGCTTGCACGGATGTCACTCAGACCGAACCCATTCTGGGTATAAAAAGGAAACTAATTTCTTCAGAACTGTTCATTCAGATTTTTTCCCCACCAACACTATCTTCTGTAACAGAAATTTATAACTGTTCAAGTGAAGAGAAGGCATTGTGCAAGGGATTTTGCACTTCTTTGGTAATGACAAATTAAACTTATTTTAAAAAAAAAGGAAAGATTAGAGGAGGATAGTGGTGCAGTAGCCGAGTTCTTTCTGCTACAGAAGAATACAGATCAAATGTGTGTAATGGGACAGTCGTTTTCAGTTCCATTACTTTGGTCTCACTCAGTGTGTAGCAAAATCTAAACATTTACTAAGGTCACTCTGGAAGCAGAGTGGTTTTAAACTATATTGTTGCCAAAACCACTGTTAGAAAATGACAAATGAGATTTATAATGAAAAAAAGACACAGACATATAGAATTCACAAGTAAATGAAAAGGTAACAAGTTATGAAAAGTATTACCTTAGTGGGGCACTTATAAACATTCATTTGGACTCAGATTTTCTCTTATAATTGCTTTCATGTTCCAGGTCAACTTCTGAAAAGTTATCCAGCGGCATAACAGGTTAATTAGAATCTGATGACTAATATCTGATGAGACATTTATGATGTATTATTTGGCGTCTTGCATGATTACAGAAATGTAGATTACAGTATATGAGGTATTGTTACATGATACATAGGCCGCCCATCAATTAACATAGGGAAATATCAATTAATGTAGAGAGAATATTATACGTTTTTGGTGTCTGGCATTATTAAAGGCCATTATCTTATATACACTAAGGAGGAATTTTTATGTGATTTGTTTACAGATTTATAATGATGTCTATCTGGGTGTTTTAGATCATTTAAAAAAAAAAAAGCCAACCAATAACAAATTCCTTCTCCAAATCAAAAGACTACACAGCATTTCTTTTCTGTACCACTAAATTGATTAATCCTTACTAGCAAACCAGAGCCCTACAAAAAGGATAACTAGCATAGCCACTTGAAGCTTATCAAATATGGACCCTGGAACACATCTAGAAGGAAGAGTTTTCTAGGCTCTCCAACGATTATGCCCTGCCATCCATTCAGGAGTGTTTCAGTCCAAGAACGGGCAGCAGGAATCACCCGGCCTCTCTCTGCTACTGGGACAGGCCACAGGGAAAGAGCTGATCTCTTGGATAACTGAGATCCAGACCTCTGAGGGGTTTTTAGAGCATAACCAACACCTTGAACTGCACCGAGAAATAAACCAGTAATGATAGCAGTTCTGGTAACACCAGTATTGCAGGCCCATGATGACTTACCTCACTGAAGACAAAATGTAGAAACTTCCAGATGATTTTCAGGGATAACCCCAAGTAGAGTGCATGGCAGGTAACAATGGCGTGGGTTATGGTGGCAGGGTCCACAGCAAGAAAGGAGTAGCAGCTGATGGGTCAAGCATGCGTTTGGGGCAGGGGGGGACATGTGCTGCCACTGGCATCTGGGAAAACAGTAAGAATGATGGATCCTATATAAATATAAGAGTGGAAATTATTTTTGCAAAGGTCATGACTGCCCCTTTAATAAAAAAGATATGCTTATAGCTACCCCCCACTCCTTTGGAAGTATCTCTGGGCTCATCGGACTAACTTCCCTAGTGTCTGCTTGTTCTCAACCACTACTTGGACTGTGAAATCTCTGAAGCAAGGACCATCTCTTTTTGCTGTACGTTTGTACAGTGCCTAACACAATACTGCTGGGGCCGCTAGTCTCTATCTTAGCATAAATCGACAATTATACATAAATGGTTCAGTTCATTTTATAACGTGGCTGAGTTATTAAAATAATAATAAAATCATTCCTCCCTACCAACTGTAGCAAGGTATCTCTCCAAGTAAACACAATTGCAATTCCATTTTAGTTCTGTTAGGAGTCTGTGTGTCTGGAACTAACTTGCTGAATTTTTTTTTTCACTTACACTGGCTAAGTCCGACAGATTCTTTTGCTCAGACTGCTATGAAGCTACTTAAAAAACCCTCGTCTATAACGGTGTTTTATAGAGTATGTCAAAAGGAATTTATCTTTAGGATTCTCACTGATCATTATTCTGTTTTTACTGGATATTTAACTCTCCTTGGGGTGAACCTGTAAATGTAGGATGATCTTCTAATTTGCCTAAAAGACAATTAATTGCTCACCAATGCTCACTGGATATAGCAGACCTTCAGAGAAATACCCCAGTTTACCCTGCTACACACTTTTCATAAAGGCATGTAACAGACTTTAGGTTTGGAATAGTGGTGGTTCAGAAGAGCTACTTTCTTTGTACTGCCTTTCCCTCCATCTGAACTTTTACTGCTCAGACAGTTGATTTTGTTCCAGCACAAAAATCTCTCTCCCCTCTTGTACAGCCAAACATTGATTGTACAAACTTTTCACACTACACTGAAATGTTTTTTATTTGGGATAAACAAAGAGACAATCTAATGGGATAGAATTAAGTACTATTCTATAGCTAGCTGGCAGTATATTTTTTGTAAAAGTGCAACTACTTGAACTTCTGCAGTAAGTGCATTTTTAGATCTGTAAATTTTGTAAATCTATTTCAACTGACATGGACATAAATAATATGTTCATGCTTTTGAAAAGGTCTGGATATCTTAGTTCAATTGGATACATATTTCTTAGTTAGTAAAGGAAACCTTGATTATGCCAATGAAAACAAATAGTGTGGGAAAGATTTTTTTTTTAAATGCAAGTATTCTAGAAGCACAAATAGTAATAACACAGGTTTTGCCTGAATGTAAAGTTAAATCAAGTGGCTGGTTTAAAGCTACAAAAGCCAGAGTAAAGTTTAAAACTCACTAATAACCATGCATTTCCCTGACGGTGTATGATAAGATTATCTGTAATAACTAGAACCAAAAGGTATGTTATGGATGAGTTTCAGAGGAAACTCCTCAGAAACATATGGCTCTGGGGCCACAGATTTCTATTTAATTTTTGCTTATGGCTTTCTTCTGAGTTTTCATCTCTCAGCTGAGTTGGTAAAGATGAAGGAGAATGAAATCCTAAGCTAGATCAGCACACAGTTCCATTTGTGAGCCTGTATCGACTAGGGAGCACATCCATCCCTGCATGACACATCAGAGCTGCTAAGGGCTGTGTTGTGCACCCCACTGTAATACAGCTACAACTAAAGGAGATTATCCTGTAGTTCATACTTTCTGGGCCTTATCCAAAAGCACACACAGGTCGCTAGTTCTATTCCTGCTTGTGACTACAACATCTTGGCTGACCATGGAGTTGTTACACTTTGTATAGGTTCAAACGAAACAAAACAAAAACTTTCTCCTCTGCTATTACTTCCTGTGCAAGGTGAAATTGATGCTTGCAGGATTTTTAGTCTTGTCTCCTTTAAAACAATTCCTTAGATTTACAGGATAGGGAGAGTTTGATGGCTCCCCACTGAAAACTGGAGAGAATTTGGGCAGCAATCTAACTGCCCTCTCAAAGGTCTAAAGGAAACAGAGGTGCTTGATCCTCTAATACACCTGGCTTCTTAAATCAGGGTAACTAAGAAAAGCAACAGAAAAAGAAGAGATGCCCAAACTGAAACAACTTTCTCTACACGTTTGTTATTTTTAGGGGTTCTGGATTAGCACATTTTAGTAGGTTTTCTCTTCCTAAGGTAGGTCTCTTTAAAAATTAATCTTCACCCTCCTGAGAAAAGGGGAATGAGATTACCACCTTTTAATGTATGGAGATGTAATCCAAGCCCACATTAACATCAACATACTTATTCAGGCACCCCTACACAAAAGACTATTAATGAATCAGAAAACCTCCAACTACTAGGGCTTTTTAGATATTTCTGGCCCCACGGGAAGGTGGAGTTTGACCTAGTTTTCTGCATGACTGATGTCAAATATAACACAACTAAGTCCAAAAAAAAAAAAAGTCTCTCCTAGCAGAAGGACAGGAGAAGACTTTGAAAGGCTATGTCCAGCCCTTGATAGTGGCTTACCATATTCCAAATACAGTGTAGCATATATAAGGAAATATATCTACCACTGTGTGGGTATGTAGATAAGCTAGTTTCTTTGATTTATATGTTAAAAAATTCAATGCAGGTTTAAGAACTTTTCAAAATATAAACAAGAAATGTCTATTGCACGTTCTTCCTGGTCCTTCAGTCACCATTCAGGCGTAACTCCTATTGACTTAACTGGGAATATTGACTGAGTAAAGTCTGCACATCAGCCCACTGAACTTAAGTCAATGCTGAAGTCAAATAATAGCTGGCTGGTACGGTCTTACTTCGGATTTCTTTGCTGACTTGCAGATGATGTTTTCCAGCACAACAACTATCTCTAGGCTCAAAATCAGAAGTAAATTTCAATTTCACAACTTATTTAAAAATACCTATCACAGGGTGAGCTTTCTGACTGGATGCAGCTTCCTTTTCAAGTAAGATGATTACATTCCAAATGGCTGAAAGTCAGCGTCTACTAGTACGTTCCTGCAGCTTTCACTCATGCAAAACTCCTCCCTGACCTGAGTAATGACTTGTAGGCTCAGGCCCTACATTCCTTACAACATTGTGTCAGCAGTGGGATTGGGTGTCTCTGCTGCTATGTTCTATCCCAGCATTCTTCTGGCAATGAGATGTTTCAGTTCATTGGGAGTTTCCCCGCTGATGTCGATGAAATAATAACATGGCTAACAGAGACCTGGGATTAGACCCTAAAATGCTTTCTCTGTCCAACCTTTCACACAAGAAACACCAGTGCCATGGCTTTGGCAGTGGCTCTCATGCACGGCAGTGGTCAGTCTCCAGCCAGTTCAAAGCTCTGATGAATAGTTCACTACAGCGCTGCTTTGCCCGAGTCTGCACTTTCACTTATTCGCTAACAGTTTCCAAAGTATGACCTCATTTCCTCAGGTTTTCTAGAAACCAGTTTAAACTAAGTGAAACAATCTGATTTGGAGTCATTCACCTTTTACTGGGTGTAAAACCATTTGGGGATTATTTTTCTGACTCTGCCTTAACTGCTGATTTTCGAGTTAAAATTCCAAGTGGGGATTCTCATTAAGGGTTTTTTTGTTTTGTTTTTTTTATCAGACCCAGATTTGGCACTAGCCAGTCTTCAGCAATCATTCATCGCCTCAAACTGCCCTGGAGATTATAAAAGCTCTTTTATACAGAGTACTAGAAAACATGTTTCAGCATTATTATAGAATACATATATTTTAGAATTCTGCATCCTTACGTTGTGAGATGCAGGGCTCAAAATATGGTCACCTAAGTGCATCTAGGGCCTGATTTAAAGCCCATGGAAGTCAATAGAAAGATTCCATTGACTTCAGTGTGGGGTTTTTGGTTATTTGTCCCATTCACTCACTTTTACATTGGGTTAGAGAAACACTTTAGGACATGTCTGCATTTGAGCTGGGAAGTGTGATTCCTAGCTCCTGTAGGTGTAACTCACACTAGCTCTGTTCAAGCTAGCACCTAAAAAGTGTGTCCCCCAGCATCTCAGGCTAGCCACACAAATATGTACCCGGGGTAGGGCAGGATTCTGCTTGGGGCAACTAGCGTGAGTGGCCGCCTGTGCCGCTATGTCTACTGGCTTCAAATGAGGTAGCACGGGTACACCTCTGCAATCACACGGTGCAGCTCAAATGTAGATGTATCAAACAGATATTATTCATGACAAACTGGCTGTTTCCTACGCACACTGGCATGAAAGGCGTGGATACTGTGTTAATGAAAATACCACAGTTGTGCACAGGAAAGAGAGCAAATCACAACTGGAGTCAGGACTGAAACATTACATTACTCACAGAAGTAGGCCTATTGAAGTAAATGGGGAAGGCAAGAGGGACTGGGTTGCAAATACTGACCCTAAAGTGGGGAACAACTAATGAGAGAAAAAGTATGCGTTTTTGCTAAATGCAGATGTGAGATGAATTAGAAGACATACACTAAAACATTTAGATTTAAATGGGCTATTTTTAGGGTCACCTGGTTTGTACAATAATTTCTATTTAATGTATTGCTGATATCAAGATTTTTCACTGTTGGTTACATATTTCTGGTACAAATTACTCAGAGATTAATGGGGATAAATGGAGATTTCCCAGTTTGAATGGGGAAAACAATTCTAACATGCAAATACTTCCAGTTTGGGGGACACGATATACCAAAAAAAAATGTGAATTGCAATTTATTACCAGCACTAGTTTGGTGTTCTTATTCATTGGAAGGTGAGACACAGGTGTGCACTACTCACTGCTGACCAGCACCTCCTCCTGGCTGCTCTTGGGATTAGCTCTGCAAAACCAACACCCCTTCCCGTCTCTTTTCCACTCTCCCTTGGTCTGCAGCCCCATCTCACTCCAGGAGTTGCTGCTGCCTCTTTGTGACTTGGCCCTCGAGCCAGGTCACTATACATGTTTCCCCCTTCCAGAACATCAAAGCCTTTCTTCAGCAATCTTGAGCAGCCTTTCCATTCGCTGCCCCAAGTGCCACTCTCTCAGTGGCTGGTAGGTGAACCTGGGCTCACCTCTACTCCAGTCTCCAGCTCAGGACCCTCTAGTCAGCAGCCAAGGTCTATTCCCTCCTGAGCCTTGCTGCCTTTCCCCAAGCCTCTTCTGTACCTTCTGGCTCTCCCACATCTCTGGATTTACCAGCCCAAACACCCTCCTCCCTGGGAATAGCTGTAGGCTACCTGCTTCTGTAGCCTCCAAACACACCTCCCTTTCCTTAGGGAGTGACTGCACCCCACTTCCCTGTAATTCCCTTCTGTTGCCAGTTTCCTGACTTCATAAATCTGGCCCAGCTCCTCACCCAGCTGGACTTCATCAGCAAATTAGGCCTTAGCACTCCCCAGCTTTCCTTTAGCTGCAGCCTATAGGTTAATTGGTCTAGTTTACCCTTTCCAGCCTTGTGTGGGGTGGGCACCCCATCACAGGGGGAAGTTATGTTTTTATATATATTTTTTTAAATCTCCACAGATTTTGACACTTCACAAATTGTAAATAAAAGTGTTGAAAATAGTTTTTAACTTTGTGAACTCTTGTTCATACCAAAAAAAATACCACATTACTTTAGATGAATAAGAACAGAGGTTAAGCAGGCACACAGTCAACAGAGGAAGTGTCATCTGACACCCACAAGGGAGAGCCAAGGAAAAATACTCATGGGCAGGAGATGCCTTTAAGGGAAGAAAAAGTTCTGTGTATATATATGCAGACTTTTCCCACTTCTGTCCCTCAGGAGCAAAGCCCCAAGGAAAAGCATTGAACCCTAATTTATTGATGGAAAGGTGGAGATTATAAATAAATAGAATCTGTGGGTGGCCTTTCAAGTTGAGGCACATTGAGAGGCTGCAATCTGCACTCAGATTACAATAAAATGTAGAGGAGATAGCAGAATTTCCCACTCTTTGGAACATCCCCTATCTTCAGTATGGAGTACCTTACCTTACCCAGCCCTTGTGTCCTACAACAGTGGTGCTCCTGAAAATGACAGCAGGTTGAGTCCATGGAGAGCAGTCATCATCCTAGCACAGAAGCGGGGTATGCTTGGCCAATGACCAGATCCTTCCTTGCTTGCTTTCTGGACAGTATGGTCTAGGCTCGCAGTTCTCAAACTTTTCTATATCTTAAACCCCCAACTCAAGAATCGTTTTCCATCTAGAGGGGTCCCCTGTTCCATTTAGTTATATGGTTGCAACCCCAACTAGGAACCCATGGTCCAAGAGAATGAAAATATACTTAAAACAGATGCTTACATAACTCTTCACAGAGCTTCTTACATGCAAGATACTTATTCCTCCTTTGAAGCTGCTGCAATTTAGCTGATAAATAATGTGTTTTCAGAATTAGCATGTAGATGACACTGCTTGTTTCCTTGAAACCTGTGGTCAATGGACTAATTCAGATTTTGAAAATTTAGTAAGTACTAAAATACCCTGCCTCCCTACTACAGTCCACAAGGCCTACTCTAGAACTCTGGCTCCAACATTTTATTGTTTTAGTTCTTTAATGTCGTTAAAGAGACACACCCACACACAAACCAACCCAAGGAATCCCCTGTTGCTTTGCTGCAGTATCCAAAGGAAAGAGAACAAAAATCTGACACTGCACAGATTTTGTCACGTGTACCACAGCAAGAATTTAAGTAGCCCTGGTGGTAATTTCTGTTTACCCTGCTTTGGTTGGTTTGCTTCAAAAATCTAAACATTTTTTTCTGCCAATAGCTATGTGGTCTATAGTGTGGTAAAAATCAAATTTATTTATGTATTGGTTTTATGGCTTTGACTGTGACACACGATACAGGAAGTTTAGCCACATGCTTAATCCACTCATATCACCCAGGATAGGGTTATTGTATCACATGAGGAGCTAAACCCTGGAAGGACTGTGCTAGGAAGAGGGCATTTTTCCACCCATGCAAGCAACAGGATAGGAGCTAGAACAAAAGAGTGCTGCAAGGTATAGCAGCTAGCGTGTTAGACTGAGCATCACATCCATAAAGCTGTGTAGGTCTGCAGTTCGGAGGGCTGTTTAGCCTCAACCCGTGAGCTGACCAGCATGTACATTGCTCTCAACAAAATGCTAGCCAGCAGCAGGCAGAGGTTATGTTACCGATCCTTATGATGAACAGCAAAAAGCATTCTACAGTTGGCAGTTTCCTGCAGAAGAGTACACACTGGAAAGTGTCAGGACTTAGCTTATAGCATTAGCATGTGTATTAACACCTAGTGTCTAAGCAAACCTGGGGTCCTACTGCACTAGGCATATTGTAAGAGACTGCCCCAGCCAGAGTGCTGGTTACTTGACAATCCATGCAAGGCCTAGGCACAAGAGGATGAGTTAAGGACAGACTTGGAGCCTTCTGTTCTTTTTCTAGCCTTTGCTGATTTCAGACAGCCCCTCAAACACAAAAAGTTAAAATAAATATTATTTTTTTAAAAATAAGTTTAAAATGTCAACAAATCCTCAAACCCAGCATGTGTGCTGCTCAGTCACCATTAACGTGCCATTAAAATCAAAAGTAACACCAGGGCCTGCCGGGCCCTTCCAACAGCCCTGCAGTGAGCCCAGAATGACGAGCAGCAAAGGAATAACAACAGAGGAAACACTTATGCAATTAGCGATATCGTCAGTCATGCAATAGTAAAGTCACAGTTTTCCTCACCACCACACAGATTCTCTCATTAAACCCTATGCCATCCATTGGATGATTTTAGAAAAGCAGATAATTGAATGTAAATAGGTTTTTAGCTCTCTCTCACACATATTCACCTTGGGTACAGTGCTTACAAAGGCACATTATACAGTGAAAACAACTGCATGAGCATATTAAAACTCTGGTTTCCCTACCTGTAGTGTAACTGGGATCGAAGGACACAGAGGCTTTGAGCAATTGCTAGGATGTTTGCTCTTCACAGTCTGGTTCCTCTGAACTGTAAGAAGGAATGAGCACTTCAGTGGCCTTGTCTAACTCTGGGAAATTTTAGCAAAAATTTCCTATCGGTGTTACCACCAGTTCAGCTCTGTCTGGCAGTAGCAACAGCAAGTACGCTAATGTAAACAACACACTGGCATCTGGCTGTGTTTTAAGCATCATTATGCATAGCTACTCTCAGCAGTTAGATGCCACTGTGATTAAGAAGCTCACACGTGCCTGAAGCCCCCACTACACCGATTCCATTCCCATTCCCTCTTGCTGCCAGCAGCAGAGCTGAACTGGTTATAGCAATAGTGGTTATTTAGTATTATTTTAAGAGCCTGTTGTAGACGCAGCCTGATACAAACTGTGTGAGGAAATAGTGACCTCAGGTAATCAACAGCTGAAGGCTGCAGGGAGGAGCCTGTAATTCACTAAATCTAAAGTACTAGATTTACAGGCATAAAGGAAAGGCCACCTGCCGGGTTGCTGCACACAGCTCGCAGGAAGGAATGGTTTTCTTTCCCATTGGAATAAGATCTTTCAGAAAAATCCTTGGTAATCTGGATTATGCTTTTTATTTTGCTTCTTTATGATTTAATTAGAAGGGTTGGATGAATTTTTAAGGCTTATTTTCACTCCATCCCTTATTCATTCCCACTCTAGGAATATCAAATCCAACCTTCACTGGGTTTTGGCAGAAACTCAAATAGGAGTTTCACCAAAATATGCTATGAGCTTTCACACCTCAATTAAAGGGACAGGAGCACTGAACCTTTAGCAAAGGTGTCCTTTCGGTAAAGGGGTTATTAGGCACTAGAATAAAACTGGTGTTACCAAAACGCAACACATTTTCACATTTTTGATTAGACGTTCCTTCCTTTTTCAACTGCTCGGTTCTCAATCTCTTGTGATGTCAATCTCACATGTAACCCAGTCTTCAGAGCATACAACACAGATTACTAAACAAAATGAGTTTGTTTGCATAAAGGTACAGATCCATTCCCCTCTCCCCTTTATAGGTCATCTTTAAAAGAAAAACAGAATTCATATGCTGAAGTACCTCCTAACCAAGAACAGGGGATGAGACATGGTAATAAAACCAGATTAAGTAGGTGACCTAGGGACTCAAAGCAGCCATGCCTCTTTAAAGATTTTGGAAACAATTTATTCTAAGGAGAATAAAATGACTATTCTAATTAATCTTCGTTTAAAGAAAAATACTTTCTTACTCTACATGGAACGTTTGAGCGGTTTCATATATGCATATTTATATTAAAGATACTTCATATTGGGAATAGTTATTCTACATGGGCGTTCTGAAGTTGCTGCACAAAGTAATTGCTTTGACACTAACACATTAAACTGTTTAATTATCTGCTAAATTCATATAAATCCTTTCAGGACCTGTTCACACACCTGCAGTGATGTAGGGGAGTCAAAACAACATTGGCTCGTGTTAATTGGAAGTGTCTGTTAAAAATGCACAAGGAATAATCTGGAGAATTTTTGAGATATTAATATTAGATAATTTAGTGTGTGCAGCTATATTGGCACAGAACATTTATGTACAGCTGTGCAAAGCACAGAAATTCCATTTTGTGAATTCAAGATTTTTAAATTCTTTTCATTCCAACTCAGAAAACCCCAGTTTCAAAATTCTGAGAAAGAAAAATTCTCAAAAATTTCAGATAGATCCAAACATTGCTTTGATTTTGAAATTTTAAAATGTCATAATACACATTTAAGATTTCAAAAGAAAAAGTCATTTCAAAACAAAAAATTGAAATACTTTTCCAAAAGTGTCCAAATAGGACATTTTGACAATCAGAACCTTATTTTCCCCTTTTTTTCTTCCAAAATTAAATTTGAGGAAAAAAAAAATTACCACAATTTCATGAAGCACTTAGATTTCAAAGGAGCTGCATTTCTAATGGGAAACGGTGCCAAAGATTTCATTTCTCTCATTATACCTAAACCCATCTCCCCTCAAACACCAAAAAAAAGCCCGTTCTGCAACTACAGAGTATAGCCTGAGGCATGCAAGGAAACATGGACCAAAGATCTGTTCATAATACTGCAGCAGTTTATTTGGCCTGTGTTGCACACTTCTTTACTGCATTTTACATAATCAGTGATTTAGGAAAGAGCCAATCCTGATGAGGTATAAAAATAAACTGCAGACCTACATGTCTTCAATATTATCACACAAGCACTCCATTTCTCTTTGTCTGCTGGAGGAGACCATGTTAAGTGTAACCCTAGGCGCCCCTCCCAAAGAAAGTTTCCATAGCTTTTGGCTGTGCTATTTGAGCTACGTGTTAACATTAATGAGGGCACCATATGTACTATACGCACAGAAACATCTCTGGGATTTATTTGTCAATTTTAGCCTTTTAAATGCATGCATACAATCTCACCTTTAATTATTAGCTATGGTTAACACAGCACATACATGATAGCTGATTTTAGGTAGATGGCTGTTCTATAGGAGAGAAAACTCCAAGACATTGTGTGAATGGGTCTCACCCTATAGAAAGTAAGGGAGTATGGAGGGGAACAAAAAATTAATTGCAGACATTTGTTTTTTGCAATGCCGTAACTCATCATCTTCTCAAGTCTATTGTAATGAATCATGTTACGTGAAATGCATCCTATAGAAAACCACTAGAGGGGAGTAAAGTAACATAAAATGGAAGTACTTCATCTCAACTCAGTTTTGCTGTACACACTGCAATTGCACAAGTTAATTAATGGCTATAGTAAAAGCAGAGTATTAAAGAATTGCATTTGCTTTACAATCAACAGGGGAGTTGATTAGATAATTACAATATTTCTGTCCTCCCTTACTAGATTGCAGTCTGACAGGGAACATTCATCTGGACAAAGCCAGAACACCAGAGATGGCATTTAGCCAAAACATTTGGCAAAAGAGATGCATTTCTTTAGCTGTGTTCGGATTTACAAGGAAGTGTCATTATGTGATGGAAACAGGCTAATTTCTTCAAGTGTTGACAAAAGCTGACGAAAAGTTCCCAGCTATAGATTCTCACATTAATCACTGTTTCTATGGCTCTCTGCCTCACTGTCCCAAATCTTCCCAACAAGATAACATCTACCAAAATAGCAAGGGTGGGGAGGATGGATTAATTCTGAAGACAAAAAGTGCTCCTCATGCAAGGAGCATTAGAGTGGAAAGCACTCAGTTAAATCTCACTATAGTCACAAGTAGTACTGGTTTCCCTGTCTCTGTCAGGTTACCATGACATACTGTGATTCGCCTACACCACCAGAGATGAGGCAGATGACTGATGAATCAGGCCTCACTTCAGATCAGAAGACAATGTATGAAATAGCAAAAGAACCACTTCAAGTACATTTAATTGGGAAGTCTGTAACTTCCATTGAACAAAGGGAAATAGGAGGATGCAAATTTTAGTGGAATGGGTGTCAACAACAGAAGAAAGTAACAAATAAAGCCAGAGTGGCTCTCACAGACTTCAAGGACAAGTGACAAAGAAGGGGGAATTAAATGATGTATATAGTAACAACCCTTTGTTTCTGGAAAATATGCCCAGCTTGGGAAGCTGCATACATTGAATGTCAGGAAGGGAGCACTATGAAGTATTATGAAAATCTTCAGAGAATGGCAGAAAAGAACCAGTGGAAAAGACTCAACAGAAATTATTATAGAACTGCCAGTGTTTGACTGCAATAGTGCTGGACAGGTGAGAAAGAACCAGCGAGACGAGAGAATCCTCCTTTGCCAGATGTTCTACAGTAGCCTCAGTTACTGAACTTCTATTTGTAGCAGTCTTGAAAATGAAGTTTCTCCACAACCATGGAAGAAGCACCTTGCAGAAGATTGTAATCATAACTCTGCAGTGGACTCAACAGCAAATTTAACCAGTCTGAAAACCATCAACATCTGATGGCAAATGACCGCAAAGAAGGTCAGCGGTTGCACACATTTTGGACTCTTCTGGGTTGGGTGGTGTCACTTTTATGAAATCTGGCTCACTACAGAGCTTGCAAACTGCTGCTGCACTTAGGAAGATTAAGCTAGATCCAGGGCTCATATGGTACATGGCAGACAAGACCTTTACTAGAGGTTTGGAGTAGCCAGTGAGAAATCTTATAATGGATTCAATCACACAGGAAAGGATGATCTGTGTTGTCATACTGGACAAGACATTCTGAATGGTGAATCAACCCTCTCAAGGAGGCCTGAGCTAGAGGATGTGGAAATCAATACCAGCAAACAAGAAATTCAGGCAAAGAAGAAAGAGGGCCAGTTTAAAGACAAGAGAAAAAAAGAGAAGCCAAGATTAAAATTAGTGAAAAATTAAGAGACTAAGAAAAGAGCCAGTGCAAAGTCAAAGAGAATTAAAAGGGAAAGGACTCGATTAAAGCAAAGGACAAACCTGAGTCAAAGAGCAGAAATCAGCATATTAGAGCACCAGATGAATAAAAGGCAGAATAATCAGTCACTCAAGTTCAAAGGAAGAATGGTCCAATGGTTAAGGTGTTAGCCCAGGACTTGGGAGACCTGGTGTTAATACTCTGCCGTAGGCTTCCTAAGTCTTTGGGAAGTCACTTGGCCTGTCTGTACCTCAGTTTGCCATCTGTAGAACTAGTACTGTAGTGCTTACCTACCTCACAGTGGTCTTACGAGGATAAATACATTAACTATCTATGGCAGTGACATAGGCACCGTCAATAGGCTCAGGTACTTCTCTGCCACTTATTTAAAAGATCACGCTAGGCTTTTAAACAAATATTAGATGTTGATAACATGCAGAGGGAGAAGTAATGCTGCTGGAAAGGGGGCTTTGAATTGTCTGAAGAGTTAAGGTTGCCATGGTGCTGACTAATTTCTGGATTACTACTACTCACAAGACACTTGTTATACCTCATTGTGCTCTGTCTTCAGCACATTTTGTCAGCCCCGCGCTCTAGTCTTACAAAATTGAGGTTTTGTGGATTTATCTGTTCTTTTATAACAATCAGAATATTAATCTTTAAAAATTGTCAATATAAAGCTCAGTTGAAGGCAAGAACAGGTGTGTTGCCTATTGAAATATGCCAGCTTCGAACACCACCATTATGGCAAGCAGACTGGTCTTTTCCAAGGCTGGTTATGGCTATTACAAATACAGTGCCAGGAAGATATTTATATTACAGTACAAGGCAGAGGCCTCAGTCAGCATTGCCTAGCACATTTGAGCTTCAATGTGCGTTTCTACTGATTGTAGGAGACAGTCCCTACCTAATTAGTTTATTCCTATTAAGTACCCAATTTTTAGAACAATTTCATTTGTGTCACTGGCTACCTCAGATAGCTAGTCATAGTTTGAGCAGAAGCATTCCCACATTTGATGTAACAAGCAGGGCATTTAGGCCTTACTCACTATCAGACTTATGCTCCTAAAATGTAATTGGTAGCAATAGTGGGAGCTCTAGTGTAGACAAGGTATCACCATGTTATCTAGACCTGCTTTGAGCAGAGTTAAATAACAGTGGTTAAAACACCAGTAGCTGGTCTACACTCGTCCTCCCACACATCACCGTTGGAGATGCCCTGTGGGCAACAGCTGGGCAGATTATTCAGGAAAAAAAGGCCTGTGGATCTCTTAGGGCAGTCCATATAGATCTCCTTAATAGAAGACCATTGCAAAGAAAGCTTCTAAATCAATTATGTAAATGTGGAAGTGAGATCCCCACAATTTTACATGCTTCACTTACAAGCTCTCTGTGCAAGGTCTTGTATTAAAGACTATCCTAAGAATGCTGTACTTAAGAATTTTTTAACAGTCAACAATTCTACGTGGGGCAGCATAGACAATATATTCTCTGTGACATTAGCTACTTAAAGATGATCAGTTTGTTACATGGATGGGGATAGTTCCTAGAACCCGGGTCTCGCAGACATAAAAACCATAAAACTAGAAAGTAAAAGGATTTTGTACATAGGACAATGCCCTACTGCAGTCTGCTATTAGGTTGAGGGGCGTCAACCATGAATCTCTTTGAATGCAGATGAAGTTAAATAGTATTGAATTGAAACAGTAATTGAACAGCAGAGAGCCTACTGACTGTTGTGCCAGAAATACAGCATTAGAACAAGCAGCAGTCTGAATAAGTAGTTGCTGGCAAGTCTGTACAGAGCATACCAGAAGAAATAAATTCACAGAACAGTAAATGACTTCTCAATTAAGACAAATATGTTCTTTCAGCAACATATAACCTAGTGGGAGAGGACACATGGCAAACTTATTTTGAGACACTATTTTAGTGGCAGCGTTACAAGCCTTCATACAACTGTAAAATCCAACCACAAATTGCAACACTAAACCTTCCCTCTGTCTCCTGGTGTCATTCTCTGTTTAGTTCCAGGAGCTGCTATTGTTGTTTTAATCCATTCTTCAGCCCATTGCTTCATTCTTCCATTGATGTTAGAGAAGCAAGGGCCTAGGAATTGCTAGTCACAAAGGAGCTGATAATACTTAAATTTGTGGTTGCCCCAGCCATCAAATCTTTACTCATCAGGGAATTCTTGTTATTGCACATTTGGTGTCAGTTTTTTTGAGGTGAAGTCTCATTAGGGAGGCTTTAAAATCCCCTTCCAGCATGGTTTTGCTGATGTCTGAAGTTGTCAGTGTAACAAAACATACCATTAACATTGAGTGGGGATTTAGCTGTTTCTCCAGCTACACACATGCTATTAATGGACATGAAGATTTCTGTGGTTCCTATGGATTAGTGTTTTACGTCTACTGCTGTGATACTTTATGGGACATAAAATTATTAAAACGGGCACGTTGGTCAATTGATCTTATATTTATCCTTGTTTTTATCAAGCTGTGACAGAGACCATTTGTTTCGCACCTTTCTTTCTACATAAAAATGCCTTCTGTGTGACAGTGGAGGAAGGGTGGAGCATAAAAGAGGAAATTGTTTTCAAGCCCAAGAAAAAGGGTTCTTCAGTTTGTCAGTTTCCCCAACACTACAAATCTGCTAAACCATGGCTTACTTGAAAGCAGTTGTTCAGGAAGGTTGTCTCTGCTCAGGGTAGTTCCTCTTTTAATCCAGCATAAGACTGAATTTAATCAGCTGTTCAGACTTTAGCTTGGAACTGGATTCATTGGCCTTCAAACAACTTCTTAAAGCAATTTTTAAAAACTACAAGCAAAACTAAAATGCAAGTTGTATATTGTATGTTTAAGACTAGTAGCTATATTAATAAAGTGTAATGCAATATGCCATAGGAAGTTAGAAGTTTTGAAAGGGCATTTTAAAAAGTTTTTTTTTTTTTGATTCAGAATAGGCCTACTGGAAGATTTAGAAAGCATTTGGATTTGTGTGAAGCTTATTACTTATAAAAAATCATGAGAGCCATTTGAACCATCATAGACTAATGTTCTAAACACTGCTTACTTTGATAACTTTTTGATCAATAATGGGGAAGACTCATCTAGCTGTTTTGCACGCACAAATCAAACAGATGGGCATCTGGCTGCCCAGTTTGTGCGCTCAATTGTTTGTCCTGTAGAACAGAACAACTTTTATAGACACAAGCTTTGCCTACATGGAAAAGGTGTTTTGGAATAATCTCAGTTGTAAATTTAAACAGGCCCATTATTTTGTTATAAAGTCTGTACAAGCACTCTTTATTCTAGTATAATTATGCTTTTTTTCAGCTCAGTTTATTGGGAAAGAGTTGAAACTAAACCAGAAAAGGGGGGAAAAAAGCCGCTCATACTGGAAAAGTATTCAGATGGGAGGGTTTTAGATATCTAAGTGGTAAAACTTTCTCCTGTACACATGGCCACAGTTATTTCCTCCGATATAACTGGGAATCTGGCCCTAGAGCTTAGCCACTGTTCATGTTGAGTTAAGCACAAGAGGTCTCTTGTGGCCTGATCTTGTTCCCATTGAAGATAATGACATAACTCCACCTCGCCTACAGAGAAAGTGGGATTGGGTTAATGGATAAATATGAAAGGACAGACAAGAATTTCAGAATTTTCATATTAGATCCCATGACCTAATTTGAAATCAACGAGATGTGATGCATTCTGCCATGCCAACTGACATGAAAATTAAAATAGCCAATTAAGACATTTTTGTAAATCAAATTAAGTACACTTTTCATTTGAAGTTTTTGTTTTTCAGAACTTTGCTCTATTCTTTTTTTAAAATAGAAAATAGGCTATACCTTGCTCATAAAACTTTGTGCAGTTCAAGCTTCAACCTTGAAGACTCAAGAAATAGTTTCTTTACCATAGTTGTACATTGTGCCCTCTTTCTTTTCCACCCTAGACTAAGCAAATATGAAAGAAAGAAATGTACTCTTAGGCTGGGTCTACACTGACAGCAGCAAATTCGCTGCCGTCAGATCGATTGCTCTGGATCGACTGAGCCATCTGCGTAGACCCGCTCAGTCAATCCAGCAAGCAACGCAGGAAAACCACCCCGGTAAGTGGCGTAGCGCAGCGTCAAAAAGAACGCTGTTCCCGTTGGCACAGCGCAGTGTGGACGGCGCGTGGAGGAGATGCTGCAAAGTCGACAGAAGATACGCAAGTGATTCATGTACACAATGTACAACTATGATTTATGTCACTTGCGTATCTCCCGTCGACCGCCGCCGAATCGCAAAGGTAAGTGTAGACCAGGCCTAAGTGAGCTTGTAACTCAATAACTTTGAAAAGTGAACACCTCATGGAAAACCGATTCCTTGGAGACTGGTCTGCTTCTCTAGTTCTCTTCTCTATTCTAATTATTGCAGATATTTACAGTTTTACTTAAATGTTCATCTGTGGCTGCTGTTTATGCCTCTGTGCAAGTGAGTCCTTGGGTTATAACTGTATTAGTCGTCACATGGATGTTGTGTTGTCACAACCACTTTTGACTTTCTGTGAGGAACAAATAGCAGGAGCAGGTGAAGCCTGCAGCAAAAATCCTGTTTTCATATAAATGTCCCTGGAAACAAAAGCAAATGCAACCCAAAAGCAAAAAATATGCTAGAGACAGAATGAGCTAAAGAGTGTATTTCAGAGAATCTTCTATGAAATACTAGCAGATCTTTAACAGAAGTTAAGGCATCATGATGAGGAATATTACTAAATCTTTGATTTAAATTAAGAGGATAATCAATACTATCTAGGGATAGTGTGAAATGAGGTTACCTTGCTTTACTGAAAACAAAGCTATGATCTTTTTCCCAGTCAGAAGTGAACCAGCTTTCACTATACGTATGTTCAAAGAGAAGACATGCTTGGAGTTTGATTCAGAATATAAAAGACTGATAATCATTTTATAAAACCATATATAAATGTTTAAGATTATAAAAAATATACAGTGATGCTCATGGGAAATGCCTGAGCATTTCAAACAAATTCTGAAAAACATCTCTAATGCACACTAAACTTTTATACTAAATTGTAAAAGGGACCACAACTGAAAGTCGTTTTATTTGTATATAAATAAAAATATAACATTGCACTGCAAACTACAAACTACTTTTGAAGTACAAAAATAGATTCTGTTTAACACAAAACACACAACACTTATATAAAATACTGTACACAACTCTGAAAGCCAGATGACTAAGGTAAACAAAAGCCTACATCAATATTTCAAGTAATTTTATAGGATTGATTGTTCATGTAACAGTCTCAAGTCATACAACATTGAGAGATCACAAAATGGACAAAACCCACAAGTTTCTAGAACAGGTTTTCCACACATCCCAAGGCTGCATTTAAATATATTAGTTTTGTCTAAGCTAATGTTTGAAGAATGATTGATATTAATCCACATTAGGAAATGGGCTATCAAAGCCACTATCTTGCTGAAAAGATTTGGCATCCAGTATCAATTTCCTTGAAAGTTGGTTGTAGCCTTTTACTATATTTGAACATGGTGATGCACTGTTTTGTTGTGAGACATCAGAATTTGATTGGTCAGAGTTCTGGTATGAATTATGTCCTGGGTTCATGTTCAGTTGCTCATTGCTGTAAAGTATGGCTTCACTTTTTGCACTAAGAATTTTGGCTTTGCAGCTGGTAAGTGGTCTACAAAATGTACCAATATTTTCATCTGCATCAGAAAACAAGCTGATCAAAGGAACCTGTTCAGAGGCCATACGTTGTGCTTGTGCATTAGAACTTCCTTTTTGTGCAGGATACAAGGAGGACATATCACCACTATCCAAATGTAGACTCCCAGTAACTGAATTCCATTCAGCAGAGCTTCCTTCATCCCTTACTGGAGTTTCTTGAATATCAGAGCCCTGAGTTTTCTCAGATTTTGCCTCCCAATATCCATTTGGCTGGTTACATTTAAATTCTTTTAAGACTGGTCTTTGAGTCTGGTTCTCAAACATTACATGAACTGGCCTAGACTCGGAAAGGCCATTTATACAGCTGGGTGTATGTGTGTTTCCAAATTTCACCACGGGAAGAAACGAGGGTGCCTTTTGAAGTGGTGCAGTGCTAGCACCATTTGCAAGACGTTTATCTGTATTTGAGACATAGTCATTTCTGTCTCTTCCTCCATCTTCAGCAGGACAAGATTCTGAAATAGCATCTCTTGGATTATCAGTTGGCTGTTCAGAAGTGCTCCCACTATTTTGGATATTTGAAGTCACTCTTACATGAACTCCAGACTGTGTTTCAGCCTGTACTGCATCAAGCTGCCGTCTTAAGTTATAAGGTACACGTTTCTGAACAACTTGATCACTAGTTTTTTTGTCAATACTTTCACCACATGATTTGCTTTCCATATGGGGTGGCATAGTTTGATGAATGTAATTTCTTTTTGATTGCTCGACTCCAGTTGGCAGTTCAGAATTTAGTAGCAAGGCTAAGTGGTGGGGGAAGAGAAAAAAAAGATTAATTTAAGGAAACAATGTTGGAAAAAATTCAATTTATATAAAAAGAGTTTTCAATACTAGTGTTGTCCAATCAAGCGATTCACATTTTTAAGTTTCAGTTGGAGGTATGACCTATGCAAATGCTGGCAAAGCAAAGCAAACAAAAAACATTTCCTCTCACCATCCACCTGTGTTTTCACTATTAAATGGATTAAACCTATAAAAGGGGGAAGGAAGGGAACCAACCATTCACTCCAACATACCTGAGTGGGCATTTTTGCTCTGGGGGGTGCTCCGAACTGGCGTTTCGAGCACTTTTGCCATTGTAGCAAGCTTGCTAGCAGCATTCATTATTTTCTTTTCAGCCCTGTTGATAACCCAGAATATTTAAAATCAGTAAGAGTTTTTGAAGCTAACTAGCTTTTCCTAGGCTGTTTTGCTAGTTGCCATACAAACACGCCAAAGAAAAATGTGTTAGAAATTCAAATTACCGTGCCTCTTCAATTAAGCTTGAGAAAAATCACAATATCTGAGACCAGCTCAGACAATTCCTCCAGCAAAGCCAGGAAAAAAACCAAACCAAAATTACTGCTTTTGGTTTTTGTTTAAAGATTCCGGAACCTTTTAATACTTCAAGCAAGAAAAGGCACACACTCATCCCCCTCCTTTTATAGGCCACCTTTAAAGCCAGATTTTTTTTTTTTTTAAAGCTGCACAATTGCTGTGAAGTCACAATGTGATATATTCCTGTTCACCCCTCTTTACTTGAAGGAAACTTTCTGGAGAACCAAGGGTGCTTGTTGAGAAGGTAACAAGAAAGGTTACTTGGCCACTCTCAACCACAAAGTTTATGAAAGAAGATGCCAGTTGGCTTGAAGAATCCACACTAATGTATTTGACAGGCTTCTAAAGCAGACCAGCAGGCCAGTGCAACCTCAGAGTATGTAAACTATGGGCAACTGATTGGGAGCATAATATAGTTATTTCTATATTCTTGTATATTTCTATTTCTTCTAGTATATATGCTATACTATAATTTCAAATGTATCTGTTTGAGACTCACCCTTCATGTTTCCCACCATCACGGAGAAGCTGCTGAAGACAAATCAAGTAGTATTTGCGCATTTTCCGGGCAGTCTCTTGGCGTTCCCTTAAAACCTCTGCTTTAATCATTTCAGCTGCTCTCTCTTTGCTTTCATGGATATAACGAAGCATATCATCTACGCAAATATAATTTTATTAGTATGGCACCTCAAAAGGATCTGAGACAAGCTAGCCAAGCGGTAAGGCGATGAGGGTAGGAATGTTGCAATGGCAGTGTGGCTGGCACTCAAAAGTAACCACTACGGTCAAACAAGGAATGGCATTTGATCTAGTCCTCTTCAGCCAAAAAGAGGGTGGCTAAAACAGTGCCTGGAATGTGGTGGTAAGACACGAGACAATGAAATGTCCCTGAAAAATTATTTGGGGGATGGAAAGGGAAAGGAAGTGAGTTTGTCATCTGCTGAAAATTATAGTGTAGAAGAAAAAATAGAGCTAAGTTAGGCAATGACACAAAGCAGCCCTTGCCATTTATGATAAGTTAAAACCATTTGTATAGGGCTAGATTCTGCCAGTCTCCCTCATGTTGAGAAGTACTTTAAACAGCAGCCTCACTGACATGTAGTAATGTACTATAAGATAAGTAAGGCTAGCAGAATCAGGCCCATACTTGTTGCAGTGAGTCTTTTATAGGATTAAAGGATAATTCAATCTCTTGCATTCTCTCTATTAAGAAAATTAATATCTATCAAGGACAGCATACAAAGTGAGGTATGAGAGTGTGTCTTAAGAGGCACTTGGGTGCAAGGAGAGGGGACACAGGTTTCTTCCATATATTAGGGTTATTTGGGAAGAGAAAGGTGAAAAGTAGCAAATAACCCTATCGAAACTTCAGTAGGCAGCAAATTTCACTCCTCAGCAGACAATCAGAAATCTGACATTGGTCTGGATTCTTGCATGAACTGGCTGCTGAAGACAGTATGATTTGCAGTTGTGTGTGAACTAACCCTCTGTAGCACTTACCCTTAATTTTGCCCACAGCTTTAATGTACTGTGAGCGCATTTCTTCCAAGCCTTTTACACCAGCACAGGAAGTGCAAGGTTTTGAAATAGCCCCCTCTGACAATGACCTGAAAGCACAGAAAGGATGCAGGACTTCATAACCACAACATTGGTAGGGTGACATCAATGGAAGACAGTTTGTTCAGACTTTTCAAAAATACCTTGGTGGTGTGTTGCATGTTTTCGGATCTCTGAGTTTCGCCTTCATCTCACAGTTCTCTTCCATTAAAGCCTCTAGAACTCTCTCGTTTTCTACAAAAACCAAGATCCAGACAGTTAACTTTGTATGTTTTTAATCCAGTTAAACATCTTCATAGGTTATGTAAAATCACTGCCTCCGTGACAAGAGCTCAGTGTTTCAAAGCAGCTACAACATATCACGCCATCCAAATGGCATATTTAGGAAGTGACTAGACCATAGGTCGTTGGAAGTCTGAATATAAAAGCAGTATGATGGGCTCATTGATGATGTAGACAGGCTTTTGAGAGTAATTTTTACTTTTGGATGGAGGCAAACACGCAGAGATGTTAGAAGGAAAACGTTAGGGAGAAACAAAGGTTATTTACGGAATGTCTATACTGATGGCGGCAAAGTAGCTGCCATCAGATCGATCTTTCTGGATCAACTGAGCGGTCAGTGTAGAGCCGCTCAATCGATCGGGAAGTCAATGCCGGCAAACCATTCCCTCAAATGGCACAGTGAAGTGAAGACAGCGCGCAGAAGGGAAGCACAACAGTCAACAGGAATTATGCAAGCTACTCCGTGTAGCTTGCATATCTCCCATTGACTGCCGCTGAATCTCCAGGTAATTGTTGACCAGGGCTTATAGTGTAGCAGTTGAGACTTCTTTGGATGGGGGAAGGAGGAGAATATTTAGCATATTTTACACTTCACACACGCATCGTGGTATGTTTAACAATCATCATCTGACATTCCAAAGGAAAATGGGATTCACTATGTACGTCTAATTTGATTGTATACTAAAAGTAATTTAAACACTGTCAGGGTTTGCACACTGACTATACTGGGGATCCACAGATCCTAATCTTGACCTCTGACTCAATCAGTGCACACTGGCTTGTGCAGTTATATATTTCAGGGGCTGGGCCCATAAAGTATGCAATGGACAAGCTATATGCACAGGTACCACTGGCTCTGTGATCAAGAGATGCAGTTGGGTGAGCATGCCTCTTACAGTAAGTGATGAAAGTGGTTGTCCTGCTTAGGTAGACAGGACTGAGTACAAACACTCACAGTAACATAGCATCTAGCATGCTTTTCTATAGCAAGATGTTTAATGTGACAACAGTGACACCAGGTGGGGAGGGGGTCAGGTGAAGCATGTTGAAAGCAATCTTACAGTAACTGGAGTTTAGAGATGCTATTGTCCATAGGAACCTCACTGTAGGTGTAGGTGGGAGCCTGGATTTTTTAGCTAGCAGCGTCCATGGGAGATGTGCATGCACCTTGTACAACCTCAAACCCCTTGTAACAAAGGTATAAAGGAGGGTGTAGAAGTCCTGCCTACATCACGACTGTATGACAGTGCTGCCAATCTGGGCATCTGATCTAGAAGCTGCCACTATGGAGTAATGACTGGTAAATACAGAACCAAACTCCAAGTAGCTGCCCTACATATCTCAGAAATACGGACTCCTTTAAAGCAAACTATTGATATCAATTCAGCACTATGAAAGGGTGCTCTAACTCGAGAGAGAAGAGGTAGTTTAACAAGTAGGAAATCTTAATGTAGTCTATAACCGACTTAGAGAGTCAGAGGAAGAAGACTGCCCTTTAAACTTACCACCAAAAGCCACAAAGAGTCTGGATAATTTATTAAATGCTTTTGTTCTGGAAAAATAAAAGGGTATATCCCTCAGAACATCTCTGTTACGTTTTGAAGAGTCATCTGGGTGGCTAGAAAACAACACTAGTTTATATGATTCATATGATAATCAAACCTACTTTTGGAAAAAGTTTTGGATGTTGCCAGAGTACTTTATAAGTACAAGACGACTGGGTAGGATCACTTCTATGGAAGCTAGTTTGTTCAATTTTTTATTCATTATTTATTTTAATATCTTGGTGGCATGTTTTTGAATCTTTGAGTCATCTTCATCTCAGTTTTCTTCCATTAGAGCCTCTAGAACTCTCTCATTGGTATCCTGGTCTCTGGTAACAGTAGACACTTAGGCCTGGTCTACACTTACCTTCCGGATTCAGCGGCAGTCGATGGGAGATATTCAAGTGACGTAAGAAAACTGAGTATCTCCCGTTGACTTCGCTGCATCCGTTCCGTGCACCGTCCACACTGCGCTGCACCATTTACGGAGGTGGTTTTCCTCCGTCGATTTCTGGATTGATTAGACAGCGGCAAATTTGCCATCGTCAGTATAGACGCAGGCTTAGATACCACAGATAAAAAGACACATCAAGCAAAGGGGACTCAAGTTCCAGAGTGATGGCTGGATCTGCAAGAGATATGAAAGTAGCCTTGGAGGATATAGAAAGCAGTAGCAATATTGATGGTACTGTGACCGATGGTACCAATACAAGAGTCTCAGCGGAAGTTTTATCAGGATGAGGTACCAATGAACCTGTAGTATACAGTAGCGATGCCAAAGGTGACAAGGAAGCAATGTCTATCACAAAAGATGAAGGAGACAACACGCAGCAGCAGAACGTGATCCGATAGTCTTTGAAGTCTCATGTGCGAATGCGATTCTCAAAAGGAGCTGGTTTTGATAAGCCAGAGGGGCAATGACTTTTGGAGATGGCAACTGGTCCAAGCTCCATCCCGAGATTTTTTGCTCCTTCCTGTCTTGAATATCATGAGCTGTTTGTGGGCACTTAGAAAAAGATTTACAATGTCACACTTGCTAGGGACAGGAGACTTCCTTAAACAAAGCAGACATTTTGTGTGTGTATTTTGGGCAGGCATAACTGTCTCTAAGGGAGGGAAGAGTCTAAATCCTGTTCTGTCATGGGATCTACTCCTCAGTAGCAAGGTAAGCTTCTAAAAAGAAAGAAAAAAAAAGCATGGATTTCCCCTCCTTTTTTATTATTATTTAAGCCCATTGTCTTTTAAAGCTTATTAAAACTACACTAAGACTAAAACTGAACTATTAACTCTAAAACAATCAATCAATCAGAGGATTACGGGGAAGGAGAAGAACAGTGGGGTCTTACTTGCTACCATAGGCTGTGAGAAGGAACTGAGTGGCGGCTGGGACTGCTCAGCCCTTTATACCCTTGCCACAACATGTGCAAGCGAGTGCAGAGCACAAGTGCAGCCCCAGTGGACACTGCTGGCTAAAAGATTATGGGCTCATGCACATAGGGCATACACCACTTACAGTTGGATCTGTGTGGATAAGTGCCTGAAGAAGAGACCGTTACTCATCTTGTGGAGTAACTGAGGTTCTTTGGCGTGTGTCCTCCTATGGGTGCTCCACTGTAGGTACAGCAGCACCCACAACACTTGCAATTGGAGATCAGCAGCAGTGCCTGTCAGACCGCACAGGTGCACCTTCCCCCTCTCACACTGTGTGCAGGCCAACCGTCCCCCAGGTCCTTCTCTGCCACAGAGCTTAAAACTCAGCTCCAAAGCAGAGTGGAAGGAGGGCAGTGGAGCACCCGTAGGGGGACGCATCTCGAAGAACCTCAGCTACTGCACAGGGTGCTCCACTGTAGGTGACTAGAAAGCAGTGCCCCTGAATGGAAGATTGAGGCCTCACAGCAGCATTTATTGCAGATGATAGGACAGTGTGTCCTAGGAAAGTGTCTACTGTGGCATTGTGAGTAATGTCACAGTGATGGGCAAAAGTGTCTGTTGATGCCCAGGTGGCTGCTTTGCAGACGTCAGCAATGGGAACATTATTGAGAAAGGCAATGGAAGTGGAATGTGAGCGGGTAGAATGTGCTCTAATTGCAGTAGGAGGTTGTCAGTTGTGCAGTCGGGAAGAGAGGTGTAGACAATAGGAGATCCACTTTGAAAGGCATTGTTTAGAGAGGCTGCGCTCTTGTATCTTTTGTTGATTACAAGGAATAAATATGGTGATTTTCAGAAAGGTTTAGTCCAGTCCAGGTAGAAAGTTACTGCACAACTGATGTCTAGGGTGTTCAGAGCTGCCTCCTGTTGGTTGCTGAGGCTTCAGGAAGAAGCAAGAAAGGTGAATAGGTTGAGATGGAAAGAGTAGGGAACCTTGGTAAAAACTTTGAATGTGGCGTAACTTTGTCTTTATGGCATATCCCCTGTGCATACTTTTTCATAAATGGCTGCAATTTCGCCAACCCAACAGGCACAAGTCATAGTGACAAGAAAGGCCATTTTCACTAATAAATGAATGTAGATGTACTTTGCCATTGGTTCAAACAGAGGTCTAGTAAGAGAGCATAGGATTAGGCCGGGGTTGAATCTCGTATGTGAGGATAAATATTTTGGAGATCCTTCAGGAATGTTTCATGAGTGGGTGCATGAAGATGGAATGATCATCTATGTGGTAGTGAAAAGTGCTGAAGGCTGCCAAATGCACATGTATGGAGCTGGTGGATAATTCTGATTGTTTAAGGTATAACATATAGTCAAGGATAAGTGGTAGTAAAGCGGTTATTGAGTCAACCTGATGAGAGGCGCACCAGCATAGGAATCTAGTCCATTTGTGAAGGTAAGTGTGTCTAGTCATGTCACATCTGCTATTTAAATGTAACCATTTGACTGTGTCCAAACAAGTTACTTCCAAATCCCAAAACCACACAGGAACCAGGCTTTGAGATGGAGAATGCAATACGTGTCTTGTGAAAGGAGCCATGGAGTTGAATGGAGAAAGATCAGTCGGCATTCCATCATGCAAAGGAGGTAAAGGTCCCAGTTTTGTTGTGGCCTGGTTGGAGCTATAAGGGTGACATGGGTGTGGTCCCCCTGTATCTTGTGGAGTACTTGAAACAGAAGGGGTAAGACACAGAGCAGTAGTACATCCCCTGTGATGAGGAAGGCATCTCCCAGAGATCCATGACCTAGTCCCACTCTTGAGAACTGAGGGCAGTGAGCATTTTGCAGTGAGGCAAAAAGATCTATGGTGGGGAATTCTCAGCGGTTGAAGACGAGCTGAAGGATTCGCATATATAGGTCCCACTTGTATAATGGAAGAAACTCCTGCTCAATGAGTCTGCAGTGATGTTCTGGTGTCCAGGGAAGTATGTTGCTGAGATGGTGATGTCATGTTGGATACACCAGTTCCATAATTTCAAGGCCTCCAAGCATAAAGAATGGGACCTTACTCTGCCTTGCCTCTTGATGTAGAACATGCAGGCGATATTGCCCGTCATGACTCTGATGGTATAATGTGCAACAAGTGGGAGGAAATGTTGGCAGGCACTGCAGACCACTTGTCGCTCTAGGAGGTTGATGTGTAGGATGGATTTGGTTAAAGACCATCTGCTTTGCACTGTATGATTGTGAAGGTGCATTCCCAACCAATTAAGGAAGCATCGGTTGTTAGAATCATGATCGGTGCCGGTTGAAGGAAAGAAACCCCAACACAGAAGTTCTTGGGCTGGGTCTACCAGAGTAGTGAGTCCTTCACTCTCATCAGCACGGGTAAGAGTTTGTGGAGACGGTATCTGTGAGGGACATATACTGTACGGAGCCACACCTGAAGACATTGCACATGTAACTGTGCGTGCTTTACCATGAATGTGGCTGTTGCTGTATGCCTAGTAACTGGAGACATATTCTGGCGGATATCTGGAGGCAGGCTAGTACCTTGGATACAAGATCCACTATAGCTGAGAATCTGTGAGGTCGAAGGAAGGCTCTGGCTTGCATGGCATCTAGTTGTGCACTGATGAATTCCAGGTGCTGTCGTGGCATCAAAAGCAGACTTCTCCAAGTTCACACAGAGGCCTAGATTTGTGAAAAGATACATTGTCACCCAGATAGTGTGAAGAGCGTTGGTTCGGATGGGGCCTTAAGGAGACAGTCATCTAAGAATGAAAAGATGACAACTCCTTATTTCAGTAGGTAGCAGTGACTACCGCAAGGACTTTAGGAGAATACACAAGGGGCCATCGACAATCTGAAAGGCAGTACCTTGTACTAATAGCAGTCGGTACCCATCATTAATCAGATAAATTGTCTATGGGCACGGTGTACTGTGATATGGAAATGTGTGTTTTGGAGGTCAAAGGCCGAGAACCAGTCCCCATTCCAGTGCTGGGATAATGGTGGAGACGATAACCATCTTGAAGCATTGCAGTTTGATTAACTTGTTTAAGTTTCGAAAGTCCAGGAACAGCCACCAGCTGCCAAATTTCTTCTGGATCAGGAAATAATGAGAATAGAACCTCTGTCCTCCGTGCTGGCAAGGGACAGATGCTATGGCTCCCAGTTGCAGAAGATGAGTTTCTTATTATAGAATGGGTTAGTGAGAGCGATCCATAAAGAGGGACAGGGAGGAAGGATAGATAGGGAAAGGATGGAGCATCCTTCCCTGATGATCTTTAGAACTCACGTGTCTCAAGTGATTAGTCTCCATGATGGAAAGAACAGAGCTAATCAGTCACCAAATTGGTGGGATGTCAAAGATGGTTGGTATGACTGGAATAGAGGGAGGCTTCTCAGGGCTTTGACCACACCTTCAAAATTGTTGCTTAGCTGGAGGTACTTGAGAGGTAGTCCCTTGAGGAGCAGCCTGTGTGCATTTGATAGGGGGCTTTTTTGTTGGCGCTCAGTGTCATAGTGCTGCTGGGGAGTGTACTTTGGTGGTCGGGACTTTGGTGGAAGATGATACTTCCCCAGGCATCTCTTCAGCCCTGGTGAGTAAATGCCGAGAGAATGGAGATCACCAAGCTCAGGAGTCTTTCAGGGACTGTAGGGAGCCATTCGTACCCTCTGTGAATAATTTGGGGCCCACAAAGGGTAAGTGTTCGAATGTGGTTTGCACCTTGTTAAGAAAGCCCGAGAGGTGTAGCCATGACACCTGCCTCGTGACTACTGCACTACTACTGTAATGGAGCGGGCGGTGGTATCCACAGAGTCTGAGGAGGCTTGTAGAGCTATACGGGCCAAGAGATGTCCCTCAGATATAAGCACCCGGAATTGTTCTTTCTTAGCATCAGGAAGGTCTTGGCAGAGTGCCTCTATTTTGGAGTAGTTGAGGTAGTTGTACTTACCCATAAGAGCCTCGTAATTCAAAATGTAAAATTGGAATGTGGCAGAGGACTAGGCCTTGTGTCCAAATAAATCTAAGCATTTCTATTCTCTGTCCTGATGTGTAGATTGAGGTTGATATTGTCATCCTTTTTCTTGTACTGAATTAACTACTAGAGAATTTCAAGTGGGATGCGAGAAAAGAAATACCGTATCTTCTGCAGGAACATAATATTTTTTGTCCGTCTGTTTGCAGGTTGGGGGGATGGACGCTGGGGTCTGCCAGGGCACTTTCATGGGATCAAGAAGACCTTTGTTGATAGAAGATGTGTGCACGATATTGAGTAATTTACACTGCTGATCCTTCACCTCTCCCAAATCTGGAGTCTGCAATCCTGCAAAATAATTCTTGGAAATGCTTGACATCAGCAGCACCGATAGAAAGTGGGGGCATGATAGCTTCTTCCTCCTGTCCTTCCATCCCAGAGCAAAGATGGAGAAGGAATGGGGGGGAGGTCAGAATCCACAGTGCTATATATACACATCCCATTCACAGTGCGAGATGGGGGAGGTGCATGTGCGCAGTTCGACTGGCACTGCTAATGAAGATCTCCAATCCCAGGTGCAGGAGTACTGCTGCGCCTACAGTGAAGCACCCATAGGGTATCACTCGAAGAAGAATATCCATTGTCAGTTAATTTTCCTAGGACACTCATTCAGAGAGCACAGAATTAATCAAAACACTGAGCTCTGTGCTAGCCCACAGGACAGAGAGATTTAGAAGAAAGTTATTTGATGGATTACTATTAGAAAGTTAACTTATTAGGGCTGAGAGTTATTTAGATATGTACTATTACAGAGGCTGTACTGTATAGCTCAAAGATAAAGGGTAGATTCATATAACCAGCAGGAAAGGAAACCATTCAGAAATCTATTTAGGTGAGCAGAGATACTAACCTCGAATTTGCTCGACTTTAGCTTTGTGTTCCCTTACTGCAAGCTGAAGGTGCCTGCAGACTTTCTCCAGCTTTCTTTTTAGATCCTGGCATTCTCTTTCCTTTTTTTCAAGCTGTTGGCAACAGTGCTCACAGCAAAAATCTTCATGAGACCAGAGGTTCCTTTTCTTACATTTCTGATCTGCAACAGTAATTACAAGTTACACAGCCATAGAATCAAGAGAACCAAAATCAAGCATACCATTTCTAGGGTTTTAATTAGGTATTCCTATACACCTTAGGAAAGTGTACACTATTTATCTAACTAAAACTCTGGTAGGAGGCAGTAGACACATGATCCTAGTGTAGTGAGAGGGTCTAGAAGTTTTGTCTTTTTGTGCACTGCATCCATAATGTATTCATCCCAACAATGCCATGAGTGTAGAGGGAGGTCCCAGTGATGCAGACAGGGGGGTGGATTTTGGGACTGTATTTTTTTAAAATTAAATTCCAGCAGAGGCCCTTGGAGTCATCTCAGGGAGGCACTCCAGCTGGAAAGGATCTCATTCAGCTGAGCCTAGTTAGGTTAAGAAATGCGAAGACAGGCTGGGCTATTTCCAGGAGAGGAAAAAGGAATGTTTCTACAGCCACGACAGGGAGCACCAGAAGGAAGAGAGCTGCACTGGTTATATTGTTTTGGGTTTAATAAATGGCTTATTTTGGTGGTGAAGGAATTTAAACTGCATTATAGGCATAGAGCTAGAGACTCTGATGGGTTTTGTTGTTTTATGTTCTTTTGGTAGCATAAGAACTCTAAAAGCAAACATGAAACCCCAGAGCGGGTTTTGTGCCTACCCTGGGCCTCCTGTGATGTTTCTCTCCAGCTGCACAGGCCCTGGCCCTGCCACAGTGTATACAGGACCTTTAAGAGTGGGCTACAACATATCTGTTTAACTTCAAATACTATAAAAAAAATCAGATTATTCTAGACTACTTATTAAATGATTTAAAAAAGAAAACCTGAATTTCAAAGTCAAGAATCAGGACTCACCCACCATGACAGAGTATAACATGAACATAGAAGTCCTTGACTCATCCCATGCTATGGGGAAATTCTGTAGTTTGCCCCCCCCCCCCAGCATTTGGTTTTGCACTATCCATATCTGAAGTAAGAGGTTTTGATTTAGAAAATATCCTGTATAAACAGCCCACAACCTACTATCGGGGACTTCTTAGGTACAAAACATGACATTTATGTTCTTTTGTCCACCTCTGCCCTCCTTTGAGTTATTAGTCTGCTTCAGAGCCAAAGATGGCATCTACTTGCTCACATCCTGAAGACTGTCTTTAAAATATTCTGTGTCTTCTGATTTTATTAAAAATAAAAACTTAAATTCTATCACCAGATCAGTCACTGCAGCTTTTCTGTTTCTAAAGAAATAGAAGTTTGTGCAGTACTGAGACACTTTCAAAGTGAGGGGAAAAAATCAAGGTACGTAGTAAGTGTGCTGCATCATCCATATAGTCACTAATTATAACAGAACATTTGCCCTTTGATTTCATAAGTCATTAAGGGCTAGATTCACAAAAGGACTTAGGTGTCTACTGCCACTGTAGATGACTAAGTTCCAGTATCAGGCTCCTCTGGGAATCACAAAACCCCCATTCAGCTGCCACCAAATCCTGGAGGCACCTAAACTAGTTCAGCCTCTAAATTTTTTAAGTAAAAGTTCCCTAGGTGCCTACATTTCTGCCTCTGAGCATGCACACTGCAGCTCCACAGGAGGCACCCAAGCCCCAGTGTGATTCATGAACCAGGGGAAGATAAGTTTTCATTCCCCTAACTTGGTTGTGGGGCCTGATCCAGTGGGCGTGCTCAGACTTTGCCTATTGGTTTAGGCTCCCATTGGTGACCTTAAACAAAACAGCTAGGAAGGAGGAGAACCTCCCTTGTTACACTAGCGACTGGGCTAAAAGTTCTCACCTGGGATTTGAGAGTGCACTGGTCCAAGTCCTGTCTCCACTTGAGAAGGAGAAGGGATTTGAACAGGCATGTGCCGCTTCTCAGACAAGTGCCCTAACCACTAGGTTATGGGATATTCTGATGTGTAGCTCCCTCAGTCTCTCCTATTAAAAGCTGTTTCACTGTAGATAAGTAAATGTAAAAAGTCACCGGAGCAGAGGGACTAGATCCTGAGTCTCCTGCCTTCCCAGTGAGTGCTCTCACCAGCAGGCCCACAGTCACTCTCATGCTTGCTGTCTCTCTCTGGCCCTATGACTAATGATTTATCAAACAGGAGAGACTGAGGGGAGTCTGTAGCCTGTGTTAAGTAGAAATTAGGTTTTGACCTAACTGTAGAGGAGCCTGGAAAATTGAGGATACTAAGAGAAAGTTAGAGACAATAAGATGGGAAAATCGAAGATAGCAAGGACATAAGCCAAGGTTATGTTGGGGCTATATTTTGGTTGTAACTGGCTTTTGCAAGGATTTTTATGAATCTTTTTAAAATTGTGAACATTTTATTAAAATGCTATATATATTGATGGTAGGGGAAGGACATTGGCGTAGATGTCAATTTAAATAATAGATAAAGTAAAAAACCAATAAGAAAGAGCAGAATCGTAACTATAGTAATGGTTAGGCTTAATGTTAATTGGCATGATACTATAAGAGATTATAAAAGGAACAGTTTTGTTAAAATTACAGAGAGTTCCAATTAACATTGAAAGAGTACCATTAGATTCCAGGATTATAAGGCTGTACTTCACTCTGTCGTCAGTCGACTGATCACCCAATTGATACATGATTTTATCTTTGAGTATAAGTATATTGTAATATTATGTACGTGGGAATTGTATGTCCGTTTGCTTAACTAATCATTTGTTTCTTGAGTAAAGTTTGATTTGACCATTCAAAGTGTCACCTAGGGGTCATCTAGTAAATTAATTTTCTGTAACTGACCTGACCTCAAACCTGAAAACTAAATTGGGTTTTACTGCACCTTTATCTTTAACAACTTAATATTCATTGGAAACATTTCATCATAAAGATGACAATCCCCAATCAGAACACCCCATAGCTAAGTGGTTAGGGCACTAATCTAAGAAGTGCAGATCCCTATTCAAATCCCTTCTTTCCATTCGGGGAGGGAAGACTTGAACTAGGAGATTCCCAAAACTTAAGTGAGCACCCTAACCAAAGAGCTAAACATTATTAGGAAGCTGCTACTCCTATTCCCACCCTTCCAGCTTCTTGCTAAAATGGCAAAAGTGCCTAGCACCAAGAGTGTATTGGCAGCAGGGCTTCCCCCCTGCAGCCTGGATTTAGGAGCCTCTCTCTGAGAAAGATGCTGGTTTTAGCACACACCCTCTTGGACTGGCACCTCCCATTGGCTAGTTTATCCAAGGAGCCACCTAGCATGCTAGCTTTTATGAATCCCATTCTGTGGTGCCTCTCTCTCCCCATTCATTGTATAGAGAGCCTAGGTGCCTAACCCAGGCTTTGTAAATTGCAATGATTGTCTAGGAGCCTAAATGTTCAGTGTGGTGACACACAGCATCACAACGCCTATATTTCTTTGTGATTCTAGCTACAAGTGACAAGTATTACAAAAAAGATTGACGCCATCTAAAACTACATTTTACATGCTGCACAATGAAATGAATAAGATTTAACTGAAAAACAAAACCATGAATACCATTATCCATTTCAGCATCATGCAAAGGTGGCTGCCTTCTTAATATTCTTTGAATTTCTACTTGGTGTCCAACATCATACAGAGATGGTCTTGCCTTGTCTCCAGTTTCTCCTTCACCATTTTGCATGCAAGAGTGCTCTGTTTCTTTTAAACTGAAGATCAGTTCTCCCTGTTTCTGTAATTGAAACTAGATATTAGGAATAGTCAGTATGTAGCACAAATCATAATGTTCATGGATAAGTAAATAAATAGTCACACCCAGAAAAAGTCTGGGTAGGAAACACAACTGAACCATCCTACAATGCCTCCATTAGATTTGAACAAGTTTATTCTAGAGGCCTATCAAGATGGGTAAACCTTTACTGTAGTTCTAAAACTGCTCACACAAAAGTAGAAGGAGAAAGGCTATTCTAGTATCAGCTCACCACTGTGTTCTCTTAGTTAGATCTGCAGCCTCAGCAGTACTTTGTCATCCTGATGGTATTTCTGGTAAGCTTCATTTAGTTTCTAAATACGGCTGAAACAAGGAGGACCTAAAACAAGCTGAAATTATTCAAAGATGTGTCCAGTGGAAAAGAATCAGATCCTATTTATAAAACTCCTGCTTGACTAGGGACCATAGAAGGACAGAAAGATAATTTCACTTTCTTGTCCATAGTTGTGGCAAATATAATAGAGGAAATTGCTAAGGAATTACAAGAAACTCATTGGATAAGTGGTTCACATAATCAATAGTTTAAAATTTTAATTGAATATTAATAATATTGATTATTTGCTAAGGGCTTTCACTAAGGTTTTTGATTCTCAAGGCTTGTCTATACAAGTAGTATGGACTATGGGCATGTGAATGTCAGTGTCCACTAAAGTGTTACACTGTAACTGCCCCCTGTAGACATGGCTAATGTGAACTAAAAGGTACCTATGCATGTTAACATAGTCCTGTTTGAAATGGGACTCACCGTTTACTTATAATTGGTACATCTGGTCTAAAAACTCTTGATTCTATGCATTTGATATGCACTGAGAATATTTTATGACTACATCACAAAACTTAAATGTATACTATTAATTTGGCTGAGAAGGGGGTGATCTTCAAACAGAAATTAGTTGCCCCACCACAAAGTGGTAACAGCTTTATAACAAGTGGTCCCTTAGCCACGTCTTATCCCTTCAAGAAAGGAAAAAAAATGACAGGATGCTAGTGTTCTACCACATTTTTGGATGATTCTCCAACTGATGAATGAGATAAGCACCCAGGATTATGCAGAGTATGGAAGTTCCATTGGTCTGCTTACCATAAATCAAAAGTGTACAGTTAGGCTGGGCAATGCAGAAGAGGCATTTTCCAAATAAAGAAGAGAAAACAAATAAAAAGGAAGCTTCTTGACGGAGTATTCAGAGTTCTATTTATGATTTTGTGTGAGCCTCTCAAATTCTGCCCACTCACCTTTAGAGGAGGAGGGAAGATGTTTTTCAGGGTGAAGACAGGCAAGACCAGAATTTTTACTATCATGGTAAAGTCAGGTAAGATTATTTTAAATCTGGGACAGTACATTTTCAACAATTTTCCAAGTCTGTGGTAAGTTCTTTTTATGACTGATTTAAAGCCTTCTCTAATTTTTAAATATCTGAGAGAGAAGCAGAAATGGGCGACTTGTTCATAGCGTCATGGTCTTAACAAAGCTAATGTACACATGTACCTGTTGTACACAGGTGTCTACAAACAAGGTTGAGAGGATTCTTCCCACTGGCATACTCAATATCGATCAGAAAAGCAGTGGAATTACCTGCTACTGCTTTATCAGCCTGGTTTGTCCATTTGGTGATAGTGATATTGGGTATGTAAAATTGTGTTCCCGGATAAACTTCTTGATGAAACATTGCAATCAACACAAACATGGCAAACCAGGGCCCTTAGCAATAATAAAATGTTCAAATTAACAGTGTATAATAGGACAATGAGTGGAATTTGGTGACATCAAGATGGCAACCTGGTTTTATGGAAGAATTAGACATTGGACCCAAAACATCTCCTAGTAGTTTTACACCAGTATAACTCCACTGACTTCAGTGGAATTACTGCAGGTTTGCAGTGGCGAGAGACCAGAATCGGGACAAGATGCTGTTGTCTGTGTGAATGCTGTGCTATCTGGCCATTTAATCTTCTGGTTGTGAGCCCAAATCCAGCTGTAGTTATTTACTGTTTATTTTTTATGTTGCAATTTTCATAATATAAGTTAGAACAGGTGAATAAGATAATATTTTTCTTTGTGGTTTAAAGTGTTTTGGGTAGTCTTGCGCTCCCAATATAACTTCTGTAAATAAATATTGTATATAGGTGAGGTAGGTGGCAGCTTTCTGGGTTCATTTTTTAAAGACAATATTAAACTCTTACTCAAAAGACTACACCAAGTCCATATCAACAGTTTATAGCAGGAGTTCTCAACCCTTTTCTTTCTGAGCCGAGCCCCCACCCCCCCATATGCTATAAAAACTCCAGGGCTCAACGGATGGGGCTTTGGGCTCCTGGCTTCAGCCACTGGGGGAGGAGGGCGGGAGGGGGGAAGGAGAGGGAGAGAAGAGGTTTGGGATTTTAGCCCTGTAGAACTCAGGCCTTCGGCTGCAAGGGACAAATGGGGGTGTTGAGGAAGGACAGGACTCATGGCTCTTGACTTCAGCCACCAGGTGGGCCGTGGGCTCAGGGCTTCAGCTGAGGTATCTCAGGGCAGCAAGCTTAGGCTTTAACCCTATGGGGGCACCAGGATTTGCAGTTCCACTCCTGGTTTCAGCTCCTTGGGTGGGTGCTGGGGCTTGGGGCTGAAGCCCCACAGCTCCACTCCTGACTTCAGCTCCACAGGCGCACCAAGTCTCAGGACACCGGGCTTCAGCCACAGGACCCTTCAGCCCCGGATAGAGAACCACTAGTTTATAGGATATAATTAAGGATAGGACTGGGTCACGGAGATCACGGATTCCATAACTTTCCGAGATCTCTGTGACATCTGAATTTTATTAAAAATACCTGTGACAGTAGCTTAACCTTAGATATGATGCATAAGAGAGTTTGACAGCCTGAAAAATATGCGAACAGTTGTTAAAGGGGATATTTCATCCTATAGAACACAGAATCCATTTCTTTTAAGTTTGGAAGCCAATTTTTGGAATTTCTCCAAATAAACAAACTATTCTAAAGCTACTAACTTAATTCAAGAAATGTATTCATAGATTTTAAAGGCAGAAGACCAGTCTGGTCTCCTACATAACGCAGGCCATAGCATTTCTCCCAATTATCCCTGTATTGAGCCCAATAACTTGTATTTGACTGAAGTATATCTTCCAGAAAGGCACTGCGTAGTCTTGACATCAAGAAGTGGAGAATCCATCTCTTCTCTTGGGAGTTTATTCCAATGGCTAATCACACTCACTGTTAACAATGTGTGCCTTATTGCTAATTTGAACTTGTCTTGCTTAAATATTTAAAATGTCACCAAAGCTATACCCCTAGTCCTCTTTTTTCACTTCAAGAGGGGGGTCTTCCATCTCTCTTCTAAAGCTTTAGGAATAGATAATAAAAAGAAAGATCAATCGTTTTACTTTTTTTGATCTACAATACCATATATAATTTCTTGGGGTCCTATGACAATTATCAGAGAAATCTTTTCTCATGGTAGGTAAAGTTATATTTTTAATTTACAGAACCATTACCTCTCTCCATTCTTGCTTGGCTTGTTCTAGAACTGTGTACACTGTGCCTTTAAGCGCCTTCTGTAGGGAAGCCTTTAGCTTTTCCTTGTAATGGTGGTTTAACTGAAAAGCAGTACTGGAACATTTATCCTGCCAAATATGCTCATTATTTCTACTCTTGACTAGTTCTTCATGGATTTCTCCTAATAGGAACTCAAGTTCAATTAGACTTTTCTCCTCATATTGGTGAATTTCCTCTTGGAGTCTCTTAGTTTCCCGAGCTGCCCATTCTCGTTGCTTTTGTTCCAGACACATCTTAAGTTCTGCCTCTTTCTGACTCAGCAATTCATTTTTCTGCTTCACAAGGTCTTCCTTGGCTGTTGCAAGCACCTCATTTATTTTATTTCTATGGTCATCTAAGAATGATCGGTAATCTCGCTCATTTTGTTTCTGTAGTTGGAGGATTTCTTCTTGCTTTTCTTTGTTCCACTGAGCACGAGCCTGTGCTAGTTCTGCTTTAACAGTTGCAGGGATTTCTTCTCTCTTTAGCTCCAGTTCTCTTCTAAGAGAAAGGATTTTCTCTTCAAGCTCTTGGGTTCTGGTTCCAGATTTCTCTGTGTTCTCAAGTTCTTTCTTCCATTTCTCTTCAGCTGCTGAAAGAACTAGTGATAGCTAAAGAATACAAAATATATTTTAAAAGAGTCTCAGCAAACTCTTAAGGATTTTCATATTAGTTATGTTTGGCTATAACTGCATAAACTTTAAGAAATAGCAAATGAACACTGTATAATAAGCAGTTTGAAAATGTTAATACACACACCCTACTGTATTGCTGAATAAGTGTATATATGGTGGCTCTCCTACCTAATCAATGTGATAAGCAGCTTTACTATATATTAAACATCTTGCAAGAAGTCTAAGGAAAACACAAATTCCAACTAAGATGAAACATTAATAGAGTTGTTATAGCCATTTTAGAAAGAATGATTACAGGGGTTTCCCTATTACATTCAGAAGAAGAGTTTTGCAGGTTGGTCTAGTTACCTGATTATGGATTTCTGTAACAAACAATTTGGCTCTGGCTTTCAGAAATGGGTTTCAACATTTGAATTCTGGTTATTTCCACTACTAGAGAAAGCTACCCATAATTTTAAACAAATAGCGTAATTTACTTCACTAACACCTCAATTTAGCACAGCACTTAAGTGCTTTGTTGAATCACAGTTCCAATTATTTGCTGGAAAATTGAATTGTTTTGAATTAAGCTTTTTCTCCCCAAATATATTATATATATAAAAATAAACTGGTGAAGCATCCAAATACACATTCTCTTCTACCTGTTTTGCTGCATTGATGTCATGTTCTTTTTCCCATTTCTCTCGTTCTGCCTTTAGATTTGCTTTATACTCTTCAAGTTCTGTTAATTCTTGCAGCCACCTGGCATGAGCTTTGGTCAAAGCTGTTTCTACCTTCAAAAGGGGAATGGAGAAAGAGGAGGTAATTTTAACCATTGGAGTTAAAAACGTGGTTTCATATTTTACCACTGAAAAGTAGAACATTAACACAGAAACTGAATGTCAGTTTGAATTGCCAATGTTTACAGACAGAGTGCCAGGATGACCATTTAAAAACAAAACAGATGTAGAAAAATTCCACTGCATTATAGTTTGAGATTCTTTTACTAATAGAAGAGGAATTAAGAAGCATTAATTATATTTTAAACAAGTTAACTAAATAAAACACATCAAGTAGTTTTGCTCAGAAGTTCAGGAACTCTTGTATTACTCATTCTCTGTAACATAACTCAAAAGTTCATAAAACATGTTAAAGTTAACAAAGCTAGACAGCTGCTGGCCTGTAAAATCTTTCATAACATTTTTGAAACCCCAACAAAAATCTGCTAATTTGTAGAATATAAGACAAAGGAAAACAGGAAGTTTAAATTTTTAGAATGAGGCAAACAAATACAGGAATTAGAATTATGTTGTCATTTACTGAAAGTAAGTAACAAGCAACCACAACATACTACCATTCTGATTTGGTGACACCCACTTTGCATATGTTTGGATGCTGTAAAACAAAAAAACCAGGGTGAAATGTACATATTACCTGACTGGCAATATTTTCATGATGTTTCCTCTCCAGTTCTGTTTCAAGTTCTTTCAAGGCCTCTCCGACAGCCTTCTCTTTTTCTTTCAGTGCCTCCTCCAGTTGCAATTTTTGCTTCTCAACCATCCTTGTAATCTCCCTACATGATGTGTCATCTGTGATGGTTACTTGATCAGTTTGGATGCTGCAATCTTTGAGTTCAGCTAAAGCTTTCTTCGTTTCCTCTAGAGTTTGGTCCTGTCTGCTTTGCCACTCTCTTTCTATTTCCTGGATAGCTTGTACTTTGATCTGTATAAAAGTATTTTTAGAAGAAAAATACCCCTCAAATACCTAAAAGCTAGAATTAGTACTTGTCATACATGTATTCTCAGTTGATGTACACACCCTTCCCTGTGAAAAGACAACACCCATGCTCAGAGGTCCAATTTGCTTCTGTAGAGACAAGGTGGCCTCCATTTCTGAAGAGTTAGTGGAATTTAAGCATTTTGAGACACTTTTTACCAGGTCCCTTTAGTGTTCAAGTTAAATTTAACAAACCTCAATACTTTAGAGTGTGTGGTTAGCAATAAAGGCAGAGTGCTTTTATGTCCCTATGCCACAGTTTTAAAAAGGTGAACATGTGCATAGCTACTAAAGCAAATTACAAGTAGAAATATTCAGTCACCCACTCCAAAATTCAAGTGAAATATTTAGATATGATAGGTGCAGTTATTGTGAATTTTACACGTTAATCTTAAATTAAAGCCTGATACAGACATGCTGAGCATCTACAACTCCCATTGGACTGCAACAGCTCAATACTTCTCAGGATTAGGTTTAAAGGGGCAGATCCTCAACTGGTTTAAGTTATCGTAGTTTCACAGACTTTAAATTGAGCTATGACAGATAAGGATCTGTCCCCAAGCGTCCACTAAATAAATTTATTAACTTTTGTTTTTATTCGTACAAGCGCCACACCTCTTTCTGTTCCTTCTCCCAGTGGGTTTTGGCTAATGTCACTTCATTTTCAATCTGCTGCTTAATACTGACTTCTTTTTCTTTCAGCCATTGACTTTTTGCTGTTATAATAGAATTCCTGTGCTTTTCTTCTAGTTCAGTCCTCAGCTGGTTAAGAGATTCTTCTTTTTCTTCCAATAGCTGTTTCTTGAACTAGGCAAAATTCAAGCACACAACTGAAGAATCTTTAGTCAACCTTAACACACCCCAGAAATAAACGATTGTAATGTTGAAAAAGATCTTATTAAGACTATAAAACTTGTGCACAATCTTTGACATCTGGATGACAGATTTTCTTCTTGATAAACAACTATTTTAAGATAAAGTGTGGTTATCATCGTAAGTGACTACGAGCAAAGTGACTTTTCTGAGTCAATGTATCTGCTTCCAGTGTGTTGCGTTTACATTCATTTTGCTCTTTTGTTAAAGAAGACAGCTTACACACCAATAATCCTTCAGAGTTCATACAGCTATAGAAAAAGAAAATAGGTTCTATTCTACTTCCCATACAAAAAAAAGTGAGTAGCTTTAATTCACTGTCATTATAGAGGAGAAAGAGAAAACACTGTTTTCAGATCCCAGTTGGAGTTTACAGTGTACACAGTTAGAAAAATAACCCTGTAGGCTGAACAAGTCTGACATAGAAGCAATTTGTACAGAGTCCTTTTTCAGAGCATAACCACGGTAAATAGGATTGATACATGCAAATAAGCAGGTAGTGGGAGGAGCTACATCTGATGTCACAATTCTAACCATCCACTAAATATTTCATAGGACAACTATGAATCAGCTACACTGATCAGGCACATTTTCATGTGTGCTACCAGCAAGTGAACCCAGTACTTTTTGCTAGCCCCACTTACTAAATTTCTGATATAGCTGCATACCTCCAAGACAAGCCACCACCATAATGCACAATAAAACAGTTTAAACAACAAACGAACAAAAAGAAGCCTAACACAATTACTTTCCTCTTTACATGCACCTCAAACACAAAGGAATTGAGTTTATATTACTGAAAAACCTCAGGTCAACAGAAGTGAATTTTCATTAGCTATATTCATTACAATTTATTTAAAATTTTTAAGACAGAATTCTCCAATGAAAATTCGAGCTAAACAAAATTAATTTAAAAAAATTATTTAAAATCCCAAATCAATAAAGATACAGAGATCTTAAATCAAAGTATCTAAAATGTATCTAAGTATCTAAAAAGCAGTTTCTTCATTTACTGGCTAAGATTAAAGTTGAGGAGTCAGTTTTTCTTGCTACAGATGCGGGGCTCCGGCATCATGCAGGGCTCCGGCAAGGGCAGGCAGCAAGGAGCCCTACCAGAGCTCCCATCACACCCCGTGCTGCTCATGGCCGGGAGAGTCACTCAGGAGAAGCTGGCAGCAGCAGCAACCCAGATGTGCAACGAGGCAGCCGGGCAGGTAAGGCACATCTGGTTCTGCCTCTCCTTGGGAACTGGTAGGAACAGGCACTGAGTATGATGCGGATTTACCCCAAACCCCAGCATCACAGAGCCAAGCTTGCCAGGCACTCAGGAAAAGGTCCAGGCACTCAGGAAAATGTTTCAGTTTAGGGAAATATCACCATTATCTACAGCTCATGGAAAGTCACTGATTTGCCCACTAACTACCAGCCATTGCTTCTGGGCACTTCAGGTAAAAGGCCTTGCTTTGTGTCCTTGCACGTGAACACAGACAGAGATACAAGCAAACAGAAATCCATTAATGTCTCAGCTGCTTCCCTCTCTGCCTCTAAGCAAATAAAATATTGCAGTGCTAAATGCCCATGGGTTACACGAGCAGAAGTCTTGGATTGTTGTTTGCTCTTCTGTTTTTCTGTGGGTGGGAATGCAGTGGGGCAGGGGAGTTAAGTAACAAGGGAGAAGGAACAGTGTGTGCAACCTGAAAGGAGCTACACTGGTGTCAAAGCAGGATACCATGGTAAGATGGCACAACATTCTTCAGAGTACAGCCTCTAGTGTGGATTTCAACACCTAGGAACTGGAGCAAAAAACTGCCATGGCTGCAGGTTGTAAAAAAGTCCCTATTTGGAAATATTTTCAATAAATTCCCATACCTTTGAGTAAAAAAGGAACATGTACCAAATGTAAACAGTGTAATAAACAGCTGCAAGTTATCAGACTGAAACAACATTATGAAAAATGCTCCTCAGAAGACTATGACTTTGAAGACTATGATATGGACATGTCTGGACAATCTGGATCAACTAGTTAGTCTGTAAAAATGGTGCAAAAATAAGTTTACTATCTACCAGGTCTTACTATGCTAATAAATGATAAAGAGTCAACTTTGGACTAAAGAAAAATGTAGAAGATAGGTCTTGAGCATATTCAGCATATTTCCATAGCCTTGAACAAATGGCAGAAAGACTGCCGCTGTATTGCTGATGCTGTTGCAATCTGGAAAGACCTTCAAGAAACACTGAAGAAAGAAATACCCAACAACAAAATTGAACTGCAGACAGTAAAGAAGCAGATGGATCAAGCAATTACTCCATCTCACTTTCTTTCCAGTATTCTCAATCTGACGTACAAGGGTAGACGCCTAAGAAGATGCTGCAATGACATGGGCATCTAATAATCACCCAATGCCAACCATAATAAATTTCAGGGCTGGAGGTGAACCATTCAAGCAATACATGTTTGCTGATAATGTTGTAAGAAAGTAACACCACAGAACTGGAGGAAGTCATTTTCTATACCAGTTTGTTGAAGTGCTAAATGAGCTTTTGATTGCAGTAGCCTCCTTCTGCAGACACAGAAAGAAAATTTTTTTCAGTTTCACTAATTCATTCAAAGTTGAAAAATCAATTGGGAGTTGAAAAAGCAAGAAAACTTGTCTCTCTCTTCCAGTCTATGAATAAAAATGAAGTGAAAGGGGATGATATATACTCATTTTAAAAGTCTAAAGGACAGCTTAAGTAATTTAGGAGACCACTGTCTCATTTTAGATATTTTTGAAATTTTTCCCAAGCTGACCTGAAATAATCTGTTTAATTCATTAACTACAGTTCCTTTAATAAATCATTTAGCTGTAAATGTGATTTGATAAATGTTTATCAAAAAAAATTTAGGTTATTTTGTTGATTATTTTTTGTGCTTTTGTATGTTTAATTAAATTCCAGTTGCCATTTTAATGTAGCGTGATGAAAACCACTAGTGACAAGTTAATTATCTAGTAATTAATAAGAATCAGAAAATATTAAGCTATATAATTGCTTAAATAAATGTATATAGTTATAGCCAGGGCTCAACAAGCCCCGGGTGCCAGGTTGCCATGGCGCCTAGAAATTTAAGTCCAGTGCCTAATATTTCTCCAGTGGGAGCGGCTGCCGCACTCTGGCCAGGGCGCCACTGCACCCATGTGCCGGGGCGCCCCGCCGCTGGGCCCACATTGTGGTAGAGGGGCGGGGGAAGCGGCAGGGCCAGGAGGGGAGAGCGGCTGCTGTGCTCTGGCCAGGGCGCCCTGCTGCTGAGCCCATGTTGTCTGGCTCCTTAATTTTTGTGCTGGCTCCTAGCTCCAAAACAAATTTGTCGAGCCCTGGCTATAGCGTACCTTCCTAGGTAGCAAAAAGATATACCAACTTTAGTGTAACTTTAGCTGTAAATCGATACGTTTTGATGGTTGTATCAATCAATCAATGAAAATGCACCTCTCTTTAGTAAATAATCAAATACAAATAGAAAAGTTGATTAAAATCAGTGATTTAATTGAGGATTTCCACTTGATGATTCAAGTCACCTCAATTTAACTCGGTTCACCCATATGTTGGCAAAACGCCCAGTGTAGACGCAACCCTGCCAACATGTAAGTGCTTCTGTGGGCATAGCCAATGTCATTCAGGGAAGTTGTGTAGCTATGTAAGCAAAACTCCTTCTGTGATCTTACGGTGTCTCTCCACTACCACACTATACTGGCACAGACACACAGTCAAAAGCTCTGTAGTGCAGACAAACATTTAATATAATAAGCCAACGCAGGGATGTCTGCCTAAATCTGCAGACAGCTTCAGAACAATGACTCAAAAACATGAACTCCCCTGAAGCCTTTTAATCTTACTGAAACATCACCTTTAAATCTAACAATGGCAAGTCAGTGAGTGTCAGCATTAACTATTCAATTGCTGATCCTTTTAGCAGATGGAATGGGAAAGGAGGTAAGAGCAAAGCCCACAGGAAATTGGAATCTGTTGCAGCATGAGAAATGCAGAACAGAGCATAGACACAAAGGTGTGGGAGAGAAACAGAAAGGAGGATAGGAAGGAAAAGAAAATGAAGAGCAGAAATAGCAGTGGCCATGAAGGGGAGCATAACTTTTCCATGGAACAAATCTCAATGTGATAATAAGGTATGAGTAAATAAATAAAGATAACCAAAAGTTTAGTTATTATATAAAAGCTATATTCTAGCATTTCTCTTTGTGGCAACTTCCCAATGACAGTAGAGAGTCTGCTCAAGGTTTATACATAGACTTAGATTTATACCCTGGCCCATGGACAAAAACTAGAAGCAGAACCCAGCCCTTCATTCCTGCTGTAATGCTTCAACCAAAAGGAAAAGTAATGAAATTCAATACCTTTCCCATACTTCTAGTTTACATACAAAGCACTCTGAAATCATGCTAATTAAGGCTATTTTCTTTTGTACCTTCTCTTCCTTTGACTGCTGCTCTTGTTCAAGTTTCTTCCGCAAAGTGGTTTCCAGTGTATCTTTCTCTCCACAGACTGCTATGTAACATTCCTTCACTGAAATCATCTCCTTGTTCAACTCATCCATGTCAGCCCTTATATAAATCATTTTTAATTGTTATTCTTTAAATTCACAAACAGAATCATGAGATGTTGAAATAAATTTCCTTTTTAAAATTATGAAATGTGACTGAAAAGGGACACTTCATGGTAAACCCTCCGTCTAATTAAGGATGTCAAAACCGATAAGTCTTACTTTAACTGTGAGATGGTCTCTTCATAAGCCTGAATGAGTTGTTCTTTTTCTGCAGCATGCTTCTCCATGAGGTCTTCCTGAAGCTGGGCTTTTGTATCTTCATGGTGTTGCTGATAGGTTCTTTCACACCTAGGATTGAGAAAAAAGTTGAACAGTTGAATGAAACAAGGACAACTGATTTTTTTTATTTTTTGGGGGGGGGGGGGGAGGAAGGAGGGGGACAAAATGAGGTCTAATGTTGCCCTCTCTATACAAAGGTGGTACAGGAGGAACTACACAGGCCATGTGGTTAAAGTTTGGAGATGGGTTTAACCAAGTTCAACAAAGTTACCTGTCAATGGCTTCTTGTTTATCCCGATCAAAGTCCTGAATCATCTGTCTCATTTGACTACACAGATCTTGGTTTGCAATTTTCAGTTTTTCCTCACTTGCTTTAAGCTCTCGAATACATGAACTATAGCTCTATACAAATGAAAGACATTTTAAAGAATGCATTCTAATTTCACATTTTGGATAATTTCGCTGGTCTTTAACCTTTTTCCCTTGGGAAAATGTGACATTAAACTCACCTCAGCTTCTTGTTGTAAATCCTGATTCACCTTTCGAAGTCTCAGAAGTTCTTCTTTAAGAAAATTATCAGAAGCCAATGGAGTGGACCATAAAGTATCAGTCAGATTTTCTACATTACTTGTTTTAGGCTATCAAGAAAATAGAAAACTAAGTTGGAAGAGTTCTTCAGACATAGATGGACACATACATACGTGCTTTAAAAGTTAACATGTTAAGCAAATATTTTTCCTTGATACAAAAAAAAAGCAGTAAAAGGCAATGGCTTCACTGCAAAATATAGGACACTATCAATTATTGTCATATGGACTGATTACTTACAACACTGATTTTTTGTAAGGTCTTTTGGGTTCATTCAAGAAGTACGTACTCAACACTGGACCAGAGTTGAATGCCAACTACCATCTAATTGAGGACACAGTTTGTACACGTAATGTGTTGAGTAGTAATGTCTTTCTTCATATTACAGCAAGTTTGTCTGATTTATAAGAGACACTTTACAGATAAACATTTGCGACAGAAAAAAGGTAGTATGGGAGAGATGCTACATTGATCCAAATGATTATTCCTTTGTGACAGGGCACTGGCTGAGTAGTGAGGATTAAGCCAGCCCTCTGCCACTGGAGCCCTAATTAAAGCAGGGGGAGTAGAGTTATCTGAGAGACCCTGCAGGGACTGGACTAATGAGGAGTGACCAGAGGCTCACTGAAGGGAGGTGGTAGGAGCAGTAGCTGGAAGGGGCGAGAGGGAGAAACCTCAGGTGGAGGTGAGCTGCCCTAATCTGATGGCTGAGACTGAGTGGCCACAGGCCAGAGACTGTACCTGTAAATAGTTGGTGGTGGGAAGAAAAGCCTGCAAATAAAGAGCACTAGTGGGAGCACAAAGCTGTATCTGCATGTGGTTTGTGAGAGAAGAAGCCCGGAGCAGCAAGGGGCCAGGCAAGCACGAACCCTTTACAGCCTTCCTTGCAGAGTTTGCAGTTTTCAGCTAGGGGCCATGATTTGCTTTCCCCCAAGAAAACAGAACTCTGAAGAGAAGTTTAAAGTAATCAATTAATAAAGCATGTAACCAGTTGTAAGCAAGTCCTCATACCAGAAACTCAGCTGGAAGGCAGCACAAACTATCAAAGTTCTGGTGATAGTTTTAAGATACCTGTCAGTTATTTCCATTTTTCTGCTGCTACTTATTCTCTCTCTGCATAACAGTAATACCTTTCTTAGAGTTAAGAACAGCTTCATTTACTTGTGAATGTATTTCAGAGAAATTACTTGTAACTGCTATCAAGAGAAAAATGAAAGCTCACTTATAGTTTTTGCTTTAAATGCATTTAAATCCATTGAATTTTTGCTTTGTTCTTTTAAGACTAAATCTTCAGTGGTATTTTTAAATGAACAAACCTCATTCTCCTGTGCTGTTTTGTCTGCTTTCAACAGCTGCTTGAGTTCCTCTGTTGTCTTTTGACAGTCTTTAAGATCATTTTGTAACTGGGAAATCTGATTTCTTTTCGTTTTGTTACTGCCCAATAAACGTTCCATTTCAGCTTTCAACTCTAGGATGATCTCATCTTTAGAAAGTTCTTTATCCAAATCTCTAGTCTGTACAGTACTGTTGGAGAAAATATAGCCAGTCTGATTTTGTTAAAACCTGTAGACATGCAAAAGCTTAGAATAGAACAAGCAACAACTTTCCTTTACTTTACTAAATCCACAAAAAATAAAACCGTTAAAAAGTGTAAGAACACAGATTACCATGAGTGAGTGCCTCAAGCAATGCTAGAAACTGTTTGTTTTGTTATTACGTTACATGGAAAAGATTTAAAGTATACATTTATCATGATAATGTATTAAATGTCTTACATCAACTGGTCTACGCAACTGATTATAAAACAATTAGCTGAGTTTCCAGGATTAAGAAGTTTATTTCCTAAAACTGCTTCACCCCTGCACAAATTGTGCTATTTTGAACTTTAACTAGTGATGAGTTGCTTTAAAATATTGTTTTAAACCAGTGAATAAGCAGTGCCATTTTGAGCATCCAAGTGCATTTGTACAGATTTCTATAGGGTTTTCGTGAAGACCAAGAGTTTTAACAGCTAAGGAATGGTTGTTTTATCTGCAATAATACACTAAGCTAAGTGTACAGATTTATCTAAATATTTCCCTGTACTCCCAATATTCATACTATATAGTCTACAGACTACTTCTATAGGCAAACATCAGAAAGAAAGATCTGCAGGTAAGCATGGTTCAAACTGCTCAGTTTGATCAGAAGGGATAAAATTTCAACATGTTGAATACAGGTCTAGCAAATCCCCTTCTATAACTCTATAAACAGGTACAGTAACTAAATCCCTAAATAATGAACTGAAAATGTACTAAGCAGTGCAGTAGTTAGGAATATGATTTGCCATACCAGGTCAGACCATTGATTCAAATCTGCTTTCAGCAGCTAAAACCTGACGCTTCAAAGAAAGGAAAACATCTTTTGTGTGTACCAGGCCAACTGGTGATACACATACTGTTTAAATATAGTATCATATAATAATTTTGTACAGACTGCATCTTCTACTGCTAGGTTGATCTGATGCATCATTTCTATAACCTGTTTTAATACTTTTTCCGCCCTAGAATGATATTGACCCAATACCTGTGAAATCTCGATTTTTTCCAGTTGACTTTTTTAATACCCAAATCCACATAGGAATCAGTCATATCCACTTGATGTTCTCCACTCGGGTCATTCAGAAACACACCAAGTTTAGCAGCAGATTCATACAAAGCAATTTCTTCCTTTAGTTCTGTTAGCTCTTCCTAAAAATGCAAAAATGTAGTATTATAGATAGCTGATAAACTAAGTCAAAGCAAAGCAGACCAGGAAACCAAGCCTTCTAGGCCCAATGAGAATTTCTCCAGATAAGTCACTGAAAGTAAAACAAATTTCTGAAGTCATTAAATTAATTTCTCTATTTAGTGGCAGTACACATTTGGACCAACCATTGCTTTAATTCTAGAAACATATGGTTTGTTTTGTTAGTACCAGCTATTACTCAATCACTTGCGAGATAGCCTCTAAATTATACTATAAATTACATTAAAAACCAAATATGGAATATTTCTTATACCCTCACCCTATGTCTAGTATATTACAGAGTTCTTAGTATCACAGCTGGCCTTCAGATAAAGGACTGTTTCATACTCTTTTGTCCTTACCTCTTCCTTTACTTCTCCCAGTTGTTATGAGAATCTCTCTGTGTAGAGGGAGTGCAATTTAGCTGCAGTAGCAATGAGACGATTCATAGTGTCAAAGATGGCAGGATTGTACAAGTCAAGTATCTGAACTACACTAAGAATGTGGACTTCCAGATATAATTGGTAGAGGAATTCTTCCCACTTACTCATGGGGTTAATACTTGCTCATGAAGATAAGCTTCAGAACCATATAATATTTCCTACAGTCCCTTTTATAAATACTTTCCATCCTTCTCCCACCAGCACACACTATGTAAAATTTGCCCCACTGAGACAGACGCATTCCTAGGTTTTAATGAGCAAGTCTGGCATGGAATAGACACAGTCTCTGGAGAGCCAGTCTTCTCTCACTAATGGAGCACCAGCTGATACGTTCAACTCCAATGACACGTCCATGCAATGTTCCAGCCTAGCAGGTTCTTACCCTTCACGCCCTTCCCTTTCAGTCCAAGTATTTGTTAATAAAATAAATTAACCTGCAAACTCTTGTTCATGTTGTTGCTTATCAGCTGCGCAGACTGGGCTTGCTGCAGTTGAAATCGGAGCTGATTTGTCTCCTGTATCGAGCCTATAAAGAAAGGAGAACCCTTCGAGTAAGGAAGAGTACTACTGAAAATCCCCTGTTAAAAGTACTCATGCTGCCTATGGCAGTAGTCCTTTACTCCATTGACTAGGCTTCTGAACAGTGCTGTTATAAGATACAAGTTATAAAGACGAAAGAATAATTAGTTTGTTGACTACTTGGAAAAGAAAGCTATCATCATTCAGATTCAAACAGCAGCTTGTTCAAGGTTCAGGAACCATGATGGCTTTATTTCTTCAGGGGTTTTTTAAAACTAGCCAAGAGCAAAAAGGTAATTGTGCAACTATGCCAAAAACAGCAGGAACAAGATACCTTGAAAAAGTTTGAAAAAATTCAAAAATAAAGACCAATTTTATTAAGAAGTTGCCAATTTAATATTACTTTTAAAAGTATTCCATTGTAATTTTTGCTGTCTGAAATATTCAATCTTTGGTTGGCAGACTACATTCCACATAACTAACCATTATATTCATAATTACTTATTTGCTTTATTATAGAGAATTAAAAGATTTCCCCCCCCAATCTAGACTTTTTCCACCATCTCCCCTACAGGAAAGCCTCTGTACAAATGTACATCAGAATTCTCATTCTCAGCAGATTCTTAAAATGGGATCCACAGGAGAAGGAGAGGCATGTATCTTGTACAGGAGTAATCAATTATTTTTTGTCAAGGTCCAAATTTCTTGGTCAAGGTACAATCAAGTTCGACTCCAGAGAAAATAGTACAAACAACAACAACCTTATTTAAATTATTTAAATAAAAAATTAAATAAAAAGATTTCACAGTCTGTTCAAAAGTGTCTGGCGCAGTGGGCCACCTATTGACTATCCCTGATCTAGTATATTATTTTACTTTTACTTTAAAAAAACAATTACATGAATTAATCATGAGACATGTTGGTCAATAACTGGGGGCTTCAAGACTATCTACAAATCACTTACAAGCATGGAGGCAATAGTGCAAGCTTCCTTACAGTGTCTGGCTAATGCTCCTTAATGTGGCTCTTCAACCAAATTTTCAGTACAAGGCAGAGACCCTTGTTTTTACTTTAGTTTCAAATCCTTAGCTCTTCCATGGAGACAGCATTAAATGGTACTCTTTTTGGCAAACTACAAGAAGGATCTGTTGACACCTGTCCAGTAAGAACTGAACTAAGGATGTTTAAACAAACTGGCATTGTTTTAGGATTTGTGTTGTTTGCTTAATTAGTTTAGTTAGACAAGCGCAAGTCTATGAACAGGCCACTCAAACCAAAACCTGCACACAAATTTGCAGTAATTTAATTAAATCAGTTTGAAAACATCTAGATAAGCCACTGCAAGTTTGTGCGTAGACGAGGTCTGAAACGACCAGCCACCAGTAAAAAAAAATACTAATGACTTTGAGTCACTATTTATCAGGGCCATATCTGAGCCTGTGGTTTAGTAAGTGACAACACTATTCTATCACCAATCTCCTAAACCATCCAGTGCCCCAAGGCATAGTTTTAAGAAATTGGACAGAGCCTTATTGCTAAAGGTAGTGGTTTATCTACAGTCAACTGTGAAGTAATAGAGGCAAGTTTCACACATTTATGTTATGTATTGCACATTAGTTGTTTGTCTTAACATTTTACTTCAAATCTAGAATAATTTAGTTAATTTCAATTAAATCTGGTTAATTTATTTCCTGCCAAAAAAAAAACTAATACACATTTATTAATCACACTGCACCTGTTATTCAATTCCATTCTTAGTGGAAGTTGTTTCTGCCGTAGCAAATAGGGTGCATGGACAAGACTAACCTGTTTGCAGTAAGTTTGCACACTGCTTTTGGCTTTCTTCTAGGCTCCTCGTCAGCCGGTTAATTATTTCTGTTTTTTCTAGTTTGCTTTCTTCTAGCATTCTTTCAAGTTGCTTCACATTTTCCCTTAGATTACAACAAAGCTCCTTCTAATGAGAGAGATTTTTCAAGTTACAAATCCATCACTCTGAGAGGCAGTAGTCTAAACAGTTATCCAGTAAAATTTAAAAATACAAATAAATTAAGCATGTATCAGAGATAGAGAGACAATACAGATAGAGGTTTTCTTTAGTTCATAAAAATACTAGAGAAAGTACACATCTTAAAAATGTTTGGATCAAAGTCTACCGGAATATTTTAGAAAAATATCATTCCATATAATTACATAAGTGTGAAACATCAACCCCAACTGATAATTCTCTCTCACATAACCTAAGCACTGTCTTCACTGCAAAAAAAAAAAAAAAAAAAAAAAAAAAAAAAACCCCAGGAAGGGGTCAAAAGGTTGACCTCAACCAGCTACATCAAGGTAAAAACTACAGCACCTTGTTTCTGCTAAAAGTTTTACACTGAAATGTCTATCTTGATGTAAAAAGACAACTTTTTATTTTGCAGTGAAGACAAGGCCTTGGTAGCAGAATGCTTAGTGGAGGAAAGATTGATGGAACTAATATAGTGTCTTTCTGTTCACAGGCATTTACCAGTTAATCATCAAAACACCACAAATACAATATGTTTTTCACTATTATTTTTACAATTTTGTAAATGAGAAAAAAACTGAAAAGGTTAAGCAAGGAAAACTGTCAGTTACTGATTTCCTAGGGAGTGCTCAGACCACACACGAGTATAAAAGTTACACATCAGCTATAAGAGCCAATTCCTTAAAAGTGTCACATGCAAATAGCGAACTAAGGTGTGACTCTACCATGTGTTATAACTGAAAGAAATTAGAGAAGTCTTAGATGTTCTTTGTCGCAATGATAGTTAGAAACCTTCCATGTAGAAGTGTTGGGTATTTTTTTGTCAAGTAACTAAATCACACCCAACTGGCTTTTCAGACTTGCATGGCAATGTTTATAAACAGATCACATCTTGTGTTAGTTTCAAAATGTGACTTTTGCCTGTGCCGCTCTCTGTTCTGCTACCATCTTCTAGAACGGAGGTTTGAGATTTAAAGGCCGTTTGGAAGAAGTCTGGTTTCAGAAGGGAATGGATGGGGACCAGAGTGCAGCTCTACTGTTTTCTATGACTCAGGTAAATGTTTAGGGTTCTAAATGCCATCCTAACCTGCTCCTGCAGTGCAGAGTTTGTAGCATCCAGTTTCTGTTCTAATGAGAACACTTGTTCTTCATACTTCTGCTCGAGTGACGCGACTATGGTCTCATGCTGGTCTCTGGCTCGCTGAAGAGCGTCAGAACGCCGAAGCTCTAACAGCTGCTGCTGCATGCTTTCCATGGCTAACTCTGCCACTTTGGATTGTTTGAACAGCTGCAGAAACCAAGGATATACAAGTACTTCAGTTCAAAGAAAAAAAGTTACGTACAAACAAAAGCTTTAACAGAAGTGACTGCACAGTTAAAAACGCATGTTCATAGATTCCAGGGCCAGAATGGACCACTATGATCATCTACTCTGACCGCCTGTGTAACTTCCCCAACACAGTTCCTAGAGCATATATTTTAGAAAAACATCCAATCTTGATTTTAAAATTGCTGGTAATGTAGACTCCACGATGATACTTGGTAAATTGTTCTAATGGTTAATTATTCTTATTGTTAAAAATTTACACCTCATTCCAAGTCTGAACAGTCTAGCTTTTACTTCCAGTCATGGGATCGTGTTATACTTTTCTGTTAGATTGAAGAGTCTACTATCAAATAATTGTTTCTCATGAAGGTACTTATTAGATGGTAATCAAGTCACCACTTAATCCTCTCTTTGTTAAACTAAATAGATTGAACCTCTTGAATCTGCCACTATAAGGCAGGTTTTCTAATCCTTCACTCATTCTCGGGGCTCTTCTCTGAACCCTCTCCAACTGATCAACGTCCTTCCTGAATTGTAGAAACAAGGACGGGAAGCATTATTCCAGCAGCAGTTGTACCAGTGCCAAACGCAGATGTAAAATTACCTATCTACTCCTACTAGAGATTCTCCTGTTATGTGTCCAAGGGTTACATTAGCTCTTTTGATCACAGCATCAACTGGGAGCTCACGTTCAGCAGATTATCCACTGTGATGCCCAAATCATTTTCAGAGTCACTGTTTCCCAGGACAGAATCCCCCATTCTGTAAGTATGGCCTGTATTCTTTGTTCCTAAATGTATATATTTACATTTAGCTGCATTAACATGCATACTATTTGCTAACATTCATTTTAACAAACAATCCAGATTGCTCCGTTTCAGTGACCTGTTGTCTTCATTATTTACCACTCCTCCAATTTTTACCAATTGCACCCACCTTTAATGTGGGGAAACTAGCTCTCTAACAGAATGGGTGCTCTGCTGGAACTCCACGTTGTATAATTAACAAGAAGCCAGTTAGTTAACAGGACACAATAATCAAGGTCCTTACACATCAGCCTTTGTCAACAGAACTCATACAGAGCCCCAGATACTTTAAAGAAACTTTCCCCATGCGAAATCTCTAGGCAAGTGGCAAACACTGCCTTCTGCGGGGGATGTAGGAAGAAGAGCCTCCACAAGGTGCATCCTACAGCACAGTCACAAGAAGTTTAAAATAAAGTCACTGATTATATTACGACACAAGTCAAAGTAAATACAGTTCTCCTAAGTCAGTTGGGATCAGCTCCATTGGAAATCATGCGTGTGCGCACACAAGTCTACATTATAGAGAGCTCTTCACAACTCCATTTCCAACCTGAAGTGTGTGTATGTTACTAAAAATGCAATATTGTAGGATCCATTCTTAATAGGATGATTTAGCAGGAACCAGCAGCAGGCTGGAGCACATGTCTCCTTGGGTGTGTTCTGATGCAGTTGGGGTACTCTGGCTCTGTTAGAATGATCTCCATTTCTTAAATGTGGCCCAAAAGGCTGTGGGATGATAGGGTACCCTGAAGGCTGTGCTAACCATACTGTAGGATCAAATGGCCCCAGCAACCTGAGTGTTAGAGAGAAGTTGAGGTGCAAGCCACCGCCCTCCGTCCCTTAGCCAGGCTCTGCAATGGTACAGTGAGGAATTAGGTCCATATTCATTTAGCCCATCACAGTTTTGCCTTGTGTAGGATTTGACCACTTATGTTAAAGCAAATCCCTCCACAACAAAGGAATAGATTGGAGGTCAACGTCAAGATTTCAAATGACCTGTCAATGACTTCTTTGGTCTAGAAGTATCTGAACAGTTCATTGCCTAAAGGGACAGGAGCATCAGGAAAAGTTCTGTTTTCTTAAGAAAGCTTGGGCCACATTCTACTAAAGTTGCTTCTACCCCCCATCCACCAAAATGGGACTAAAATAAATGACTGTGGTCTATGATTGTTACACTCTTGTTCCTGGATTGAATGACATGAAATAAGTGGGGGGAAAAGGAGGCCAGCATCATATGGTATGGTAGAAAGTTGGTATGCTTTCTAAAACCATTCTTGTGTCACTTTTGACCTTGAGGAGTTGCAAAATCCTCAGGTTGCTTCATGTGTTCCATCAGATAGTGACATCATATCCAAATCATGTCCTTCCCTCCTCAGTAGCTGGAAAGCATTTAAAGACCATTATAAATCTAGTTAATGGTATCCAAGTGCATCACAGGCAGTACAAAATTCAGAATTTCCAATATATTTATCTTTGGGAAAGAAAAATATCGTTTTGAGTCATGGAATCAGAGTAGCGACAGAGAAGACCTTATAAATCATCCAGAGAAGTATGCCGGGGGGGGGGGAACAAAACAAAAACTAACTAAGTGCTCAAATTAATCCATAAAAGAGTTGCTATTAACATCTTTCTAAAAGGTTCTGATAAGTCAAAATAGCTTTTTCATTGAGGTCTGACTCTCCTCTCAGCTAACGTGACTATTTTAAGACCAAAGATACTGGTGATTCGAAAACAAGATGTTAAACAATATTCTTTGTCATTACAGAAGCTTCATCTTGAACGGGCAGCCGTGAAAGAATAATACTCCATCTTAGCCACTGCATTTTTTTTTTAAAGGCAAGGTTAACAGATAGTAAGCCTTTTGATATTCAAAATAAAAGATGCATCACTACAAGAATCAAGACATCTGAGAAACTATGTATTTTCTACTTCCAGATTGCAATTACAAAACTATGGAATAAATAACTATGTAAAATAGCGAAGTCATATTTACCTCTCCTACTAAGTCCTTTGTGTCAAGAGTTCACAAGTTTTTAAAAGTGAGGAAATTTCGCTAATTCATGGTCTGGATTATAGATTAGACGTCGTAATCTATGATATATTACACTAGAAGGTCCAACTCATTAGTCATATACTCTAAGTCTTAAATAAGGCTGACTGGCATGCACATAAGAGTGTAATAATCTTTGTTAAACATAAGATTCACTTTTGCATCCAAAGTACAACTACAGAAATTTCCCAGTTACAGATAATAGTTACAACAGTACCTGTTCCTCGTTGGCAGTATGAGTTTGAATTTGGCTTTCAAGTGCTTTAATTTGACCTTCGAGATGTACCTCTCGTTCTTTTCCATTTTGATACAGTTTTTGGGATTCCTGTAGGCTGAGAGCCAAGCCATCCTTTTCATCTTACAAGAGAAATAAATATTTAGGCATTATGGGAACTACAGAAGGAGTTCTGCAACAAACCTTTCTGGAGGGATTTCCATGTGGTAACTGGGTCTGGGACCATAACACCTAATGGGTTGGAGGAAGCATAGCAGGATCTCCCAAAAGTGCTACCAGCAACAACCAGGCCAGCAGAGGGGCAGGGAGAGGCCCAGCCAGAACCCCCTATCATAAGGAAACACCACTCTACTTGCACAAGCAACCACCAAATGTGGCAGGGGGCAGGATGGAGGAAACAAAATAGGACCTCCCAAAAGAGGAAGAAAGGGACTTGTCTAGAAACAGGCAGGAATGTCAGCAGATAGGCCACTATTTTGTCTGCTGTTTGTTTTCTTTGCTCAGCTATAGCCCTTCCCCTCCCTAACCACTCCCAACTCCTCTCTTCTTTCTTTCCCTCCCACCTTACCTCACTCCTGCCCCCACAGAAAGAAATTAGGACATCCAAGTGTGTACCCATCATCACTGAACACTGTCCCAGTTGTGTGTGTCTCTCATCCTTTGTCTAATTTTTTTATTTTTACACTGTTTGGAGTCTCTGGGAGCAGGGACCACATCATCCTGTATGCTTCTACAGAGCCTAGCACAGTGCAGCTTCAGATCCCGATAGAAGTCTTTGGGCAATACTGCACCCATTCTCTCCAGGACATTCACATTAGATATCACCATGAAGTTTAAAGAATTTCACTCTACAGCTATCAATATTATAGAGTTTTTAAACTTTAAAGTAAAACCAAGAGAGATACTGAATGAGGCCTGAGTTTGAGAAAGCATTTAAAGTTAAGTAAACAGAAAGCTTTCCACAATCAAGACTTTAATACGGTAACAACAGGCACAAGTAGTTCATCCATCATTGCTCACTGCACCCAAGTTACCAGGTCTCTCTGGAGCCAGTGGGTGTACCAACAGATCTAGAGGAAACACTCAGTTACTTTTCAGCGGAAGGTAAAGGTACTACCAAAAGCAGCAATTCATCAGGAAAGAGGAGAGGACTTTCTCCTCCTTTCTCCAGGTACCTCCCCACTTTTTTCCTCTACCATTACTAAAATGGCAGGGGCTATGTAAGTAGATCAATGATTCTCTATCCAATATTTTAGAATTGGGATCCAGATTAGGGTAGTGTAGTGGATTTAATAATCAAAGATTAGACATGGTGGGTAATGTGTGTCAAACAAATGAGAAAGTACAGCAGGATTTTACCAAGATGGAATTTGATACTCGTTTACTGAATTTCTCTTTTTCTTGTAGTTCTCCATTTATTAGGTTTCTTGCACTTTCCTCTGAAATATCCAGTATTGGCCACTTAGAGACTATTGCTCTGATCTAAATGTAGCAGTTCCTATATTCTTTTAAAAAAGTATAACCTGATGAGTGAAAAAAGCTTCAGTGTTAGCCTTCAGCTAAATAGAAGGGAACTACATCTCTACTGTATTGTACCGTTTTAAGTGAGTGAGTATAGTAGGGGTTTAAAATGCCAGCAAAACAGAATTCAATTGTTCGAACTGCTGATAGTATTTCTACACCCCATTGTGTAAGTGACTACAAAAGGTGCAAAGAGGGCGGGGGAAAATCAGGTTGTTTCTGAATCCAAGTCAAGTTTGCAGGTAAAATCAATGTATGTCATAGTGTGTTAAACAGAAATTGATGAGCACATTTAACGTTGTTAGACCTCAGTAAAGTCTAGAAATTAAAGCTCCATATACACTTGTCTTACCTTTGACCATTGCAAGCTGATGATTCAGATATCTAATCTGCTGGGCACTCTTTTCCATTTTTTCATTAAGTTCTTCCAGTTGTCTCTCTCTTGCTTTATTAAGAACCTGAAGTTGAAGAATCTGCATATTGTCCACAGAATCTGTCAAAGTTTAAAATATAACTAACTTTCAAACAAGCTAGCTTGTGTGTGACATTCTTACAGTATGATTAACTAGTCTGAATTAGATAATAAGGTCTTTGAACCAGGAACCATTTATCTTCTGAACAGTGCCAAATCCATAGTTGGTGTATACTATGCAACTCAAAAATAGATAAAAATTATACAACTTATACCTGCTCACATTCCCACCCTTAGGCCTGAATTACAATGTTAGCTAAAGTTCCGCACAACTATCACCAACGAACAGAGAGCTCACATGTTAACACTAATGTACCGTAAATTGTCAGAGTTCCCAATGATCTAGAGACTTTTGACAATTCTCCACTAAACCTACAGATTTGACATTGCACCCCATAGCATGATGTCAACCTAAGTTTCAAGTGCAGATCAAGCCTTAGTTTCCACTGCAATAATGGGACAAGAGCCATCAGCAGAATAAAAGAAAAAAATTTTATTCTTTTATTCTGCTGATGGCTCTTTTATTCTATTTTTACTCAGACAAATCCCTACTGGTCGATAGTGAAAATTTTTTCCTTTATGCTCTTGTTTTTACAAAGCCTCAGCTAAAATCCTGGCCCCATTTAAGTCTTCAGTGGGACCAGGATTTCACCCCTGGATAATGATAAAAGCTTGAAGTAGATAACACTTACTCTCATCAATACCCAAAAACTCCCGTTGCATCTCTTCAAACACTTCATTTCTTCTGGTTGCTTCTTGCGTTATTGGGACTTTTTGCTGAATGGCATTTTGATAGGGTTTATATGTTACTTTGTAAGATTCCACAGTTTGGCCATTAGCAACTTCAGATGCACCAAATTGCTGTTGTGACAAGAGAGAAATAAGGACAAATGAATTAAAGCTACCCTCATCTTGCAAAGCAAAAGTATTTCCCCTTTTGGATTTACAAGGTTTGATATTAAAAAGAATTGCAGAGGTTCATTATTTAGATTCCAATCCAGCAAAACACTTAAGTATGTGTGTAGTACCATTGAAATCAGAAGGATTACACACAGGATTTAATGTTTTGTTGAATGGGGCTCACTGGCAAAGTTTACAGTCAATATGAAAACAGCACATCTAATACCAGTTTGTGCTAATTATATTTAATAAATAAAACCAAAAATAAATTTTTATGCTTAAAAGTTCAACTAATTAACTCTGAGTTACTTTAATATGATAAATTGGCTGCAGAAGCATATCATGTTGTAACAACTAGAGATAGAATCAAAGAAATATAGGCCTTGAGAAGACCTCGAGAAGCCAAGTCCATCCCCTTGCACTGAGGCAGGACCAAGTATACCTAGACCATCCCTGACACAAATCTGTCTAATCTGTTCTAAAAAACCTTCAATGATTGGGATTCAATAAGTAATAGAATAGGTTACCAGTGCAGGTAACTATTCTTATAGTTAGAAAATTTCCCCCCATATTTAACCTAAGTCTCCCTTGCTTACTAATTAAGCCCAATATGTCTTGACCTATCTTCAGTGGACCTGGAGGACAATTGATCACCATCTCCTTTATAACAGCCTTTAGCATATTTGAAGACTTCGCTCTCACCAACAGAAGTTAGTCCAATAAAAGATATTACCTAACCCACCTTGTCTCTAATATCCTGGGACCACCATTGCTACAATTACACTGCATAGATCACATTCCCCACTCAGTCTTTTCTTAAGACTAAACATGCCCAGTTTTTTTAAACTCTCTCATAGGTCAGATTTTCTATTTTCGTTGCTCTCCTCTGCTCTCTCTAGAATTTATCCACACCTTTACAAAAGCATGGTGCCCAGAATTGGACACAGTACTCCACCTGAGGCCTCATGAGTGCAGAATAGAGAACAATTACCTCCCATGTTTTAGATACAACACTCTTGTTAACATCGCAGAATAATATTAGCCTTTTTCACAACTGCATCACTATTATTGGCTTATACTTAATTTGTGATCCACTATAACCCTCAGATCCTTTTCAGCAGTATTCTCTAGTTATTTCCCATTTTGTGTCTGTGCATTTGTTTTGCTCTAAGTGTAATAATTTGCATTAAATCTATATCAAAGATGAAAGCAGCTATAATTACTACTCTAAGATCAGCAATCAAATCATTAAAATCCTTATCAAACAACAACAAAGAAATAAATCAATATTTGAAATACCTTCAGATGTTCCTTTGGAGCATCTGTAATCTTTACTACTTTGTTTTGTTGGTTATTAAATTCCTGCATATGGCCATTTGTGTATGGTCTAAAATTTTCTGGGAAATTATATACATTGTTCTGTTGGCAATGACTTGGTGCATTATACCCATCTCTGCCGAGATATACATCAGGATCTTCACTTTGTCTGCCAGGGTAGTCCTCTTTAATTTCGTACATGCATCTTTCTTTGTCTGCATTGTGCTGATCAGTCCAATTACTGGCATGTGTTTCACCATGATTATTTCCTTGATCATACCGGAACTGTTCAGGATACAAATTCTGTCCCTGTTCATAGCCCTATGAACAGATTAGAGAGTTGATATTATTTCTTACCTGAACGGTTGTCTCATGTTTTGTCTCTTAGAAAACAAGCTTGTCAGGACACGCAACATGCATTGCTATTTCTTTGTAAAGCACCACAAATTAATAATGCACCATATAAATTACTATATCAAAACAAGCTATTTTGAATAAGACCGACCCTATTGTTGGGTAACAATTTTGTCAGGCACTTACACTTTGGGGATTAGTTATCAACAGATGATCATTCCACCTGACCTCATGCTCCCAGGGTTCATGTGCTCTGTAGAGAGAGAAAGAAAACATATGAAACATTAGTAACCATACTCGTACATTTAACATGTTATGTCCATGTTTTCAAAAAGAGAACTAGATTAAACTATTTAGCATCTACTCCATTTATTGTGGCACCTAAGACCTGATTAAAGTTGTGGTATACTCCCATTTTCTTAAATTTAAGTTAGTTGTTCATACACCATCTGCCCATAGGTGGAGCTTCAGCTTCACCACACTACTTTTAAAAGCATGCAAAATAAATACCAAGAAAATTTAACTTTCTTACTGTTCTGCATCCTCATGTATGCTACAATCAGAGTAATTGGAAAGCTGGTCTCCACTATCATCCAGCATATCATGGGGAAGGTCTGTTAATAGTTGTTGCAACTGAAATCAGACAAGTAATATATATGTTATGCACACATTAATACAGTACATATACTCAATTTACTTATCTTCTTTGAAAACATACACTTAAATGAAAAAAATCTTACACATCTTAGAGGCTGAATAAATACCACATTCACATGAAACCCAATTTTCCCTCCATTGAAAGGATGCCACTCAGCTACAAAAGGGCTACTACGGCAACTTATTAAATTAAGGATGCTTATTTGTTGGGGGAGTTACTACCCTAGAGAATTCACTAACATACTTCCAGGAAGGGACCTGTGCTGAACAATCACTGGATTGCACATCACAGAACAGAGCCTCTTTTCAGAGGGCTAAATTGCTGGAACTTTTCCACCCACGCTAAGGTGCACTCCTTCGGTGCTGCTACCTCAGCATGATTAGTTAGCTGATAATAGGTGAGGGTTTAACAGTCCAACACTTGCTACTATGAAGCGTATAGAGTGGAGTGGTGATTACAGAGTGCTCCATTCAATGATAGTATACACAGCAAACCAGAGTGCTGGAGTAATCAAAGATCTGCCTATATGTTCAAGCAGAACAGGGAGCAAGGCAGCCAGACACTAATGGGGAAAATCCAACAAACTCAAATCCAGAAAAAGAAAGTTGCATTGCCCTTGCCCTAGTGACAGCCCAGGAGGAGAATGGAAATGGTGATGATTAATGTTCTAAGTTACTGTATATCGAGATTATATAATGAAATCAAAATTGTAACGTGTAAATGCGTCACCTTCCCCACCTACGTGTAATTTACCAGAATACACAGCCTCAGAGCCTCTATTCACTAGACAGATTCAAGGTGAGCTGACTGATGATGAGAAACTGTCAATCAGATGACTGACTATATCAACAGGTCTTCCAGGGAAGAGACTAGTACAGCAAGAAAGTGTCCTTCAAAATATTAGCCAATAAATTTAATGGCAATAACTACAACCTTGAAGGTTAATACACTATCCACTCAACCGGCCCGAGAGTGCTGTTAGAACAGTGGCACAATAGGTATACAAAATATCAGGAAAAATACTAGTGTATAAATTGTACATACTGGTGCATAAGAACAACTTCAGGCAAAAGATTTGGCCTTATTTCTGGTCAAATCATCCTTTGAGAGTCAAGAGGTGTTATTGCTGTGCAACCTACAACATTTAGCTTAGAAGAGCATCTCTGACTTGTGCCCAAGAGTTGCAGTTGTGGGGCAAAAGCAGTTATTGCTCCCGAGACTGACTGCTGCACCAACCAGCTATACAGTATGCCACACATGCAGTTTATTCACAAGTCAAGGCTATTTTATTTAGAAACTTTACTATGTAAATTAGTATATGGGGAGGTTATAATTTATTCTATATGTAAATATACAGCAGTCAGACCAAGAATAACTGTCAGATAAAAATTCAGAACAATAATAGTACTTATATTGTGTTTTACACTTTCAAAGTACTGTGTAAACATTAATTAAGCCTCAACTCCCCCATGAGGAAGGAGGTGTTTGTACTGCTTCAGTCCCTGTAATGATTGAAATAACATAGTATAAAAAGACTGCACTCCTTTAAATAGTGTCTTAAAAAAAAAAAAACAAAAAAAAACAAACACAACAATCCATGAGATTGCTTTTGGCATGTCATTTAGCTAAGCTTCAATAAGTTAAATCATCTTAAAGCTTTTAGGAGAAAGGCACCAAAACACCTTTTTAAAATTCACTGTCATGTTGTCTTTCCCAAAGTAGTCTACCCTGCCTTTCCCGTATTTAGTCATTCCCTTTGCCAATAGAAATTAATTTTAAAAAATAAAAAGTAAAATAATTTTCTGTACTTACTTGAAGTAAGGAATCCTGTATTGAATGTACCTGTTCTTCCAAACCTTCAGAAAGGTTTTTGTATATAGCCATATATTGACCGTCACTTGGTAGACCTGGGCAGTTCATTGTCTTTTTCCCAAAAGGATACTATATATAATCAGTTATTGCATCTAGTGCCTGCCCCCGAACTTTGTTCTTCTCCAAACTAGCAGGCAAAGTCTACACATACTTGTTAATTAGAGCAGAAACATCAGCTGCTATATATGAAGTACAAAGAGAAGACACTATCTCAGAGTAGCAGTTACTACCATGACAAAAGATAGAATATTTAATGTAACCACCCCCCAAAAACCCCAGCAAAATCCTTCAGGTCAAACTTTCCCAAACTAATAAATCTCTGCTTACAAAACAAAACACACGCAGATAGATTCACCTACTACCTAAGATCTACCGACCAGCCACTCACTCTCACACACACACACACAAGCTAGAAGTGAAGGGAAAACATCTTTCTAAACGTATAAAAGACTCCACTACCTAATCACCTAAACCTTTGTTTCCAGACACTCACTAATTCTATCAACTAGTTATACTATGAATCAAGCACCTTTTAGTCTTTCAATCTGAGACAATACAATGTAAAATTACAGTAATAACTCTGAAGCCTACAGCAAAATACGAAAGAAAAGGAAAAAACACAGCTACCCCTCTGGAAGAAAAGGAAGAAAGATGAGATGCCTTTTGCAGAGTTCTGCTCTATTCAAACCAAAAAGACAAACTTTTCCTTCTCTTCAAAACCTTGCTGGATTTTCAGAGATTTCTCTAGCTTTATTGCTTCCAGCCTGAGGAAAATCAGGAATGGAAAGCAACAGCATTCAAAGTAGCAAGACTTTCCTTTTCCCTATCCACAACAGGGAAGTACATCATCATCAATGAATTGATTGGCCTCACCTTGGGGCGGTGACTTAAGTCTGGCAGAAGGAATTGAAGAGCAGTGAGTGTACGATCTAGTACAGCCTGCAGAAAAATGCTGAGCACCAATCAAGAGTTAGTACAAAGAAGATCTCTGAGGATGTTGTGAAGGCTAAGTATAACGGGGTTCAAAAAAGAACGTAAGTATGGAAGATAGGTCCACCGATGGCTATTAGCCATGATAGGCAGGGATTGCTCTTTGCCAGAGGCTGGGAATGGCCGACGGGATGGATCACTTAATGATTACCTGTTCTATTCACTCCCTCTGAAAGACCTGGCATTGGCCATTGTCAGAAGACAGGATATTGAGCTAGATGGACCATTGGTCTGACCCAGAATGGCCATTCTTACGTTCTTAAATAGCCTCAATACAAGGAAAAGGTCATCCGCTAGCAGCTCTTCTGTACACTATTCATGAAGGCTTTGCCAACTCTGCCCCTCCCCACAACACACCACCAATGCAGTGTCCTGGAAATCCCACACACCTGCCACCCTAGGTAACAGCAGCATTGACAGATTACCACAATAAAAAAGTAAGCCCCATCCCCATATCACCATAGCAGAAAACACAAGCTGATAAAAGAGAATGACATACAAGGAATTCTTTCACATAATACACCTTAACCATAGCATACATCAATAGAGACCTCTTAATAAAAGATCACCCCCAGCTGAAGTATATTGAACATTAATTGTTTTGTTCATCTCAGAATGTCTCCTCTCAGTTCAGGCACACTGCATCTCTCATTGTAAAGAACTATTAATATCCATACCCAAGGAGAGGGGCACTGACGCTACTGCTACAAAGAGAAGCAAAGTAATTTGTGTGTAACAAGATCAAGTGATATAGTTAATTGTTCTCAAGTCTAATCTTTATTATCCAAGTTTACATAAAGCATAGAACACTTCACCATGGGACAAATACTGCCTCAATGTCCACAGGGGCAAAGAGTTCCCCCACACAGCAGAACAGGTATGACCAATACTCTCAGTGCCCTTTTTCATTAAAGGATAAAGATGAACTTTGGGAATAGTCCAACTGCTACATATCTACGACTATTGTACTGCTGTCAGAAATTCTCTTCTCACAATCCAAACACACATACATCAATCTTTAAATGGCATAGTTCACAATGTTTCTGAAACAACTGACCTTGGGAAAAATGAAGCAATCTGCCTTCATCTAGAATTAGTGTCCAAAATAAATAAATAAATAAAAGGAACTAAAAACCTAAAAACCCTTCAGCTGTTTCTAGTGAGATCATAGACAAAAGCAGATTGTGATGTCACCATAACCTTGTCTCCCCTGACAACATTAAACCTTATTTTAAAGTAGGTGGAGATGCACCCAGGAAGAAATGGAAAATAAATTTTGCTCTCAGTTATAAGTTAAGTTACTCAAGTTTAAATTTGGCTAGAATACTGAAATTAACATTACTAACTCTTCTGAAAAGTGTTGCAGTGATCAAAATATTGCCATTATCGATTAAATAGCATTATTACAGAAATGTAGCTACTCCAAAGGTCAGTCTGTGCTAGGGAACTTTGGCATTTCTATAAAACATTGTTAGTGTCCACACACAAGAGTGCTTGTAATATCTTATAATATATCACAAGAGCCATCGTGTCTTTTGACTGCAGAGAGGACCCCAAAAGGGTGTGGGTAACACAGCAAGAGAGCAATGATAAATGAAACCTTCACAGGGATTAGAAAAATCAGGGAATATTCCCTGATTCCCTAGACACTGTGTGAAAAATATGTAGCGATTTGTTTGTGCTGTGTGTGCTTAGGCAAGAACATATCTAGACATTGATACTGCACTCCTCTCAGAGATCCAAGTCCTAACCTTCCACTAGTTCAGGGATCTGACTTTCTTTAAAACTTGGCTGCAAAGATCTACTGCTTACTATTTTTTAGATTTAATGTACATCATTTTAATAGATTATAATAAGTTTACTCCTTAGATTTCCAATATCGTATTTAATTTTTATATAGGTTTTTTAAGAAAGTAAACCTGTATTGAAATTTAAATAAAAGTATGACAATTTTCATTTTAGAAAAAATCAGTTTTTAGCCAACCTGAAAGCATCCGAATATACAGATAAGGAAGTGCCTCAACTCCAAAATGAAAATATTAAAACAGTTTTGTCACACCAGCAAGCCAGTAACCAGAGTTGAAAATGTTCTCCAACCCCTATCAAAATTTTAGCCTCTTAAATAAGTAATCTTAACAAGTGAAGAGGTTGCTAAGAAATAACCACAGTTCTCATGTGACGGAGGCCTTTAGCTTCCAGTCTCATCATGTATTCAATATGTGCAGTTCTCACAATACTGCATGTTCTGTTGAGAGTTTCCTTCCTTAAAAAGTAGGGTCTCATCTCTTTGGCATTTTGTGTAATTCTTTTAAAACTAAGTACTGTAGTATCGTATGCTGTGCTCTCCTGACAGCCTTGGGAATTAACCATTCAGATTTATAATCCTTTAAAATAAATACAACTGTGATTAAAAGAAATGAAAAGGAAAGAGCTAAACAAGATTTACATGATTTCTTTGCTTTCACCTCTTGCTCTCTGGCATAGTCCTCTTGGTCATATTCATCTTCTTCTTCATGTTGAGTTTGTAGAGCCCCACCATCAAAGTCAAGTGACATTGTTTTCTAATAACAAAATTGTTGTTGTCCAACTTGTTTAAAACCTATCACAGGAGGAGGAAAAAGTTACATATGAGCAACAACAAAAATCAAGGGGACACGCAGCAAAATGTTTACTTAAAACACGCACTGCATTAACTAGATCTTCCACTGTAGCATCTCAATGTATTAGTAGACTTTTTAATTTCCAAGAATTCAGTGTTTAAGGAATTAAAACTTAAATAAATGACATTTAGATGTCAAAGTGTTTAGCCTTTAATCATTACATGAACATTTAAATAAGCAGTTCACTTAAAATTACTTACTCAGAACATAAGTTTTTCAAAACTTTGGGGCTCTAGGGAGTTAGTATCACTCAGTATAGGTGGATAAAGGCTACCTTCTATTAATCCTGTTTTTGTTTTGTTTGTATAGTTCAGATAACAGATGTAAAAAAAGCCGGAGTATAATGCTGCCAAAGCACTGGTACAAACCATAATAGAAACAAAGGAAATCCCCAGTCAATTAAAGAATTCTGACCAGCCTTAATGAGCTGCTTAGGAATTTAAGTCCCTTCTTATCAACTACAAGTGGCAATACCAGAATTACTGAAGCAGCTTTTACAGCACTTTTACACCTACCCTCCCTCTCCTTTTTGGAGAAACAGTTGTAGAACATGTTGCTATTCCCACTTCACCCCCAAACAATAGGTTTAATAAAGGCATCATTTCCAAAATTAAAGAAAGCAGATGACATCCAGCTGGAATCAACAGTATAACCAAGTTTTGTACATAATTAGCTGAAAGGTGTTTGCCTGCTCATACATAATCCGAGTATTTCCTAAAGCATATAACATTCATCCCAAAATTTCCTTCAAAATATACATAAGGTTACTTCAGTGAATAATGCTGCAGCATCATTCACAGAAAGATGGCAAAGTAAGTGGCAGTTGAGCTTACTGGCTGCAGCAAATCCTCACCTACCCCTTCTTCAGCCTCTCTTTTTAAAGCCTCTCTACTGAATAGATCTTGCATCTGCAGCTACTGATAATTTTCCCAAGCAGCAGCAGTGAAATTGACCGAATTCTTGTCAGTTTTCAATGCAGTTATTCAGAACTCTGTGGGTAACAGTAAAATAGACCAAAAAAGTGAGTGAAGTGATAGCTTTTATTGGACCAACTTCTTGGTGAAACAGAGAAGCTTTTGAGCTACACAGAGCTCTTCTTCAGGTCTGGTCAGTTTTCATTCTACTGCAGCTTGACAAAGTGATAAGTAGTAAATAAGGCAAAGGAGCAGTCTGCAGACTTAGAAAGACAGCAATGCATTAGTTTAGCCTGATTTCAGGAAAGTGATCTTTGTAAGAATATTTTATATGAAAGCCTATTTTATTACATTTAGGTGCATCTGGGCAGCTTCCAAAAGTATATAAATGACAGGACTAACATCTGTCATGTGTGGTTCATTCTCTCTCTCCTACTTTCCCCAAAGTGAGAATTGTGTGCAGAATGATGTTTTGGTAGGGATGTTTTATTGATGTTAATATGCACATGTTTGGGTTTTTTTAAATATTAGACAAGGCAAGGTCAAATATAACCCCCTTGCACATTCAACAAAAGGTAGTGAAGTTTGTGGTGGTCATTCCAAGCTTGAATCCTGCAGAAGATGCTAGCACCTACTCACCATAAATAATTTTTTTTAAGTCCCACCCACATAATCAGAGTGCACACATTCATCTTTTAATCATAAGCACGAACATAACAGCTTCTCACCATATACATATTATTAGATCCATTGGCAAGCTTCCCTTTTCTAAAGCTACTTCAGAGTTGGAAGTATAGGTTAAGAGAAATAACATCCACTTATAAATTACAGCTGGGATTTTCAGAGACACATATAGGCAGCACTCACTCCCCACTCAATTTTGGAGACATATAGATGACCTCTGAAATCCCCAGAGTACATTTCTAACTGAAGATTTCTTTACCTACCATATAGTTATAAACAACCACCAAGATGACTACAACTAAAAGGTAGAGGGGTAGTTCTTTGTTGTTCAGTTTCGCTATTTTGTGAATTTTACAGTACTTTGTGCATCAGGAAGGAAGCACAGCTGATCCTCATCAAAAGAGTGAACCTGATTATACACAGTTTGCAGGGATTTGGTGTTGTTCTAACTTCCCCTTGCTAGAAAGATGCTCATAGATCAGTGTGACAGTCTTCAAGGTTTTGCCCCCCGCCAAGATTTACTACCCAGAAGTTGATTTGAAGGACAACGAATTTTTCCATCCCTTTTACTTCTGCCAAAGCAGCTCTCGCTACACCGCAAGGAGGGGGGAAAATCCACCGCAGCCGGCAGCGGCGCTCCACTCGGCTGCCAGGTCACTCCTGTACTTCGCCGGCCCGGACCACGAGTGGAGCTGAAGAACGTTTAGAGCCCAGCGGCCCTGACCCTGAGTGACTGTGGGCGCGGTCCACGCCCGGACCCCTGCTGACTTCAGTGGGGCCCCAGCCGGCCCAGGGCTCCGTCCACGCCAGGGGAGTCGCTCGCAGGAGCAAGGCCACCCCACGGCGGGCGGGGGGGGCAGGGAGGCGAGCTGCCAGGAGGCCCCACGGCAACAGCAGAACGGGGGGGGGGACCCGAAGGCTAAAGGGAGACGCCCGTGGCCGGAGTCTGCCGCCCGGTCGCGCATCCCGCCCCCCGTCGCCGTGGAAGCGCCGGCGCTGAGGTAGGCGGGAGGGACGAGGCCCCGCTCGCTCGGCAGGGCCCAGGCCTCCCATTGGGGGCTGTACCGAGCCCCGGGGCGGGCTGGGAACGGGGCTCCCGCGCCGGAGGCAGAGCCCGCGCGGAGGGGTCCCACTCCCGCTAGGAGGGGAGCAGAGCGGGGCCGGCACCGCTACTCACCGGGGCTACGCAGGGCGATGCGGGTATTCGCTTTGTTCCATGCCCATCGGCTCCCACCGCTCGCCTTCCGTTCCTCGGGGCAGCCTAACCCGCTTCCTTTGAGTGATAGCCGAAGCCTCCAGTCAGCGGCCACAACACCGTTCTCCGCCCTCAGCGTGCCCCGCGTTGGGGGCGGGATTTACGTAGGCCGCCCCACTGAAGTTCGGTTGCGCCGCCAAGCCCAGGCTTTGCCGTTTGAAAGCCGGCGCGGGGGGCCGCGGGAAGCGCAGCCGCTCGCTGATTGGCTGGGGAGCTTAGCCAATGGCTGGTAGGGACGGGTGTTAACAGGCGCTGCTGCTGGCCCTTGCCTTGCAGTTCGCTCTGCTTGTCCCCACTGGGCATCCCAGAGCCAGGCCTGCAGCTGGCAGGGACCCTTCAGGAGGGGTCCTCGCCCAATGGTGCACACAGCAGGGGTCTGCCCTGTACAGTCATGAAGGCACCATGTGATGCCATCCCCACACAACATGGCAGTGCCCTAGCAACAGGATGTCACCCCCACCCTGCCTCAAGGCAGGGCCTCCTTGCGCCATGCACGGACACTCAAGCAAGAGCCGCTGACATAGCAAACCATGACCCTGTGAGACTGAAATGTGATGGCATCATCGAGAGGCCATCTGAGGGGAGATCTGACACTGACTTTATGATTAGCCAGTTGAGTGCAGCCTGTGGTTGACTTTATATATCTCACCAGGAGACGGTGTGTGAATAATGCTCCATATCATACACTTGTAACATTTCCCCTTCACTGACAGCGCTGTCTAATTTGAACACCCAAGTTGTCCCTCTGCTGAATGGTAGCAGATGGCTGGAGCCTTACAGGTTGGCTTGTCAGTAGCAGGTAGGCACCACTTCAGATACCTTGTGGGGGTCAAATTTCAGTCCTTTCCCCTGCAGGGACTGCATCCTGGTCCCTGCTCACCCCTACTCCACCCCATTCCTTCCACATGGACCCTAGGTCACACTCAGGCATGGAGTCCAATCTCTTAGCCACACACTGCATGAGCCACTGCCTCCAGGAGTTGAGTTCTAAGTGGCATTCTCTGCACGCAGCTATATTAGAACACATTCTCTGTCTTCACAGATCACACTACCATTTGACCGGGGTACTCTTCCATCCAGCCAAATCTGTGTGGTGTTTTGATCCCTTAGGCTCGCTTACAATCTCATTCACAGAAATTTCCTGATTTGTGGGGTGGCTGGGTCAAACTTCTATGATTTTGCAATCACAGAGCTGAAGACACTTGGGGCTGCTCCAGCAGCAGTCACATTGGTTTAGTACAGGACCAAACTGCTTAAAAGTGGTCAAGCAATGGCTCCCTGGCTCCATATGGAATTTTGAGCAAATGTAAAAACCTGAGGGGGAACACATTTGCCTCCTTAATTGGTGCTAATTACTGGGCATATTTTAAGTGTAGCTGGTTATTAACACACATACACTAGTTCAAGTGGTAAAACAACATTGAGGGCAATCCCTTCTTTCAACCCACCACCACCAATGCTCAATTCTCAGAGAATAACTGCTTCAAGAGATTAATATAATCAGAAACGGTGGCAAAAACAAAACCCTTCTGCTGCTCAAAGAAGTCCACAGATGCTGCCGGTAGCATAAATTTGCATAACAAAATTAACAACACTGAGGGACTTCCTAGTATGTATCATTTGCTCACCTGCTAAGAATTTAGAAAAATATGTGTAAGAGCTCCATCTGTTGATACCTTCCATAACAGTATAATTTCACTGCTTAAAACAGCATAAAATATCAACTCTGGAAGTCTTGACAGCAGAGATGTATTGAGGCAGATAAGAGCACACAGTTATTTGTGTGTGTTATAACATTTTATTTATTGAAATGATCGAAATACAAATTTGAATTTGTTCAAGCAAGTTTCTATCATTTCAGTGGAATCTGCATGCACTTTGATAAAGGGACTAAAATGCTATGCATTTCCAAGATGGCTTCCCTAAGTACATCTGTGTCCTTCCTAGTGGGGCTTAGTGACATCTTACTACTTAGCACTGATAGAGCTTTACATACATTAAACAATTCTTACAACTTCAGTTGCAAAGTAATATCCCCATGGCACAGAAAGGTGCATAGGCATGCTTGCCAATTCATGCTCCAGACTTTTCTCAGAGGCTCTACCATGCTTTTCAGGCAAAAATTCTCAGAGAAACTTTCTAGAATTCTGCCACAGTGCACAGGATAATGCACTTCGTATGCAGCATCTGTCCCACAGAGAGGACCAAGAATCTATTATTACTCAAATAGTAGAGGCCTCTTTGTGTTTCAGAAAAGACTAACTGGAGTCTTAGTCCATGCTCCAGCAGGGTGTTATGATTTAATCATCTGTTGTCAACAGCATATGGATGTGGTACAGCACCTGAGTTGTATCCATAGTCTTCCGAATTCTTCTGTTTTCTCTCTTCCACAGCAGCAGATTCTGAGATATCACTTGATTATTCAATCAGCATACATTTTATCTAGCTTTTTTTCCTTTTCCTCTCACAGTTGTGTGTCAGGGATACACATGAGAAGCCCAAGTCATAAATTCAGGCCCTGAACTGAGATTTTCTTACCATTTGGGAATGTTCAGTTTCAGAGTGGCAATTTCAGTCTATTTCTCATCAAGCTATAAATACCATACCCACATGCAAGATATTTTCTGCATATATGTCTGCATGAGGGAACATGGAAGTCCTAGGCCAGTGTTTCTCAATACAAAATTAAGAGAACTCTTCTCTCATGGCACCACAACCCCAAATGCTTTGTTTTTCAAGTATTGTGAGGCTTTCAATTAATTATTCAATTAATTCTGGCAGAGGTGGAGATCTACACACGCTCACTTTCCACCTCCTTCCTGGGAGTGGAAGAGCTCCACTCTTTTCCCCTTCCTTACCTCCAGCTTGGTGAAGAAGCAGGGCAGCTCCATGCAGCTCTCTGTCTTTCACAGACACACAGCCAAAGGAGTTCTCTCTGCTCCTCCTCTGGCTTAATGCACTTGTGTTGACCAGGTTACACTGTGGCACTCCAGCTAAGAGGGAGAGTGTGCAGAGCACCAATCTAGGACCTGACACCACTTTGCCAACAACCTTACAGAACTCCGCTATGACTCTCTTTGGAGCTTTGATCTACAGATTAGAACTTTTGCTGCAATCAAATAAAAATAGCATAGGTCTTCAATGCTGAAGGCACAAAATAGGAGCCATGCCAGACAGTTATCAAGGCAATCAGCTACAGTGACATTTCAAAGCATCTCCTTGCTTTAAGGTGTGTATGTGAGCTGAATATTCTGATGACTTTATTACACAGGAATGACAGTGACATTTCAAAGCTTCTCCTTGCTTCAAGGTGGGTATGTGAGCAGAATATTCTAATGACTTTATTACATAGGAATGAAAGATAACTTTTGAGGGGGCCTTGAAACCAATGAAAAAAGGGGGAAGCCATTTCACACTGCTTAAAAATGGCTCTTCAAATTACCAGATTTTCCCTTCAATAGAAGACAATTCCCTCAATTACCACACCTCTTATCCTATATATTCTTTCAAGGAGCAAGGATCTCTCTCTAACAACCTATGCAATGTTCATGTTGAATGGGAGGAAACAGAATTTCCTTGTTTTTAGTGAAGTTCATTTACCACAGGATAATGGAATTGAATTTGGCAAGGGGTGATGGTTTTAAAACCAAGCAAGGATACCATTACAAGAGCTAGGCTAATTTTTTCCACAAATAGTTTATTCCCCTTAAAATGCAGTTTTGGTTGACCCAAAACTAATTGTGAATTTGTGCAGATTTTTTTTTCTAACCAAAACCAAAACTGTTTCAATTTTTCAGAATTGCCAGCAAACCAAAAAATGCATTATTCAGCCAGCTCTAACTCCCCCACAGGACCTTTAGCTCCACTACCACCTGCTCTCTCTCATATTACTCATTAAACACTGCTCCTTAACTAAAATAAACTACTGACTCTCTCAGATATCCTGATTACAGGTTCGTTCAGATTTACAGCATTTATTGTGACAAAACAAAATGTTTTCTTAAAAAGACATTGTTATGATCGAATGGAATCTAAGGAAGCAAGGGGAAGATATCATATCATTTTGGAAAAAGTTGTACAATAATCTCTAGAACATGCAAAGTTCAAAAAAATAATTTAAATAGTTTTCTCCCCTCAAAATGCATCATGTCTCTCATTCAGTTTCTCTAAGATGTAAATATCTATGGAATCAATGAAAAATATATTTAACCTGGTTTTAAAGAGACATTTCCAGTAATTGTTGGTAGTAATCGTAAAATTATATGCAAGACACAAAATATTAGGATCTATCATGCTTGCTCTTTGATACTTTCTATTCCAAAATTATACTTCATTTACATATCTATTTCAATTTAGTAAATGTTGCATAATCTCAAATCTTTGAGCAGTCAGACAGTGATTAAAAAACTGTTACTAAGAAAACAGGCAACCTTTCTGTATCATGAATGCAATTAATTTTAAACATTATTTGCTATTAAAGTGCTATTATAAGCAAAATGAAATGAAGTTAGTGTCTACTGTAAGCAAGTGACATTTTAATAATATTCAAATAATTTGTTTTGGCAAACAGTTTTAAACCTACACATGTTCATGTATCCACTCAAAACTAATCCAATATAAATAATATTTGTTTCCAATAATTCCATGACTAAAAGGCACATACTAATGTCCCAGCAGTTTGTTCAAGTGAGCATTTTCATGTAAAAGTTTAATTGTGCTTTTAAATAGTTACTGATTCAGTATGACCCTGAAAGTGACATCTGTGCATGTCTTTAATATTTTTTCCCAAATGGATCTCTCATTCTCCAGGGGGTTCATTTTGCTAAGATTAACACTATATTATATATATATATATATATATATATATATACACACACACACACACACATATAGCTATGCATATTGATCTCTATAGCTCTACATAGATATACATATAGTCATACATACACATGAAAAGGAGTCTTCCGTAACAGCAGCTGAAAAGTGCAGTTTATACTTTTTGAGTTGGCTTTGTAGTAATTAAGTTTAAGAATAGTCAATGCAGTATTCACAAATGAATTGCCTTAGGAATTATGAGATCCAACAGTGTTATTTGTTGTATTGCATGTGTCCTATGTTACTCTGTTTTCTCACTGGCTGTTTCAAGCTCACTTCACTTCCAGAAGAGATGATTGGCAGATTATTTTCCATGTGGTAGCGAATAAGATGACCCACACTATCAAACATGTGGTCTTTGGTTCTCACCTTGTAAGGAAGCAAAAAATTTATTTAAGTTTATTTTCAATTAAAACTATAAAACAGACCTGAACCCACTCATTGCAGTCAACAGGAATTAAAATCACTAAAGTCAGCGGGAGCAGGATCAATAAGGCGGGTTGCAGCAACACACACTTTAACAGAACAAATAGTTAAAATGTTGTTCTGCTATCTGTATCTCTGTCAACTGGTTTTCCTCATGCCTGTGTGCCAGCCAGAAGTAACATCTGTGATAGCTAGTCTTGTGTTGGTTACATATACCATTCCACAGGCAAGGAAGCACAACTGAGGGAGAAAGGGAAAGCTGATAGAATCTGTGCACTGGATGTAAAAGCTGAACTGGGCACAGGGGAACACAGCTGTGAGAGTGGAGCAAAGCCACAATTTCTTCTCCTGAGGCATCTCCCCTTGGTCCCTCTAGCAAGTACTTTCTGGTTCACTCCCATAAGAAATGTCACTCAGAAAAGCTCCTCAAGTCCTAGAAAGTTAGATTTCAGGTGATAAAACTGATTCTTTGCATTGCCTTTTCTGCATCTGGAAATACTTTATGATCAAATTTATTGTTGGATGCTATCAACATTTGATTTTTAAAACTGCAGTTTAATAGCAACATTTAATACTTTAAAAATGTGATAATTATACATCCCTGCAAGACAGCTAATTATGATAACGACCACACACTTAAAAGCCTTTGGGGGTGAAGTCCAACCCCACTGAAGTCATTGGCAAGACTCCTGTAACTTCAACAGTACCCAGGATTTCATCCTTGGCAGTTAAATATGCACTTTGTCTTTGAAATGTCGAAGCAATCCAGTACCTTTTTATGAGACACTCTCAATACATGGATTATTCATACCTTGCCTTCAGGATCCACCAAAAGTAAGTGCTTTGCTTGCCCTCCTTGCAATCCACTCAGTACATATTGTCCAGGTGATGTTGTGCTCTCTCGCACCAAAAAATCCCCATCGTTGATCAAGAGGTTCTCTGCTGCTTTCCTGTTTAATTTGCCATGGTAACAACCTTCTTTCCTTAACTGTTGCTTAATTTGTGGCAGAACAGATCCGCTATCCATGTTGGTTGTGGCATGCTGCTGAACGGCTTCTGGCAATTCTAAAATTACATGAAAGGAAATATGCTGGACCCTTCGCCCAAAACTTCAGCATAAAAGGAAGAGATAGTACATTTTTCATACCACTGAAACACTCAGGCCTGGTCTACATTTACCTTCTGGATTCGGCAGCTGTTGACGGGAGATATGCAAGTGACGTAAAAACCTTGCGCATCTCCTGTCAACTTCGCTGCGTCTGTTCCACACGCCGTTCACACTGTGCTGCACCGATGGGAACAGCATTCCTGTCGATGCAGCGCTATGCCACTTACAGAGGTGGTTTTCCTCTGTTGATTTCTGGATCCACTGAGCAGGTCTACACAGACCACTCAGTCGATCCAGAGACATCGATCTGTCGACAGTGAATTCACCGCCGTCGGTATAGATGTAGTCCAAGTGAGTCAAATGATTCAGATTTGAAGCTGTACTCTGAATCAGTCTTCCAGATAGTAATAATATTTAACATTTAAAAAGTATTATACACACAGTAATATTCACAGCACCCTAGCAAGTTAGATAAAAGTTATCATCCCCATTTTACAGATGTAGGAACTAATGGAAAGCATGAGATCCATTAAATGGTTAGTTAGCTCTCATGTTGGTAGGTAAGAGGAACTGGGATTGGCCATTACAAAGTTTGTTTGGATATTGTAGTGTTTTGGTTGTGTGTTGAAATGGTTGAGTGGGGGTGGGTTTCTCTGGGAAAGAATCAAAGTTTGGAAACTTAGATGAGATTCTATCTTACAATTACATCTCTTGATATAGAATGAACTATAAAAAATCATGAGGGTCAAAATACTTCTGAAAAGATGCGAGAGTTGTAAAACATTCTGTTTTATGCCAAATCTACAGACAAAATGCTCTGGTTTTTTGCAGGGTTAATTTCACCTATTGTATCATTACAAATGAAATTACTCATGAAAAATGGCACACAACACAATCTGATTATTTGTGATCTGATAGATATTTTGTTTAAAAAAATTCAGATCTCCCCTGCAAAACAAGTTTGTTTTTTAGCCACGTTATTTAAAGATCTAATTTTTCATTCTTCTTTAACTGACACTGAAGAGAACGTCATCTCTAATTGTAAGGGTCATGCTGAATGACTCCATCCATGTACAGAAATGTAAGACAACATGAAAGATGCAGCCAGAAAGGAAGCATTTACAGCATGATGTATCTGCTATGCAAAACCGAAAAGTTACCAAGCACAACAATAATATGGGTTGGTTGGTATATAGCCAGTCAGGCCACAAATGACTCCTAGGCAAAATTTCTCTTAGGAAATTGACTGGTACCACTGTTTCAATGCAGTTTTCTTGCAGGGCCTCCTCTGGCCTCTTTAAAGTGGGATTTCCCAGTACAGAGGGGACCCACAGAAAAGTCTGCATAGCCAGAGAATCCCCCTAATGCAGACCTCCCCAGTCTCCATCCCCTTCTCTCCATGTAGATTCCACGCCAACCCCTAAAGTGATACCAGAAAGGAGAAGACAAGAAACAAGCAGCAAATTTTTAGCAGTCAGGGTAACTGACCACTAGAACAACTTACCTATGGATGTGATGGATTCTCCATCACTTGAAATCTTTTAATGAAAGCTGGATGTCTTTCTAAAAGATCTGCTACAGTTCAAACCAAAGTTATGGGCTTGATGTAGCAATTCTGGGTAAAGTTCTATTAGCTGGTTTATGCAGGACATCAGACTAGATGATCATAATGGTCCCTTATGATCTTAAAATCTATTTTCATTTTAAAATGGGTAAGAGCTATATGCAGAAGACAGTCCCACATTTTGGGGACATGATATGGTCCTACATTTTCAAAGCTGCTTTCAGGGACTGCCTGTCATTCCCTTTGAAAGATATAACCCTGTGCACTTTATTTCCATTGATCAACTTCAGAAGACAGAAGTTGGATCCACCCACTGCTTGTCAGTATTTCTAATCTTTGGAGTGTCTCATCCTGAACTTAACAGCCAAAAGTGATGCCTAGCACAGTTTTCCCCTCCCAAATTATTATGGAGGAAACAGATTCCCTCCCCATGCATTCAGATGACAAGACCCTCATTTCAAGGCTTGGAAAAAATGTGTCATTAAAATATGAACCTACTCTCATGACACAGCGGGCTCCCATAGATCTGGGCTGATGAAAGGCCTCTAGCTGTATAGGCTGTAGTTTGCAGGGGCTGAGTGTTGACATAACAAGGGTCATCAAAAAGATCCATTTTGCAAGCAGGTTTCAGCAAGGACACGTCTTTTGTTCCCTTCCGTGATCTTTCACCACAGTTACCTGCAATTAATGGCGATATACATTGTATCTTCTTTTTTACCAAGCTAAAAAAACAGCTGCATCTGAAGTGTTGCAGCTTTGACATTTTCTGCTTACACCCTTCACAGACAAAAGAGTTTGGCACATTTTTATCTCATTTGTCTTCATTTCTAAAACCCAGAATGTTCAGCACCCTAACCATTTTATGCAGTCAAACCAAACACATTCAAGGGGGATCATCAAAAGCTGCCAAGCTTGCCTTAACTGCTGCTACTGAAGTCAATGATAAATCTCCCATTGACTTCAGTGAGAGCAAAGGTAGGCCAAAATTGAGTCACCATACCCTTAAGCTCTCCGTAGGGTTCACCAAAAACTGCAGGAGTGGGAATGTTATTTTTTATGTATGTATGGAGAACAAATATCTTGGTAAAAATCAATTTTCATCAGGATTCTCATCTCTGGCTTCCTAATGCCCCACTATTGAGTATGTGACTGGTTAGTTTAACCTGCCCTGGATAATTCTGAATAAATTAACTTTTTCATACTTATTCTATCCTGATTGATGTGTAAAAACTACTACTGAGTCTAATGGGATCTCTGCTCCCAGGATGAGGAGAGATCATTTGGTATGAGAGGAGACTAAAACAGATGGGGGGGGGTAAACACGAAGGAGGCAGAAGACCTATTAAAACTAGTAATGAACAATGTTAGCACAAGAACTAACGGGTATATATTTAGGCTCTAAATTAGATGGAGGGACATTCTGGAAAGCCTCCCAATTGGAGTAGTGGGGGCAAACAAGTTAACCAGTTTTAAGATGAGTTTGATAAGTTTGTTAATAGGATGACTGGACTTGATGACTCAGGAGAATCCTTTCAATCCCATGTATGTCATTATGGAGACACACTACACGTCCTCAGTTCTCTGTTGCAAAATCCTTTTCCCTCCCTGGGAGCATTTTGGGAAGGGGAGGGATTTCTTCCTTGCCCTGCCCCTGAAGGGTTGGGAGGGTGGAGCTGATTGGTGCTTTGTAGCTCTGCCTGGTGAGCCAAGAGTCCTAATTCAGGAGAGGATTGACAGAACAGCTGGGTATTAAGTGAATGCTATTCATATAGCCAAACAGTGACCATATTTGGGCTATTTATCACATTTATTATTTGATTTATTCATCCTTCGCATACAGAAATTAGTTGCTTCTCTTTTAAATATGCCAAAGGCAGAAATACTGCAAATAAAACAGTCTCTCATCACCACATGGGCAGTTTAATACAATTCCCTCTGAAGGGCTGATGGGATTTTTAAAAGAGCCTCCCTGTAGGAGAAAAGGGATGGAACCAAAGAAATGTGTCCAGTGGCATCAATGGTGCCAAATGAAGTCCTAAAAAGGAAGTGAAGCCTACTGATACACTGGGATATCAGCAAGCAAGTTTCCCCAACATGAAGATGACCTGGAGCACATAACCAGCGGTATGAAAGGAAACAGGGGAAAGCTCAAGTGAAGAAACAGATTTAAAGTTAAATTTGAGACTAGGAACCTTTAAGCACTGGAATCAAGACCACAAACATGCTCCCCCTGGCAATGTCACAGGGATGCTGACCGTTCTAACCCCATAATGTGTTTGTATAATTTGTATGAGTAGTGTCAGAGTAGTTAAGCAGAGGATCATCTTTCTTCCTTGCAGGCAATGAAAAGAAAAAAAGTAACAGAAGGCTACTGTACAGTGTCACAATAAATAAAACTAGTAAGTCTGCCAGTAGGCATAGAAATGGATTGGCACCCCTTTGAAAAGTTGTAAGGCTTTTTTGTCTGCCCCTCATCTGGGAACTAGTCATGACCTAACAAGCAGAACACTTTTCATTATTATATCCAAAGGCACGGCACTGCCAGACAGTCTGGCTCAGTTAAAATCTAGATATGCATGGGAGGGAAGACAACACATACCCACTGATTTATTTTCTTCTGGACAGTTTTCATAGATGTTCATGCATTTTGGGCTGCCAGTCTGAAAGAATCACACAATTTACTCTCATAATTGTTAATTGTCAATTGTTAATAAACATCAGATATCTTTACAGTATATACAGTGCGCTCCAATGACCTCTGGACACCAATTTCCCCACCCCCTCAAACAATAGACATTGCGGATGCTCCACTTCCCATTGGTTATTCCAGTGATGCATGCCCCAATCCCCGGAAGAGTCTAAACTCTACAGCAGTCAATGAAAGGCTTAGAAAATATGAGTACATGGCCAGCCTCTGACAGGGTGAGAGAGAGAAGCTTGGTTCTATGTTTGCATTCGATGCCATGTTTGTAGCATGTATGGAAATGACCAGAAACAATTTTAACATATTGCCTAGCAAAGCATTAATGTTCACTGCACTGGGAACACTAACCTTTTCTCCTCTAATGAATGATTGATCCTTGTTTTGATTTTATGCCTAAGGATTTTTTCATGAAGACAGAATCTTGGTTGCCAAGCAGCAGCTCTGCTTCTGGGACCAATTCCTCACCTGAAGTCACAACCCACTGTTTGTAATATCACAATTAGTTGCTAGGGAGATGACTATGATGTTACAAACAGGAACCTGATGTTGTCAACTGAGGAACATGCAGCAGGATCAAATTACCTCCTACGCAATGAAGATCCTGTTTTCATGCAAATGTTTCTTGCAATAAAAATAGGAAAAGAGAATCCAGACAACATGGTATGGAAGCAGAATGGTCACACACTGTTGTCTAACAGCATTAAAGAATTGGGTACCTGGGGAAAAAGCAGTACCTGGGTTGGGTACTGCTGGGAATACATTAGTTAGATCTCCTAGGATTGTATTGTCCCTCCTCAATAAGCCTCTACTGCAGGGCCACAAGCATAACTGAGACATCTTCTCCCAGTCCCAGTCCTGGAGTTCTTTAAAACACAGACTCAGAGTTCTGCAGGCAGAGCCAGCAGATGGTACCCACTTCCCTGTGCTTGGGAATGCTGATCAATACACTCTACAACCAGGGGGACTATCCCAGGTAAGCTCTGAAGTCTGCTGGTTTCACTCCCTGGTTTTCTGAGTCCTGACTATCCTTAGGTTCAGGGTTTGGTCTACCCCCTAAAGTCCCAGAGACCTTTGGATCATTTGAAATCACACTGTATCTTGAAACACACTAGCAGTAACTAACTGAAAACTTCATCTTGTACATGCAGAACATAGTGCAGTGACACAGTGTGATCTGACCATGGGACTGGGAGCTGGCAGCTCCTGAGGTTTGGCAGGTGTGTGGTCTTGGACAATAGATTTAAATCTGTGTCTCAGTTTGTCCCCACCTCAGCAAAAAAGATGATACCTTCTCTCTCAGAGGCATTATAAGGATGAATCAATTAATACTGATAAACTGCTCTGAGATTCAAATATGTGCTAAGTGTTATTAAAACTAGTCAAAAAACCCCTTTCCAAGCCAAGGAGGATTTGGTTGCAACTGTGTTCATATGCTCATCACCACAGTAACACAAGTTATAATCTTTTCCCCAGAACAAGCAGTGAATAGTAATACCAGAAACAGACATGCTTACCAAACAGTATTGCTTTTCACATTGTATGGGACAGTTTGCCCTTTGGTCTGTTTGCACTTTCATTCGCATGTCTAATAGTCCACCTGTAGGAGGCTCTTTCCCTGGAATTTCATTGTAATATTCGTGATTCTCCGTCTCCTGTATATTCCAAGCTGATCCATCAAGATTCATCACTCCACTGAAAAAAGAATCACCAAATGAAAGGACCCATGTAATCGAATGATTCTCAGGATAAATAAATCCCATGTGTCTGTACAAAATGGACTAACTAGTCATGCAAATGGCATTTGTACATGCAAATGGAATTGTTCCCAGTATGAAAAGCTGCCCGATTAAATCTTTTCATTCAACTACTTCTTTATTTTTCTAGCTATTATGGTTTGTTTTGAAAGTGGAATCACCCATAGTTCAGTTGGCAGGGCGGCATAGACACTTCCTGAACACTGCGAAGGTCTGCATTTTCTTAGCGATGATAACGATACAAGAGCAACTCTTGGAAACGTTTTACCCGCAGAGGAGACACGGTTCATTAATGCATTCATGGTATGGACTCTGAGCCCAGTTCCTTTTGCCTCTTAATATTGTCTGTATAAAACTAGTGTGCGGGACCTATAAAGGGAAATTAAAACCTCACGTGGCATTTGGACAGCAGTTAGACAGACCAGGAATTGCTTCAGAAAAATCAAATCCCACAGTGGCCTGTGCTCCCTGGGCAGCTCTTACTACTGTTGGGCTCCAGCTTCAGGCTTCGCCAAGGGCGGGACCTTGGAGGAAAGAGGAGGAGCAGAAGGCAGGGCTTCATGGTAAGGAGAGAGCTAAGGCCTACCTCAGCCCGCTCCACCGGGAAGGGGCTGGCACCAGTTCTGAGCTTCAGGCAGGTGCGAAGCGGCGCCGCAGGGAATCCAGGACAAATGCTGTCCCACAGTCATTCAGCCAAGGAACGGGACTTGACATCTACATTTCGGGACTATCTCACTCAATGGGGACGGCTGGTCACCCTAGCATGTAGACAAGCCCTAAGAGGCATCATCGATGGTGTACAACATTTTCCTATATGTCTTGAACCAAGTGATAGTGGCTTCAATGTTCAGCTGATACATTGCAAAAGCACTAGGTGTTTCTTGCACTACGCCTTTCCTCCAGAAATAACAATGCATTTGGAATCCTACTTCTCTGTTTAACAAGAAGGTAATTGGATAAAAGGCCACAAGCAGGAAAGAGATAAAGTTCAAGTACTTGATTATGTGATACACAGCTCAAGTATTTGATTATGTGATTCACAGTAGTTTGGAAATGGGTGACTCATTCAAACAGCACTATCAGAGGGAAGTCTTTTGTCTGGAGACTGGCTGAGGACTGAACTAAATAATCTAATAAACTGTTTCCATTTCTAATTTCTGTGCTTTACGTAAGATGTAACCTAGCATGATTTCACAGGGAAAATCATCTTTATACTTATTGTTCCCAGAGGTAACAGGTTACTATTAGAATATGGTCAGAGAAATACTTTATATAATTAATGAAAAATATGATGAAGGTTGTATTATTATTATGGGTTGGGTTAAACCTCACTGAAGCTGTGGGTGTACAAGCTGCCTTCCATTCAGGATAATGGTAAAAAACAATGGAGCACCTTTCTGGAACAGACAGCTGAAACAATAGGGACCTCTACCCAGGCCAAAGCCACACGCAAGGCTGGAGTAGGAGTTAGCCTGGTGCCAAGGGGAGCTCTGCTGTCATCTAATAAACTTGGTTGAGGGATTGATTGTACCAGAGCAGCATGTCTGACTGCAAGGGAAATAAGCAATGGAAAACACAACAGACATACAAAGAAAGAGCAGAAAGGGCAGGAGAACAAGTACTGGGAGTCAGCCCTGAGGAAAAAGTCCAGGGAGAGAGGTTATTGGGTAGAGTACTTGCTGAAAGAGGCTTGGAACTGTGAGCAAAGAAACTATCTCCTGTTTGAGGCCTCCTGTGTTCAGGGAAACAGGACTTTGTATAGTCTTTGTATATAAACAGGACTACCTCAAAAAAACACCTGGCTCCATCATCAGTTTGTCTTCATGATTGAAACAACTCACCAGACCACGAATTCTGTCTAACAGCTCAAATCAAAAAGGGGTAACATTAGTTAACATTTCTCACCTAAAAGCTACAACCAGGTTCGGTCTCATTGTGCAAGACACTGACTGCACAAACACACAATAAAAGGCAGTCCTTGCCCCAAGGGTAACAAATTTGTGCCATTCTCAGCCATTCAGTAACAGTTGACCACAATTTGCCACCTGCCTAGTGGCTACCTGCTTGCAGTGTTCATTATGTGTTGACACAGAGGTGAGTCTTGAATAGGAACTGACAAAGGATAAGGTGGCAGGGCTTTGCAGATTCAAACAGGGAGCTTTTCCCACTCATGACAGGCAGCGTGGGCGAAAGCATGTAAGTGCTCATCAGAGATGCAGGTGATTGAAGCTGACTTCACTGGCGGAGTAAAAAGTGAGAGTCAACCTTTCAATAAGATAATAGGTTGGAGAGGAGGACGGGGCTAAACTGTGGAGGGCTTTGGAAGTAAGGACAAGACGTTTGTGTCGGATGCAATGGAGAAGGGGGAGCCAATAAGGAGACTTAAAGATGGGGGAATCCAAAAAAGTCAGGGCAATAAACCAAGATGATCACAGCCTTGCTTTAATAGACTTTAGGAAGATGAGGTTGCAGGCAACAAAGCCAGACAGGAGGAAATTAGGGCAGTCAAAGCATGAGATGATCAGGGCTTGGACCAGAGTCTTGACAGCATGGACAGGGAGAAAAGGTTCGATCCTGGAGCTGCTGTGCAGAAAGAAGTAGCAAGGTTTAGATGTAGCCTGTAACTGGGGGTCAAAGCAGAAGACTGAGCCAAAGATAAAGCCAGGATGACAGGCTTGAGCAATAAGGAGGATGGTGGTGTTGCTTAGTGAGATAGGAAAGGGGGAGTGTTTGGGGGGAAGATCAGGTGTTCAGGTTTTGGCCATGTTTGGTTTCATTGAGGAGTGGACATTTGCAAGGAGATGTCAGAAAGACAGGCTGAGATTGTACATGCCCCCATAATTCTACTGCGGTGCTGGCCAGTGCACCTAGACGGGTGGAACTAAGTCTCTGCCAATTCCCCATCTACTCCCTGCCCAGCTGCTGTGGGGAATGAATGTGTACTTACTCCTGTGTGCCCATACCAAAGTCTGCACAGCCCTTCGAGAAGCATTCTTGCCTGCCCTTACTCCCATGGGCAGGCAAGTAGTCCAAGTAATAATCTGGTCTTAATAATGTAGCTAAATGCAGAGCTCCAGACAGACCCTTCAAGTACTTAAATCCCAGGTTGCATTTATGTTTAGTTCAGTATGTGAGGCAGCTCTAAAGTTATGGCAGGTAGAATTTGGGCCCCCACCAGGGCCAGGATCAGGAGAGCAGAAAGGTGGCTCAGCGTTACCTTTTTTCCTATCAGCCCATCTCCAGTGCTGCACTGAACATGAACTTGGCACAGCTGAGGTTGGAGATCAGCGTATGCACAGTCTCTATAGAGTAGAACTTGCTCATTTCACTTACTCTGCCTTTATTTGGTAACGTTCACTCAGTTGCCATGCATCGTTTAAAAGAAGGGTATTTGGGGAAGGGAGAATGAGGCTGAATTCAGCTTTCAGTTACACCTGTACAAATGGGAATGCATTAGAAGAAGCAGAAACTGGAACGTTATATATTTTGCATACAGGGGTTTTGGTTTTTTGGTTTTTTGTTTTTTTAAATAAAGTTAGTGCATGGCCAACTAATGCATCTCCTTTATGGGTCATTCCCTACAGCCCATGTTCATCCTTAAAATTGCAAACAGGAGAAGAGCAATGTTTAGGTTACTAGAGAACACTATACTAACCTTTCATTGGAAGTAATCAGAGTAGAAGGGTTCTTCAAGTATTGCTTGAATCGGAGCTCAAAAGCCTGCCCTATAGTATTTATTACATCCTGAGCCATTCCGTTGGGACATTCCAATATATGGCATGCTACAAAGTGATGCAAAAAAATGTTTTAAAAACACTATTATTATGTATTATTTGTATGATCATAGAACCAAGGAGCCCAAGTCATGGATGAGAACCCCACTGCGCTTGCCTCTGTATAAATACTGAACAAAAAGACACATAAAACATGTTCACTTTGCTTATTAGAAAATATTCAGAGAATACTCTTATATCAATAAATCTGGAGAGGAAATATAGAGGAAATATCTAAGTAATTTGATGAGATCATACTGATTTTGCTTTTGAGATGTGTTTTAATTTTAATATAAATCTATAACTGTAAAAAAGAATCTAAACCTGTGCTTATGTTTTCTGCTTTGTCTTTCTTATATCTTCTCTTGTCTCTCTTCCTCTGATAGCTACTGCTATGCATTAAGAGCGAGACTTTTCCAAAATAATTCAGATTACTTTTAAACCAAAAGTCCAAAGTAAGTGGCCAGATTTTCTGAAGATTTCAGCATGTTGGGTGTATACTGGGCACAGAATTCTTCTGGAAATCTGGCCCGTATTTAGATGCTTAAAAGGAAACTGAAATTTTTGAAAATCTGGTCCCAATTTTGCATGCTATGCATTTAAAATCTGGCCCTGAACTCCTGAAAAATCTGGCTGTCCGTCTCAAAAGCAACACTTCTTTTACAGTGCAGTCATTAGATGGCACTGTGAGATCAGTCTGGCTAGTACAGTACACTGCATCCTACACACAGAAGTAAAGACCATTCATGACTGTCTCAGCTGCTACCAGCCAGAGGCCTAAAATTCAAGCCACAATCTAAAGTCGCCTCTTCAAATGGTAGTATAATTCACTGGTGCAACAAAAAGCACAAGCAACATATAATGATTTTACAGTGGTTTTTAATATGTTACAGCACCCATACCTGAATGCTTAATACTAAAAGTCACTGGAACCACAAATGAATAGTTTTTAGAGTGCCATAATTACGTGAGAAAACAACTAAGTCAATTATCAGAATAAGTACAACATAACTACAAAACGAGGGTCATAAATATCATCCTAACCTGCTCTGGAAAGGATTCCTTAACCATTGAAGACATCTCAGTAGTCAGCTGTTCTAACATACTGTGATTACTTAGACTTATTAGTCATAAGCAGTGATGATACCCAGAACCTCCTGCTCTAAAAAAAACATAGATCCCTGCTACCCGAATTAAAGGGAATTTAGCTAGAGTAATGTTAGGGATTTTATCTTCTGTAGGCCAGCCACTGAAGGGACACATGATCTCACATACGCCTGAGCAAATCTCACCAGTCTCTCTGCTAATGGGCTGCTGTACAAAGTAGATGCTTGCCAGTACATTGCAGAAGGAAATAGAATTACTCTGACCATTCCAATTCCTCTTGTCTTGTCCCACTGTCTGCTTTTGTACTGCCTGCTCCCGCATAGTTGTGCTAGTCAGTGTTTTGCCTGTTGCAATGCCACCAGGAGAATGGTGTATAACAGAGTAGTCTGTTGTTAGCAATGGTCATCAGTTGCCGGCTGGCTCAATACTTTTACTGATATGACCTGCATTGTTCTCACATAAGTAATGCAAAGAGGATGCAATGATGATCTCCATGAGTGAGGCAGCAGTCAGGTATTTAAACACACCAAGTGAATAAAAGTGAATGCAAATGAATTGCATACAAATGGGCTGTAATTCCATTAAGGGATTTTGGGAACATCATAAATTACAAGACAAGATCACCAAAACTTTTTCATCTCCTTGAAACTTCAACTGGAGCTTACACTGGTGCCAGCGTAAGTTCCCTTGCCCTCAGCCAGCACAGAGGTTGTGTCTGAAATGCTACCAGAGCTGCAAATCCAGCAGGATACGAGTGTCTTCTCATTCATGGAGTCTGATAGTTAACAGGAGTTACGTCATGCCTGAAGAGTCTCATTGTGTGGCATGAGTGGCAAGGTGTTTACAGTGGCAGGCTAGACAACACTCTCACCTCACTGACCACAAAGTGGAATTACACAGCACTGAAATGGACAGAATAGCAAGCTGTTCAGTATCACAGGGCACATTAAAGCTCATGTCATAGCTCAGTAAAGATAGGACAAAATGCACATTTTAATCTGAAAATTGCTTTTCATACCTCTCTGATTAACAGGATCTTTAGCTACATATGCAACGTAGTCTGTTGTATCCTAAAACAAAAACAAAAGAACCCAGACATGTCTTTCAAGTGAGCCATTAAAGCACCATTGCCAACAAAACAGTGTAAATGAGCACAGAAAGAAATTCAGGCACCCAATTCAGCTTTAAAAATGATACTTAGATGTTTAGGAAAATCAAACAGTTTTCAGCCTAGTGGATTGAAAGGAAGAGTAAATTTATTGTGGCTATTGAAGTGCTATTTTTTCCCCTGAATAAATGCAGGATTTTCTTTGTTTTACATTCCGCATTGTTTTACATTCTGCATTCTAGATTCTGTTATAGAAGCAGCCGTCATCCGAATGATGATCAGTCAATGGACAAAATTGTCCTCTTCAATAGTTGCGCAGGATTCTAAAGCATATTAGACCTAATCCAGGAGAGCTGAGTGTCTTCCACTTCAGCTGAAGTCACTTAGCTCACCTACCTATGGAAGTTCAAGAACAGATCACAAACTAGCAAGCTAATGCACCGCAGAGGACAGACTAGAATTTTGTCCATTTTACAGATTTTTTAAAAAAAGAACATCTCAAAGAAGAACTAAAATATGAAATTCAATGAGCTGAAGTCTGATCTCTGTTACATCACTCTGCCAGTCCCAGGTAACTCCACTGAAGTCAAGTGGAATTAGTCTGGATTAACACTGATGTCACTGAGATGAGAAGACAGCCCAAAGTATTCACTCTGACTGTTCCAGGCTCTGGTCATGTCTAATAATATTGAAACAACATTAATTTTTAGTACAAAACCAGCAAATGGTGACTGACATAGGAAAAATAAAACATGTAGAGAATGTGCAAAAGGAAAAGAGCCAGTTGATAATTCAGTGTTAAAGTAAAATGGTGATGTAATGGATACCGTTATTTTAATAATTAAAGATGCATTTTGTTATCTTGGATCTTTAAGGAAGGGGTGGGGAGAATGCAATTTGCAGTTCAAAGACATGGCTCTCTAGAGAAGATGCAATCAGCTGGCAGGAAATAAAAGCCCCTGTTTACAATACCACAAGAATCATTTAATATTGCTCAATCAATCATGAAAAAAGTAGCTCTTGGGGCCAGCATAAATAAATTATTTTATTATAATTATTATATTTTATTATATTTTTTATATATTTTATATATATTTTTTTGATTATTTTAAAAAGCATCCAAATAACTGTTGTGGATTTTGTGAGCTCAGTGTCCTCAATTTCCTTAATTACTCTCTCAGATTTTTAAAAACTCAGACATATTCTGGGATACATTTTCAATGCAAATTAGATGTGCAACCACAGTTAGCAGTAAACTAGAAAAATACCCGATGGTTGCGTTGTATTGTTACAAAGTTTCCACACATGCATGAATGACTTCACTCAGCACTAAAATGCAGCCACCTCTCGGGTAGAACACAGCCACTGTTTCAAGTGCATACAGTATTACACAGTTTAGATCCCTAATCCTGCAAGTTGCTGAACGCCTTCCTGCATAACGCTAAGCACCTTGCAAGACTGGGCTCTGGGACAGGAAGTGAGGAATACCATATCCAGTTGAAACTGTAAGAAAAATGTAGGTTGTCATTACCCAACATGGAATCTGGCCATCAGGATTCACACCCTTATTCTGACAAAGTGCCACTAGTGACTAGTAAAAGCAGCCTTGAAGTTCAGTTACCACTGTAATAGTGGCACACTTAGGTCTGCTCTACTCATCCAGGATTGCCAGACCAATACCTGCTCTGGCCACACTGCCTCCAACCCCAGAAATCTCCTTACACCAAGGAGGCTGGGAGCATGTTTCAGGTAGGCTTTATACCACCCAGGGATTCTCTACACAAGGGGGATGTGCAGCTGCCCACTTAGGGCAGCCTTCCATCTGCTTTATACTGCCTGATCAGTTTACATTTTCAAGCCAAAAGGGAGAGAATGTCATTTTTAAATGAAAGCTGAGAGTCTGGTTTACAATTAAACGGTACTGAAAGGGTGGCTCAGGAACTGCTACTTTCCCTGTTTCATAATATAGAGACAGGGGACAGTCAATGAAATCGAAAGGCAGCAAATTCAAAACCGATCAAAAGAAATACTTATCCACACAATTCAATTAGACTGTGGAACTCATTGCCACAGGATGCTGCTGAAGCAAAGAATGTAACAGGGTTAAAGAACATCTCATTACAATAATACATCTTTTAAAAAGAGTTTGAGAAAGGATATAAATCGTCTTTTGCTTAAGGACCTAGGCCAAACTGTAACTATTATAGATTCGGAGAAGATGCCTGTCTCACAGGCTGCACAGATATCCCACTGCCATCTATTGCAGGGTATTTTGCAACTTCTTTTGAAGGTTTTGGAGATAGCCAGTTGGTGACAGGATACTGGACTGGATGGTCCACAGATCTGATCCAATTTGGCAATTTCTATGTTCATATGTTCCCATTTCTAGGTCCCCCAAATCAGGGCAGGGGGAACCATAGCTGCTGACTTCAGACCTCCAAGGGCAGCCTTTGAGCTCATTTTGCAGACAGAGAAAAGGATAAAAACATCTTAAGTGTCCTACATATGCAGCAAGTCTATGGCAGAGCCAGGAAGAGCACCGAAGTGCCCAAAATCTTAGTCCTCTGCTCTAACCACTTTCCTTGTACTACATGTAATGACTCAGAAATGTGAACTACCATGTAAATGCAATTTAACTAGAGGTAGGAGTGGATGAAGAAGAGTAATTGCAGGTACTTTTAATCTTGTAATTAATCCTTATGTTTACAGAAATATATCTTGCAAATCCATACTTACTGGATCACCTCCAGAGGCAAATGAGATGGACTGCATGTGGTGGTTGGCAATAATCTGAAAAATACAACCCATCAGTTAGGAGTGTCCACGTGCTGTACATATAGAAAATACTAGATAACCCCAAAGAGCAAGTAATATAGGGCCTAGCTCATGAAAACCTCATCAGATAATATACTCATCATACAACTTTCTTATGAAGGAACTTAAAGATGAGAACACACCCAGACACATCAGATTCACAAACGGTACAGCATAAGCTTTCACTCCTTAATCCCCAGCAGCCTTCAGAGATTTTCCCAAATGAATTCAACTGTTTATTTTTAAAATTATTACTAAGAAGCTAAATATTGAAGAATTGGGGCTACATGAGGAGAGAGACAGAGAGGAGTGCTTTACAAATCCTTGATTAAAGATAAAAGCCAAATGAGTTGAGTTAAATGTCACTGACAGTTATCCATAAAAGCACACAAGAAGTCAGCTGATGGACAAATATTTTCATAAACAGGGGTCTCTGGTGTTCGCAGACTGGTGATATTCACTCTCTACACTAATACAATTCTTTTATTTGTCATAACTCTCTCTAGATGGATCAAGCATCAAATTTTTCTTAGGTTCATGCATTACCTCGTCGCAATGAACACACACTTCTTTATTAGAACCAACTGCAAAGTGTAGTAAATTGGGACTAAAAAGAACAACGAGACAGCACCCTGAGTTCCCATAATTCAAATTAACTGAGAAAACAGCATACTTGGGGCCAGACTCGTTAGCTGGGATTTGGCCCCTTTGCACCCCTGGATTGCGCAATTCCCTGGGGGTAAAGAGACCTCTCCTGGTGCATCAATGTCACAGCCATGCCCTGCACCTTTGCCTCTCCCCCTCCTAGGGTAGGGGACATCCAGAGCGGGGGCAATGTGTGACAGAGCTCCACTCTGCCCGTGACTCTCTTTCATTTTGCACATGGTCCATTAAAGACACTCTGGTAATGGCACAACTTAGAGCTGCCTGGCATTGTGTCAGAGCCGGGGCTGGCCCACAGAACCAGGGAGTTAGAACCTAGCCATGCAGCTGAAACCAGTATGGAAGATTAAGCACAACTAAGAGAGTCAGTTTAGAGAGCTGTGTTGCTACTGTGATCCAAGGAAAGAGACACACCACCGCTCCAAGTCAGATCTCATACGTCTCCACATATCCTGCAGAATCAGCAAACGCATGTGATAAGCAACTGACAACAAACACATCTTGGCGCTGCCTTAAGCCAGCTCTGAAAACTGCACTAGCCTAAGGGCTGCTTTAAGATTTGCTAGCTGCCTATAGCCCCAAATTTGAGGCCATTCTGGCAGCTGGGGATCACTGAGGCCATGGCCCTAGGTTTCCAGAAGGGGGTGCTATGGGAGAGCCCCTGGAAGTCAGATAAGCAACTCTAAGGCAGCTTTGCTCCAGGTGAGCTGTCAAACCTCCCTGACACAGGCCAGTGTTATGACCCACTGTTATTATTAAATATTTATTTTTTGGTAGTGATAAGAGACAGCAGTCGGGACTGCAGCCCTGTTAGGCACCGTACAAATGACCAGGCAGAGATATACATACACAACGGAGATACTGTTTGAAAGACACTATTATAAACACAAAGTACATCTGACAAATGTCAAATTTCTCCAGAGTTTTTTCCCCTTTACATTCAGAGGCCAAGTCTGGCTGATCTTTATAAGGCTTACAACTAAAACCTGAATCATTTTGCTTTCCTTCTCGAGTCCCTGTTCATTTTTAAACCACAGCTATATGCATCTAAAAGTGGAAGAAAACATATTAACATGGATGGAAGGATACCTCAGAAAGTAACTGACCTATAAAGATCCTACCTGCTGGGTATCAACATTCATCAAAGTAAGACTGCTCATTGAGATGATCAGTTTTATATTCATCCCAGAAAACTGAAGGTTACTTTTGCCGAGCACAGAAGACAGAAATTTAACTGGAGGCTATAAACAAACAAACAAAACATACTGTAAACTTCATGAATCACAGACAGCCTTATACCAGGGGCAAGTAGATTTTATAACCTACAGTTCCATTTCTAGAATCTGAACAAAATAAAGAGACAGGTGACAAGAAGATGTTGACCAAACACAGATGGGTCCTTTAAAGGTCAGAAATACAGGCTACGATTAAGATTTCTTAATTTTTGTATGCAACGTTTTTGTTAATAATAATAATAAACTAAAAACTTCTTTAAAGAAAACACCAAAGAGCTATGTTCATAACTGATAGAGCTGAGTGAATAATTCATAATGAATCATTTAGCCATGTAATTCTGCTTCTTTGCTTGGAGACAAAATGTTTCTGAGGAAATTCTCCAATGTATTTGTTTCCCAGGTTATAACAGGAATGTGGCCAGCGAGTTATCCCTATGGCAGTCCATAGTTTCTGACAGAAATCTACAGCTTCCAATTAACATAGTGCAGCGCAATAGAGTGCTAATATCACTCCTCACTGAGCATGGGCTATTAAATGAAGGCTGATGGCCACTGGTCATGGTCATTTTGGTAGTTTCTAAACTTTTAATGTAAATAAAATCATCAGGGAAAATCCCCCAATTAACACAGTCTTACCAATCAAAAAACCTCTTTTGTTTTTCAACCAAAACCTGGTTGTGGCAAAGCACTAGGAAAGGGGATATCTGGATGTGAGAAGAACTGTCAGGCAGGGTATTAACCTGTCCAGGGTTCTAGAACACAGTACTGATTATTGCTCATCGATTAATGAGTAGTTTGAAATAGGGTATTGTAAATACTCTTCTGTGTTTAAAACTTGCAGTTGAATTGAATTTGCATGAATTCCATGGTGGGCTGAATCCTGCCAGGGAATCATCTAGCCCATAAAAAGCAGCTATAAAAAGGAAAACATGACCCACTAATGCAATATTTACCTTCCGCTTTTTTATAGCTCCATTTGTTCCTGATACAGCTTCGCACAGTCGGCTTATTGCTTCCCTGCAGAATAGAAAAGACAGCACAAACTATTGACCATTTAACAAGCATCCGCTACAAAAAGATCAGGAGACTGGTGATTTATAGTTACAGTTCCACTCTGAAACACTTAAGGCTTCTAGCGGTTAGTTTAGTTTGTTTTTACTGCCCAGAGTACAGGGTGAACATTTCACTGGCATAGTAGTTGTGTCTGGCTAGTGTCCAAAACTGTCCCAACCACTTAGACTCCTCCACTTGATGGCCAGGCTGGCTAATTTGGGTGCATGTTGTGTCTTACCATGGCCAAACTCAAACTGGGATTCTCAGGGGCAGCTTCTACGCTAGAAATTTTCCAGGTGTCATCAATAGTGCAAGAGCTATGGTCAGCAGTGCTAGATTTGTCTAAGTCGGAAACTTCACTCTGTAAATCTTCAATGAGCCTCTTTGTTTAAGAGCAGTGTGTACGAGCTGCAAAATTGGAATCTGGATTTCAAAGCCTTTCCTCTTAAAATGTGTAGTTTGGCTTTTGGCTTTTGATATGGTATCTTGTAGAGATAAGGGCCAGAGGGGAAATCCAGAGTTCGCTTCTGCTTCTGTGTGCCCTGTCTCAAGGTTTTTCAGCTCTGGGGTATCAGTTCAGATTTCTTTTTCTAACAGGAATTTCCCATGGTAAAACCCTTTTTCTCATTTTCAAGTATTCTCTGTAGGCACTTCCCATTTATGAAAACAGAAGGAAAGGGTATAACTGATGAATCACTTACAGTGCTTACTAGCCTACATCAAAGACAGATAAATTACACACTTCATATAGCAAAGTGGCATGCTGCATTTATTTTCCACACTTCAACAGAGAAACTTCTGATTTAAAATCACTCAGATTATCAGTTTTAACATGCAATGTACCACTTAATTATCCTGATCCAGGATGGCACAGTTGCTGCACAAAATAATGCATCTTGCTGAAGGGCATTAACTTCTTACTTACTGATGCTGTTTTGGAGTAGTTGTTCTCAACCGTTCCAGTCTACTGTACCCCTTTCAGGAGTCTGATTTGTCTTGCGTACCCCAAGTTTCACCTCACTTAAAAAAACACTTGCTTACAAAATCAGACAAAAATACAAGTGTCACAGCACACTAGTACTGAAAAATTGCTATTTTCTCATTTTTGCCATATAATTATAAAGTAAATCAATTGGAATATAAGTACAATACTTCCATTTCAGTGCATCATATATAGAGCAATATAAACAAGTCATTGTCTGCATGAAATCTAGTTTGTATTGACTTCGCTAGTGCTTTTTATGTAGCTTGTTGTAAAACCAGGAGTATATTTTAGATGAGTTGATGTACCCCCCTGGAAGGCCCCTGCGTATCCCCAGGAGTACACATACCCCTGGTTGAGAACCACTGTTTTGGAGCCAATGGGGAAAAAACCTACAACGATTAGAGATATTCAACACAAGCACATCTTACTTTATTAACCTTTCATCTGGGGAATGTTTTAGACAGCATGAATATGACAAAACGTCAGCTGAGTCTCAAAACAGCAAACATTCCACAATCAAATGTAATTCCCTCGTCTTGGTAAACAAGCGATAGCACATGAGTACAGCAACTTAGCTATTAAATGGCATGATCTTGTGAGGTGCTGACCTCAGTCGCTTCCATATCCAGCTGACCTGTGGCATTGGGGGCACAGGGAAAAGATGAGCTCTCACCCTAGAATGTTATAAATTAAAGATGTGCGTGTCAGTGCCTGTTTTGCATTGCAGATCTCTAAGCCCAGAGTTGTACTGTCCAGAACAAGGAAGCTTAAGCCCCCTTTTATTGCTTGTTCTGATTACTGCCAAATCAGCACAGTATGCCTGTCATCTTCTGTATGTAATGGGTTTTTTTGTTCACAGTTTTTCAGAACATTCATCTGGCCAAAAAAATCCTAAAAAAATATTAATCACAATTGTTCGAGTTCTAAAGCCACTTCCTATATGGGGGCAGGATGCAAGTCAGGCCGGGGATTCATTCCCGACCCTTTCAGCTCCTAAGGCCATTTACTGCAGCTTGTTCTGTACAAGCTCTAAGCATGTTAGTACTAGACGTTAACAACACAGTTGGCTTGGTGTGGCTTTTCCAACGGTTTCATTTTTAAAGGCTGCATGACATATTCACAAAAGAAGAACTGAGTAAAAATGGGATGCTTTGAGCTTAGATGAGCAGAAATTTAGATGGACTGTGATGACAGAGAAATTCACGAAGTGGCCTCAAATGGAGTCCTATTGATAAAACTGTCTTTGCAAACCATAGAATCCACATGTCATTTTGCAGAAGAAAAGAAAATCAATAACAAATTTCCTTCCAGCAGTCTCTCCTCTTTACTATATATTACCTACACTGATTAGAAGCACTGATCTCACAGCAGCTTCTTAATGGAAGCAATGAAAGTAGGTTCCCCCCTCCCGCCCTCATGTCTGCTTTCCCTCTGCCAGAAATGCATCTAAACTGAAAGCTACATAGCTCTGGCCCAGAGTGTTTATAATTTCTAAAATACTCCAGGAGTAATTTGAACTCTAGCCTTCTAGTTTTCATAATTTAAGACAAATAGGGTTCTAGAAGTTCTTTGTAGTTCACTGTTTTTATGTTTGTTATTTCACCTGAGGTCATCTTTTTAATTGTGTCTTAGTACAATTGTTTATGAAGTACTGTAGGTGATGTGTGGACTAATTGCCTAGATAATGAAAGCATGGTGGGTCCAGCGGCTAGGGTACAGGACTACGTCTCAGAAGATAAAAGTTCTATTCCCAGCTTTGCTGTATCTGTTCTCTGTGACCTTGAGCAAAGCACTTAACTTCTCTGTGCCTGTAAAACGTGGATAATGATACTTCGCCACTTTTGAGAAGTGTTTTAAGATCCATTGATTAAAAGCCCTATATCAGAGCTAAGTGTTATGACCAATTTTTTTTTAATCAGAACTTCCTACTTCCAGGCTGAAGAAGAGAGAGATTGAGGCCTGTGTGCTTATATCCCATGGTGCCCATATGTACAGCTGGCACAAAATCCTTCCCCTTTTCCTCAACTCTTTAGACTGCAACTGTTTGCATGTGTTACATGCTCCTTTTTTCAGAGATCTAACTGATCAGTAGTAAGAGTATTTCAGTTTTAGGATACCACATTGCTCATGTCAGATACTTGTGAACTCCTGTTTTTGTACATCTGCATGCTGGTGAATGAAACAGCGCTTGTAAGTTAGCTCTAATACATTTTCTTCTGTAGCAAATGGCAAGAAGTGTGATCATTCAGTCATTTCTTCATTAACATGACTCCTAAGGCCCTGCTTTAATGCAATTTTGTCATATGAAAACATTTAGGGAAAAGACCCCACCCCATACTATGATAGTCAGCAAGTTAGAGGCTGTCCAGGATTAATTTTAACATACACAAGTAAATTTCTATTCTTTACCATTTTCCCTACACTGCTCCCAAGGAGAAAATATACCAAACACAGTCTATTGGATCTTTTTTGCATTCCTCTTGCTTGGATCCAGCCTCTCTCAACCATTGTCAGGAATGCACCATCTGGCATAACCCCACCCCCTGGGAACTCAAAACATTCCAAACCGTGGAAAGCCTTTTGCACTCACAAATGAGACAAACACCCACACATTTGCACATGCCTGAACATGCACATTTGTATGAAAGCCCTGATGAAATATTTAAAGCCATTCAGGAAACCCACTTATCCCTCATTTGATATGGGAAAATCCAAATGACACATTGTAATGGTGAAGCAGGACAGTGTCATGATACACCTACCTACTACATACACTAGGCCTCAGGAGTCAGCACATGCAGCTAGAGAACAAGTATTTTGATTCCAGTGAATCATTTGACACTTCCCAGCTGCATATAAATTATGTCTGTATTCTTTTTTCATGGGAGGATTATTTGCCAATCATTATCTTATGAAGGATCATCTTCCATTCTACCAAATTTGGTTGGTAGCAAATTCATTAAACTCTTGTTGCGTGTCTCTGCCCTGGGGAACTTCCTTTTTTTTTTCAAACTGTTGTTACAGGTTTTGTCTGATCTAGGAGAGATCAGGAAGTGAACTAAAACTTGCACGCTCAATTTTGATTTTCCCATAGTCGTAGTTTATTATTTAGAAAGGAAAAAAGCTCATTAGGAAAGTTGGCTACCTTTGAGAGACAGTGTGTGTGCGCACTTACATGCACACATACAGGCTGCAGGGTTTTATTCCCTGAGAAAACTCAGTTCAAAAAATAAAATAAAATGAAAATACAAAAAAAAATATCAAGAGAGTGAATAGCAATAATGACAACAGCCAGTGGGTTTCAGTATCAGATTCCAGTCCAGTGAGTTCTTGTGGTCCATTTGCACTAGGAGAGAAGGCTCTTGGTACTGTAATAATATAGAATTAGTACCAATGTAGTACAGTCCATCTGCTAAATTGCCTCCTGAAAAACAGTGTAATGTCACTAATAGCTTTCAAACTAGAGAAAACCAGTCATATTAATGAATGCTACCAATAGCCGCCTAAAAGGGTGGGTAGCAAAATCTCAGCTCTTCGGAAGAGCAAGTAGACATAAAAGGAAACAATTTACTGCCGAAACTCCACTTCAGGCCGAGAAACATGCTTCAGGTATGACTTGCAAATAAACTGAGCAGAACACCTGAATGTTCAACTGAACTTTAATTTTAAAGGAAATCCTAAGCAATGAATTAAACGTAAAGAGTATCAAGCTTGAGAAGAGATCAGTCAATTCAGCTGACACATTCTGCATGGAATGAAAGCCCTTAGACTGAGGAAAGTGGAAGACAAGCATAGGTGCATTACAGCAGGCTAAACAACCGATTACCATAATGTGGGCCAAACTCTTAGCAATGAGAATTGCCAAACCTGTCACCTAGTTTAGAAATAATAAGCACTACATCCTGCAAGCCATGACAAGAAATTCAGTTAGGAAGGCCACTAAATGATTAATATGAAACATCTGTCAGATTCCTACTCACAAAATCAACCTTTCAAATGGTAAAAAGAAATTTCATCCTGTATTCTAGGTCAGTGTTAAAAGCAGTCAAACAGGCCCTACGGCTCATAAATTAACCAAAGAGAGTTATCAACCTACTTCCCAGCAGTCTCGGGGTTCGCAGGACTCTCCTGCTTTCAGCCCCAAACTCCCCATCCTAGCTGAAGTGGTTCCTGTCCCACAGAGCTGGCTTGGCTTACCTCCCCGCTCCCGGCATTGTGACACAGCCCCTGCAACATGAGTTTGCACAGTGCCACTCACTCAGATTTGTCTTGGCCCACACTCCACCCCTGTCAGGGGGGCTGGGCCAGCCCTCAGCATTGTTGCGACTGCCTGGGTGCTGGCCTTGGGGGCCCTGGGCTCGGGGTGCTGTTTTTGTTGGTAGCGACAAAAGGACAAATAGAATGTTTGAAATAAAATGCTTCAGGTTGTCCTTGTGTGGATTCATTTGTCACTAACCCCCTAGAATGTTCTGAATAATAAATACAGATTTACAGATCCCAGCATGCAAATTTATCATCCTATATGACAGGGATAAATCATGCATGCAAATGCTCATGAAATAAGTTACAAATGCAATAAAGAATAAGGTATTCAAAAATTTAACAATGGGGGGGCACTGAAGATGCATCTGGGATGCTGTTTGGTAGGGCTGGTTCTGGGAGGGTAAGTATGGAGCGGGCTCGCTTTGCAATTCCCCCCTCTACCAGAGCCTTCCATCCTCCAGGACAGGACCCATTTGAAATGTGGGGAGGTGTGGATCAGCCCAGAATACTGAAATTGGTTATATAGCAAAAGACACAGACGCTGGCCAAAATAAAAAACAAGGGTGAAATCTGGATGTTTGGCAACAGATGAATGACTGGATTCAGCCTGGGCAGTCTATACAGAATGAAGGAGTCCAAAGCAAAACTGATAACAATAGATCCCAATCTTGTACTAGCAAATGAAACCTTGGGAGAACCCACCTACTCAAGCAATTTTCAGCAAAGAGGAATACGCTCTGATGAAATAGCACTTGTTGTATTGATAACTTGTTTCTAGAAATCTGATTTTAGGTTGCTCTTTCAGGAACGCATTTTCAGCTAGCATCAAACCAGCCTCCCATTTTGTACCGGCTGTATAGCGGATGCAGATGTGATAGTCGAGCTCCCAGCAATCCAGTCCACATGTGCAAAATGGATGAATGTGCAATTCTGTGGACGGAAGAACTCATAGGTACATTTTTACATTTAAAATCTGAGGCTGTGGCTGAAAATGTGCTCTTTGTTATCAAATTCAGAATGAAATGATGCGATACTGCAGTTTTTCCTCAGCTGGTGGATCAGGACCTCCTCGGGGTCACCAAAGACAATGGGGTGATTACAATCAAAAGCAAAGAAAATCTCATTCCCAACTCCCCACACGCCCTTACCCTTCAAGGTCAAATATTCTCTGTTAACCTCTCAAAACACACACACAAATCAATTCTATAGGCGTAGACCATTATCACTGATATGTTTTTTACTCTCACCTTCTCTAATAAATAGAGATAGGTTGTGGAAATATTTTTACTGCAAATAAGGGGTAGCCAGTCTGAAAAGGAACACTGTTCTACAGAATCCTAAGGTTCCAGCAGCTCTACTATCTGCTGGATTGAAAAAGTCGGAATTTCTTGGGAATTTAACCACAAAAAGGTCAGACTTACTGGCTGCTACAAACCTGTTGGGTGGAAGAGAACTTCCCAGCTGTGGGGGATTGTTCTCTGGAGTCGGAATCTCTGGAAGAAAACTTGTTGCAGTTTTATCTTTTTTTCTTTTAATTTAGAGAGAACTCATAACAGTAGACCACTTTGTTTATTGTTTCTCCAAGCAAGAGTAAAAAAAGAGACGTGGGCTGACGTAAGTGAATAAGAATGCTGCTGAAGATTTGCTTTTAAGAATCTAAAGGCCTGCCTACGCCATCTAACAGAAAGGGATTGTGTCTCAACAAATAGAAAGTAATCATCCAAACAAAGTCAGCCTTATTTAGCCAGCCTTCTCTATCACCCCATTACAGATGCCCTTAGTCCTAACAAAATTGCCTGACCATTTTAAACTTTACAAGTTAATGTAGCAAACCAAGATCCAGAATCTCTTCCCCTCTTCCCATAAATGTCCAAGTATAATTTCTAATAATGAGCTTGATTTATGTTTGGGGTAAGAGATGTGTAACCAAAGGGCTCAGCAGAACGATGAAAATGCCTGTTTACACTTCAACAGAGAGTGGGCAACTAGTTCATGTGAACCAATCTGAAAGATTAATTTACCACAGAGTAGGGCTGCAAACTAAAACCATGGATCTGAATGCTCTTCGACCTTTGAGGTGACTGAACCTCAGGGACAGACAGTTTGCACAAGGCCCTTATTTTTATAATGGAAAGAACTAAAAACCCATTGGAAACAATGCTGAACTTTGGGGGATGTTAACATTCTGGATCCAAATAACTTGATTTGAGCACAACTCCAATCTCCATTGGGGAAAGCATTGTGCCCTGGAGAACACCACACACTAAACCTTGACAGGGTAAGCACCAAACAGAAGCATTTCAAGGGTTTTTTTTTTTTGGTTTAAGTGTGCAATCTAAATGTAATTTTAAAGCACAACCATATATAATATTTTGAGGTGCATAAAAGGTCATCTGAATGTGTCAGACATTTTTTCATTTTTCAAACAGGCAGAGAGATCTATGATTTGGAAAATACATCAATACCACAATAAATCATCCCATTTCTAACCTTCCAGGAAACTCCCCATTTCCTGTCCTTCCAGGCATAAGACACATGACTTGTTCCGTTAATTTCAGTGGAACTAAGTAAGTTATCCAAGACACCCTGCAGTTCCTTGGAACATGTCATATGGAACGTTAGACTTGTGTGCAGTGAATTCCATCAGCTTCTGCATGTGAGTTCAAGCCTCCAGGTTATATACTGACCTTGATGCACAGTAGACCAAGCATAGATAGAAATGGAAGTTAAGCATGAAGGTCCTGTCCCACAGCATGCACACGTTCACTTGTCTATATGCAAATCCCCCTAGTTTAACTAAAGGTGTGATTTTAAATTGATTTAGTTAAACTGATGCAAAAAGAAACATGGACACTTCAATTGACAGAAACCTGGCTTATTTTTGGTTTATGTCGATTAGGAACAGATTTAAGCTACATTGAAAGAAGTCACACAGGCTGAAATAAGCATTTCTGTACCAGTCTAACTAAACAGGATTGAAAACTTATTTAAATTAGGCTAGTGCAACTTCTCTGGGTTGACAAGGCCTAAACACAGCAAAGAAGAAGAAGAAAGAAGAAAGCTAACCAAGACCTGGATCCACCAAAAAGCTGAGGCTCTCCAGACTCTCCTTCCCAGAGTAGGTCTCTTTTCTGCACACACTCGGGGTGAGCTGTGCCTCTCAGGGCAGGTCTACACAGCATTTGGGAGGTGCAATTCCCAGCTCAGGTAGGTGCACATGTGCTAGCTCTACTGGCTCTAACACCGAAATGTAGCGGTGGGACCACAGCAGCCTGGGCGGTGACTTGGGCTAGTAGCCCAAGCATGTACCTGGGAGGTTGGGTGAGATTGTACACAGGCAGTTACCCTGAGCCCCCTCCTGTGCTGCTGAGGCCACACTGCTATCTTTAGCATGCTGGCTTGAGCAGAGCTAGCGCACGTACATCTTGCTGAGCTGGGAATCACGTTTTCCAGCTGCAACATTTCTATTGGTAAGTTTTACATAAGAACGGCCATACTGGGTCAGACTAATGGTCCATCTAGCCCAGTATCCTGTTGTCTGACCGTGGCCAATGCCAGGTGTTTCAGAGGAAATGAATAGAACAGGTAATCATCAAGTGATCCATCCCATTGGCCAATACCAGCCTCTGGCAAACAGCAATCCCTGCCTGTCCTGGCTAATGGCCATTGATTGACCTATCTTCCATGAACTTATCTAGTTCTTTTTTGAACCCCATTATAGCCTTAGCCTTCACAACATCCTCTGGCAAGGAATTCCAAAGGCTGACTGTGCATTGTGTGAAAAAAATACTTCCTTTTGTTCATTTTAAGCCTGCTGCCTATTCATTTCATTTGGTGACCCCTAGTTTTTGTGTTATGAGACATTGTTGATGTTTACAAAAACTAAAGTTTGGGCCAACTTGGAATTGGTGAATTTCCTTTAAACAACTAATTGTTCATTATTATCCAAACAATCCATGAAGAGCTCTATTTTGTAAATGTAATGACATACTCCATGGCATGCAGTTGTGAAATAACCTCACTTTTTTGGCTTCTAGAGCTACTGAAGACGACAATTTGTTGGTCTGAATGCTGACTTCCTAGAGTCAATGGTACTGCACCTACCTTTTTGATCTGTGACTAATTAGTGCTAGGGAATTGTATTAATAGCACAATAGCTTATAGCACAATATACAAAACCAGAAACAGAGGTGGTTGTGTGCATGAGTTGATTGTAAATACAAACAGTTTCTAATTTCAAGGATAGAGAAATCAAGGCTGCATTACAACATGATTCACAGGAGCTCGAATGACAAACTTTTAACAATTTCTTTTTCAAAGGCAGAGATTCACCTCCACCATTCAGCTTCATACAAAAGCCTCATTTCAAAGCTATGCAGCATCTTATCAAGAGAATCAATATCAGCTTTACCAATTTCACTTATTAGTTCTACTGGCCCAATTCAAACAGGTTTTATAATTTTTCAAGTCTTCTTCCCTTAATCTGGGTTATAATAATACCCTGGAAGCTTAAAACTGTTACGTCTTTTCCTGTGTCTCTCTTCCCCTTTTCTGCACTGCTCATTCACAAACACACTGGCGAGCAGAAATGCACCCTTGGGAATTCCCCCTGGAAACAGGTGGTGTAGTCGGGGGTCAGAAACCTAACATTCCCCAACTCCTCAATACAGACTGTGCTGGGGAACGGCGTACGTTGGGAGGGAGCATCTTTGGGGTACAGCCCCAATACTCTGGCTGTTGTGGCTGCAGAGTAGCTCACTGGCAGCCCAGAATCTCGGGGGGGCAAAGCTTGGGCATAGAGCTGCCTGTCCACGCGCACACAGGCTGTGCCTCCTGCTTGTGGCAGCACAGAATCTAGCCCTGGCTGTTAAAGGGCTGTTCACAAGTCACACAATGCTTCCGAATAAGGAGTTCTTTTGAAAGGGAAAAGTAGACCTTATTTTGAACCTCAGCCTCAAACATGTGCACCCATACACTTATGCGCACGCACACACAAAGTAAATAGGTAAAAGAAGAAAGGAAAAAAACCCCGGAAATACTGGGTTTTCCAGTCCTGACACTGTGTCTGTTCAAAAATACAGTAATGCCCCACTCCCAAAGGCAGAATATCAACACCCATTCACTTAATCTGCAGAGGGTGTTACAAATTTACAAAGATAACATAACAAAAATATTTCACATTTAAACAACCCTGAGGGAATCCTACTGAACCCTGCTGAGTGATAACATGGTGGCTTTTTATTACTGGCCAAACCCAAAGGTTTAGTATCTGAGAACAAGCTTTTGCTTATCTGAAGTCCAGAAACTAAGATCCGGTGTGCGCTAGAAAATGGATCTTGTTTCATACCCATTGTCCAGCATAGCTCCCCTCAGACTCCACTTTCAGCTCTGCTTGGCTGCTGCTGTTGTAAACAGGGTCAAACAATGCTACACACCTAATAAAGAACTCAAGATTGGGCCCTTGGTAGAACAAGGGACCAATCACATTTTCTTCATCTTGTTTTGGTCCTGTCTGCATCCAAAACTAAGTGTGAAAGGAGAGGAAAGACCTCAGGATGGGGGCCCTGTTTGGTGGTGGTGTTGAAGACAGTTCATTTTCTAGTGCAGATACAGCCTGCTGTGGTCAGGTAGTTTAGATTATCTAAAAAACACACAGGAGTCTGAAGAGTTAACCCATATCTAAGGCTTTGTACAGAAATTAATATTCAGACTTTTGCATGAAGCTGGATGTCAGTCACCCACAACTTACCTGGTGACTTGTGTCCTGGTGCCAAAGTCCAGAGACCTCATTGACTGCAACACTTCAATACAGCCCATGTACTAGAGTAGAAATGGAGAGCAAAAGAAATCACAGCTATTTAAAAGAAAAACAAAGAGTTCGCAACTGGGAGCAAATGTAATTTTCATCTTTAAAGGACATTAAATACGTGCAGAAATATTTTTACAGCCATTTAAAAATCTGCCATCAATATATATTTTATTTGATTGAATAATGTAATGGACTAAACAAGGATTGCAATTAAAACACACACAAATCTAACCATTCCCCTCTCCCCGACCCCACTTATCATTAGTTATCCTGTTTCAGTTTGTGCTAGTCCACTACCTTTACCATGTACAAGCAGCAGGGATGTACAAGCAGCAGTGGTAACATTTATGCACTGGCAGAACGGCTATGTGCCTTATGGTGTCTTGCAGAGGGGCCACACAAGGAGGGACCCTGCATGTCACTCTAAATAGGCCAACAAGAAGTAAAATATTGGAGGGGACAAGAGTAGGAGAGGTTGGGAGAGCACTGGCTGCTATTCCAGTCCACAGAAGCATGTGTGGCGGAACTGTACCATGATGCACCTTTCCAGGGAAACGAAAAGGTTTCTCAATCTGGAAGAGAAAGAGAGAGACTGGAGCAATTTCAAAGCACAAAAAACAAACTCTGATGCTGATGGCAAGTAACCTTCAACAGATAAGACTGACAAAACCTTTGCAAGTAGCATTTAGTGGTATAGTGTTTTGAATATGTGGTGTATGTAGCCCCAAGTCTATTTTCTGTGTACTGCATATTTAAACATCAGAAGTCCTTTTGCCTGAATGCTAGCTGGCAGGGTTGAGGGGACATTCAATATGGAAGACCTCAAAGAGTGCAAGATAGGCCAGCTCACTGAAAATTTCTGTTTGCCCTTTCTTTGCGGTTTTCCTCCATCTAAAATAAAAGTAACTTACACCAAAAGTTCAAGTTTTATTCTCTGTACATAAAAAACATCCAAGCACATGAACGTCTGCATCTTCAAAAGTCAGTGTGTGTGTGTCCAACTTGAGATACTTTGAAGGACTTGATTGTCAGGAAGTGCTGTGTTCCTGCCCACTGAACAATCAGGCCCCCTTTAAAGCATCTCCGGTTGAAATCCAAAACCTGAGGCACCTCACATCAATAGTGCACTGGAGAATAACATACAGTCACAGGTTCTTCGCGCGAGTTAGCCACATGCTGTCATGGTCTGAATTAAAGCCTTTGTCTGGTGAATAAAAAGTACTAGGAGAAGGAGGTGATGAAATATTCTCTCAGAAACTACAGCTGAAATGAGCCTAATGATTTCTGAAATTGTATTTTAGTGTACCCAAGTTTTGTTCTGTTTTTTAAATGTCTGAAGTGGTGTTTCTGCTGTCAGAAGCGGGGAAGTTGTCCTGTAGGGCTCTGACTGAAAAATTAAAAAGATAAAAATCTCTGAACTGCACAAAGCAGCATTTGTGGAAAATCATGTGTTCCCGTCTCATTAGCTAGCAGTCACACAGGGAGTAGCCAAGTGTGCCCCTCAGAAAAGCATTGTAAAAGTCTGTTTACATGCACATGTTTTAAACCCTATTTTCTGGTAGCAACAGAAAGTCAGTGCTGGCTGGCGACACTCTGTTACCCTGGCTGAAATGAAAGATCCAGAGGAGTGAGTGAGTCATATGCTGAGATCATATGACGATGAGTAAGTTCACCCTTGCATCCTGAATATATGCGTGGGAAGCTACTCTAAGCAAAGATGAAAAAAAAATCAATACTAGGTTTTTGCAATGAATTACCCTGAGTGGAGCTGATCTTATTCACAAAAGATGACTCCTTACTTAAAACCTGGATAGAGGAAATGCATTAATAAGGCAGCTTCCCCAGTTCCCCTATTTGTTTACCATCCCTGAGTGACCTGAAGACATATGATTGGTAAAGGCTGAATCTCCAAATCTCAGTGGGGAGAGAGATCAGGGAAAAGCGTAGAAAGAAGATAGTGGCCAGGGTCCAGGGGAAGCTGGTCAAAGGGAATGTGAGAGAAATGGAAGGCTGTGCCCCAGTATTAAGGAACTTGTGCTAAATAGGTCCACCGAGCAATCACAAAGGGACGAAAACCACAAAGGGAGACTGGAACCCCTGCTAAGTAAAGCAAGAGAGACTGCCCCAGGAAGAAAAAAATGTGAAGCCTTTGACAGAGTATGTCTACACTAGAACTGGAGTGTAATTCCTAGTTTAGACAGACATACCCATGCTAGCTCTGACTGAACAATGCACTACAAATAGAAGTGTAGCTGCTGGGGCATGAGCAGCATGTTGGTCTAGCCACCCAAGAACGTATATAGGGCTGGGCTCTTATCCAAGTTGGCTTAACTAGCCTCCTGCCTCCTCCCCCATGGTATAATAGACTTTTGCATATAAGATTCTCAACACAAGTGTTCCTGGGTTAAGAAAGTAGTTAAAATCCCAGCAGGGCTGATTAGAAGAAAGGATGCATACTTGAACAATAGCCTGAGGTATGGGCAAGTATAGAAATTATGATGAAATGTGCTACTTCTACACAAATTCAAATTATATCTTGGAAATGCAGTGTCTGGTTACAGCACGCAAGTGAATGAGGGCTGGAAGATGTTAAACTCTAGCAAGGTATAGTGGTTATGCTTGAAGAAGAGTTTGCCATCATGGCAAGGCCACAAATTGTCAAGGTCCAAGTCATAGTTCCACAAATTGTCAAGACAATGTGCAATTTAAGAGTTCTTCTGGACTGCTTGTTGATCCAGGGCTTGAATAAAGCAGCATCCATAGAGGCACGTCCCACTGTTTCCAACTGGCTGAGAGACTAGCCCATCCTTGATGGTCACTTATTAAGGACAATGCTGGCACTACAATTAATTTAGGCTTGAAAGCATCAGCCTTGAGAAAACCAAAGCTGCTGCAGAACATTGCAGTGGACCCACCTAGCTTTACAGGTTACCAAGAGCATGTTGCCCTGGAACTCTGATCTCTACACTGGACCCATATAGCAAATGGTGTTAAATTTGATGTCTTGGCTCTATTTCCATGCTACAAATGGTCATGACCTAGGATACGTAAGGCCACTTCACTGTCCTAGACCTCAATGCCCTCAACAGCTCCACTCCACAAAAACAATCAAACTGCCTATTGCAGTGGTTCTCAACCTGCAGCCCATGGGCTGCTCGAGACCCAACCAGCACACAGCTGTGACCCATGCAGCATCCTGAGGGCCACACAGGTAGTAATGGATGCAGCCCACATAACACATTGGGGCAGTCCACAATGGTAAATAGTTTGAGAACCATTGATCTACTGCAAGGGTGATAGCATTTGCTGAGGAGAAAGGGCTTTCTCAGGAGCCCATGGGAGCTGCGGTCCCTCCCACAGGAACTAAGAGCTACGTTACACCTTACCAAGGTCCAGCCGAAAAGCAAGAAACTTCTTCAACCCTTTCTGCCCAAACACCACAGAGCACTTTAAATTAGTCATAAAATTATATTTCTAACAAGATACACATGCTCTTCTGTCTCTGGGGGACGGATGGAAAGGAAATCCCAACTGCAAGATGGTTTAAGTCTAAATTTGGAGCTGCATTTATGCCACAATAAATGGCACAATATAAACATTTCAGTGGAATAATTATCTTATTCAAGGTTGCTGTAATGAGAGATACGGGTGCAAAAGCCAGTTACTTGTATGCAGGCTTCTGAGCTAAACAGCTGGTGTAGCATCTACATATACCAGTAATAGCTGGATACTTGATTTCCAAAGCAGTATGAGAAGATGCTTGTCACCGGCACTCAAAGGCCAAAGGAAAGCAATGGGGAGGCTCAAAGCTGAATCAAGGGTACTGCACAGAGCATGACCAGAAGGGAATGCAGATAATCGACTGTCCTGACTACAGAAATACTTTGCCCAAGGAAAAGCACCATAATTAAATGTAAGCCCTAAGCTAAGAACATGAGATCTGCAGTTAGGGCTCGATCCTGAGCCCACTGAGGTCAATGGTAAAATTCCCATCAATGACTTGAACGAGGCAGGATCAGGGCCACACGTGGTAGCTCCGCTTTCAGGCATGAGGGACAGCGTTTGATAGTATGTGCTGGAAAGGAACGTTCCTCTCTAAAGAAGAGGCCAACAACTCTTCCAGCAGGTGGTATGCACATAAGAATAACCCCCAGGCTCCCTAGATTGGGTGAGGGAGAGTATTCCCTCCCTGGATAGAGGGGACAAGACATCCTTATGCAGAAGCTGATTTGGGAACAATTCCTGTGCAATGGAGCTGAGGGAGTTAAAGGTGCAACCTTTTCCCTTCTAGTTACAACAGTTTGATGCAGCATCAATGAAAAGCAGGATGAAAGGTTGTGTGGGAGGAGGTGCTAGGATGCGGCAGCACAGGTTGTGTGACTAGGACTTCGATTCACCCTTCAAATACAGCTCCAAGTCTCCTGTCATTCCTTTCCTCAACACGGTTCCAGTACCAGTGTGAATGACTGCAGTGATTCACCTAAACAAATGAGACAGGGAGCAAAATGCAGCACTCTGCATTAAACTGTGGAGCTGAAGCTTTCCCATTACACTGTTAGGTAAAGGAGATAACTCACGCGGAGGGGCAGTGTCAACGCCTGCAGACCCAAAGGCTGATGAGCAGGGCATCTGCACTCTGTGCTTTTAATAAACACAGTACCATATTATGCGGTCACCCAATAGCTTTGTATCCGATGTGTCTGAGGTTAAGTACTGACCCCTCAGTTCAAATTCGAACAAACATAACGGGGCTGTGTGGGAAAAGCAAGCATCGTAAGCATTTGTATTGCATACCAAAGAACACACTGAGAATCCTACTCAGATTCAAGTACTTCTGTACCCAGCATTGCTCTAACAAGGGGCTTTTGAATCAGAAAAGGTTTCTGGGTTTCCCACCACTGCCTCTTCCTCCCCTTGGCAGGTGATGGTGCCATGTGTGTGGACTGCCTCGTTCACAGAACTATGCCACCCGACCGTGCCCTAATCGCACTAGCCCCATCCCCAATGTGCTTGAACAAACCCTGATCTCTATGGGTCATATGTAGTTGGGTTGAGCTTCTTCATACAGCTGGGTGTTTGGGGCGTTTTTTTGTTTATAATTCACTTCTGAACATTTAGTGGAGCCAATGGGTAAGGAAACTGCCCAAAGCCATGGCCATAAAAAAACAAGCTCCCGTAGTCACTGCACCAAGTCTGATAAATCCAGTGACAGTGCTGCCTTTCTGTTGGTTTATGTAGTGGTCTAACTGTTTGAAAGAGACAGGTACTGTTAACAAAACTCTAACCACAGCTACATGCAATTCAAAATTCTATTTTTGTCAGTGGAGAACGGTAGTGGTTTGAGGTTTGGTTTTTTTCTCTCTTTCCTTCCTTCTTTCAGTTTTCTGGTTTATGCTATTAGCAGCCCCCAGATCAGGCTGCTAATGACCAGCTGAACTTTTCAGTTCTGCCCCAGGTTCTCAGTTCCCCCAGACATTCATTACCTGCCTGTCCCCAACCTGCATGGTTCCTCCTGAACATGTTCCAACCCAAAACAAAACCCTAACAGAGCAAACAAAACACTGCACTGCGTCCACAATTCTCCCCCTAGGGAGAGGAGGAGAGAGAGAAAGGATGAACCACGTGTGACAGATGTTAGGTTGCTTCATGCATTACAGGCAGGTGCTCAGATATTACAGTAATGAGGGCAGAAGAAGAAGCCATAGAGAATAGACTAGAACTCTAATGGAAGCAGATGGTGCTCAGCACTAGAGCTGATCAAAATCCTTTAATCCAAATACATTCTGGGATGAAAAATGGCTTTCACTAAATGGAAATTTACCCAAGAACATTTTTCATTTTTTGTTGCAATTTTTCACATTTTCACTCCAAAGCCTTTTTTCCCTTCATTTTCTTCACAAAAATCATTAAAAAAAAACTGAGGAATTTTAACGAAAAATTTTTTTCACGTAGTTTTTTTTGTGAAAAATAAAATACGTTTTCCAACTGGCTGCACTCAGCACCTTTGCGGGGTTTAGCCCTAAACAGATTCTTTCAAAGCTAACAAAGGCCTGCTTTACGCTAACAGCTTCAGATGAGGTAAAAGGCCTAAAAGTCAACATTTTCTATAAAAACAATTGTCCACAGTAGAGAGTCTGGGCACCAATTTAAAGGCAGTCAATAAAGAGTTACAGTTGGTAACGAGTGATGAATGTTTGGAAAAGCTCCAGTGAATCCAATCCATCAGAGTGGATACTAATCGTCTCTGCTTGGCCGGCTGAGCAGAGAGCTTGCGTTACCCTCCTGTCACTCCTCGCTGGCAGTGATACCGCCAGTCAGTATGAAACACATTACCAGAGCATTGAGGAAGTTTGCACCACTCTGCCCCGGCTAACTCCATTCTGTGGCTAGAGAAATTCAGTCCCTACGGTCATCACATAGCAGGACTGACCAGCATTCAATAATGCACACACCATATTTTATAATCCAGCCCAGAGAAATTGCTGGTTAGTCACCATGGGTCACTCCTGGCCTTAAAGGGGCTTCTGCCATGTTCCCATCACACTCCAACTTGCTCAGGGAGAAGAATACCCTTCTATTCACAACCGATAGGCCACTGGGCCAGGCCGTTACTGACAGGATACAAAGGAGCATGATTCACGGCGAATGACTAAATTAGTGGCTAAAACAGCGGCTACATGCTCTTTTCACCCAACACTCCTGAAAGTTTTTGACCCATGGGGTGGTTCAGCTAAACACCTGTGTTCTTACTCATTCCGCCATGAACATTATAATAAAATACTTGCAGCAAGTGCTACGCCTGTCACAGTAAAAAAGCTAAAAATACATCCTCGTTCATGAATCATAGATGAGGCTGAGAAGCAGTGAGTCACTGAAGTTAATCTACTTCCCAGGAGAGTCTTGGATTTTTCATTTATTTATTTATTTTGAGGGTTGGCTAGGCAAAATGCCAAACATCTTTGTGTCCGTACTATTTCGGAGTGACTCATTCGATACTTTTGGGATGATATCTCTATCTCCAAAAGGCCTAAAAACCCCAGAGCATTAGCTGCATGAGACTCTGCATAATAAAAATATTGCTGCTTCTAAAACTGCATGTGACCAGTTATTTTCCTGCTTCTCGTCAGATCCTTGCATTTCCATTACTAGAGTGCTGTGGCTTGGTGAAAACAGATAAACCCATGTGATCTGGGTTCGGTTCCTGGCTCTGCCACAGATTCACTGTCTGATCTTTGGGAAACCATTTGATCTCAAATCCCCATCTGTCAAGTGGGGATGAGCGCACTTTCCTTTTACACAAGGAAACTTCTCATTTACCTACCTTGGCCCCAAACTTATAAAGACTTAAGACTGTGCATAATATTGCACACCTGAGTAGTCCCACTGAAGCGAATGGAACTGATCAGGTATGTGAAGTTGTGCACATGCAGAACTTTGCAGGATTAGGGCTTTAGAGTGTGAGCCATTTGGGCAGGGATGGCCTTAATGTCTATTCAGTGCCTAGCCCCATAGAGTCAAGAATGAGCTTTAAGAAAATCTATAATCAAACTAGCCTCAATTTACAAGGTTTGGCAATGCTGAATTTTTGTGTTTTGGGGGGTCCAGCAGTTGATAGTGCTCCCTCAGGCTCAATAGGAGCTTATTCCCAGGGAGGGATGACTTTGAAGGGAGCCAATTTGATTATTTTTAAACTAATACGCAAAAAGGTTACATGGAACATTTATAAAGTTAGCTGTGATTTGACTCAAAATACACCAAACCCTGCCCCCAGGCCTCCTAACAGAACATGGATAATACAGCCTGGATCCTCTAGTTTTCTCATGCTGATTTCAGGAAGGTAAACCACCTGTGAATAAAGGCAGGATTACACAGGTAACATAAGAACAGCCATACTGGATGACACCAATGTCCATCTAGGCCAGTATCCTGTCTTCCTGCAATGGCCAGTGCCAGGTGCTTCAGAGAGAATGAACAGAACAGGGCAATTATTGAGGGATTCATCCCCTGTTGTCCCGTCCCAGCTTCTGGCAGTTAGAAGTTTAAGGACGCCCAGAGCAAGGGATTGTATCCTTGGCAATCTTTACCCGACTTCATTTCATGAAGATAGGTCGACAAGCTCCGATGCATAATCTCTCCAGAAAAGCTTCAAAGTGGACGTAGTGCTCCTCGCTGCCTGCCTTAAGGCCAGTCAGTCTTGCAAACCCCCTTAACTCAAGTTATCCCCAATTCATTTCATAAAGGTTACCCAACAGCTATCAGATTAATACCACTTACATTGGTAAAGTTCTCAGATCCTTCAAGCGACAGAGTGCTGTGAAAACTGTAAACTATGTTGTATTAGTACGTTATATAATATTACATTCTAAAAGAGCTGACAATAATTTCCCCTTCAATATTTTTAATAGGAAAATCTAGTAGATAAGACTCGTTAAATATATAAATCATTCAAGATTTTGCACACCATTCATACGGTTTTGTGGCTAGATCCAATGGCAATGGAAGTCAGCAAAAGGATCCTTATCAATCTCAATGGATTGGGCCTTTAGCTTGGATGGTATTGAGGAATGATGCTATTCTCATCGGTCTGTATCCTGCTGCGAATAAAACCTATAGCCAGCCTGGCTTTTTGACGGTTGTGCATAGTTATAATCACTTCTTGGCAGGCCTTGTCCACTGTAATTATCAAATTGAGAAACGCAAGTATAGTACAGTACCTCATTGTGCAGTCCTCAGTCTGCTTATAATGAATACTGACAGCCCCTCACGTTCTATTGGCAGACAACATACAGATAGTTCATGCTCTAGTAATTCAGTCTTTCTATAGAAAGACACGGATTAGGCAGTACATGAAAAAAAGATATATAAATACATGTAAAAGATTAAATACATAGAAACATGGAAATTGCTAGACTGTATGAGACCTGTGGATCATCAAGTCAGTATCCAGGGTCTGTCACTGGCCTGTACCAGGTGCTAGTGCTGGCCCAGACTTTGCATTTTTAGTTTACAGGAAAATCTGACATTTGGGGAAAAAAAAAAGTCAGTCTGAAGTGCAACAAAATTTCAGAATTCCCCAAAATGAAAGTTTTCCCGAACTCAAAACAAAACCTCGTATTAACTTCTGACGTGGTTTCTGGCGAGATTCTGTTTAATCTATTGCACATGCTGGCCTGTATTTCGCCATGCTGAACTAGATACATATACAAAATGTAAGTGCATTGGAGGAGGGGAAGTTTTGTAGAACACCTATTTGATGCTGCAGATGATGCAACACAAAGATATTAGGATTGCTAAAAATGTATGCCATCCGGGTTATCTGCCCAGGGGATTAGAGTTCTAATTAACTTTAAATATAAATGAATAAAAGAACAATCTAACAAAGGCATCTGAATTAAAGCCATGAACATGACGACACTAAAAAAACTACATTAAAAGAAGGTTTTTTAGGTTGCAAAGTCAAGCACTCAAAAGGTAGGAAATGTCAGCTTTCTGGCCTATGCGACCTTAATTCTACTTCCTTGTGTGTCCATCCTGTGCACTGATGTGGCAGGGATCCAATGGAAAAAACAGCTTGTGATCTTGTAATTAAAGACGATATCATAATGCTGACACAAGGGGGTGGGGCTGGAGGACAGCCAATTAAGGCTGCTCCTGGGCAACCAGAAAGCTGGAATTTCCTAGCTTTGAAATAATTGACTTGACTTAAATAATGTTTGTTTAACATAGTTTGTCACATGTAATTTCCTGGCCTATAAAAGGAAAAAGTTTAAAAAAAACATTGCATGTAACAATGCCCTCTCCACCCAATCATGCACCATCACCAGGGTTTAAATCTTGAATCTTCAGCCCCGTAGCAAAGACTTCTAGGCATAGGAGTAACTCTAACTATACTATTACATTAGCTGACAGCAGGAGAAAGCTGTTATTCCAGGAGGTGGAGGGGGCTGGACTGCTGGTTTGATCTTGGGCCTGAGGTAGTGGTGGTTGGAGGACTCCAGCCTAGTTCTCTCCCCCTCCTTGGGAATTAGGGGACCGTGTGATGCCCGGCGGGATGGGAGAGGGCTACTGGAGCACTGTGCTGGGTTTAGAGGTTTGACTAGGAGGAGGTCGATCTGGCTCCCTTTCTTCCCCCTATACCTACAACAGCTGCTCTGGTAGGTCCCAAGCATTCCCTGTGGTGAGTGGTGGGTCTGCTGCTGCTTTGGCCACAGTGTGGGACCAGCATTTGAGAACGTGCGTTCAGTTATTGTTCTGGCAGGCTGCCCAAATTTTGTTGAGGAAAACAACAAGAGAGGAGGGAAACAGTGATTTTCAAAAGTTTATACCTCAGCAAAACCTGAGCTGAATTTCATCGGACAAAGAAAAGGCCCTTCTCTAGCCGAAGGGCCTCCCCCTGCTGCGTTTCAAAAGCCTGCTGCAAACAATGGCGGTGTTCGGCTGTCTCAGAAATAGGTCACAATAAAAAGTGTTAAATAAAGGGGTCGTTAGCAGCTTTCCTCACAACACTGAGATAAACTAAATACTAATAATAGGCATAGGATACTTTCACAACAGCAGCTGTCCCATGTATATTGCTAGTCCCTCCCTTACTGCTCCTTCATTTACAATGCCTATGTACATCTTTTCCCACCATCCTTTAGGGGGTTTCTAATGCCTCCTTTTAATTTCTGATGACCAGCTCTCATTTCTGCCGGAACCGCAACGATACTCTCCGTCTAGTAAAGTAAAAAAGAAAACCTTCATCAACCCTCACTTTTCCCACTAGTCGCCCTAGTCTACAAGAAGTCGAGATGATTGAAAGAAAATGAGACTAGAGGATTTGATCCTACAGCCCTTCGTCTTGTGAGCAGGCCCACTTGTGTCTGGCTGCTCATGAAAGTTAGAACCATTTAGTCAAACTCACCATGCCGAGATCCTAACAAGCTAAGGAATTCATACAAAATTTGGTCACTTATAAATAGGAAAACTTGTTATATATTGCTCCAAGTGAGCTCTTCAGGACATTGGAGGGGACATGTGACCTTTCATCTCTGGTGCTGCTGAAAATTAATTACAGGACGATGGACAGCAGTTTCTGACTGTAGCAATGCCAGTAGCCACAAATGAGTCAGAGGAAGACTTCCCTTGAGAGAGCTCTATTTAAGAAAAATTCTCCCACGAAATATACTCAGTTTGAGACAGATTGTTGGACAGTACAAGGTAAAGAATATTTAGCTAAGTTAGGTGTATTTGATCCTATTTGAACTATTTGAAGCAATCTTGGAAGTGTTAGCAATTATCTTTGGGAACTCATATAGGACTGGTGAGGTCCAGAGGACTGGAGAAGGGATAATACAGTACCTATTTTTAAAAAGGGAAACAGAGTCAGGGGAATTTTAGACTGATCAGCCTAACTTTGATATCTAGAAAGATACTGGAACAAATTATTAAACAATCAATTTGTAAGCACCTAGAGGAAAATAGGGTTATAAGGAATAGCCACCAGGGATTTGTCAAGCACAAATCAAAGTATGGAAGCCATGGCTTTGCCCAGCCTCTTAAGCCATTACATCTGAAGTAACTTGAAACATTTTCTGCTGTAATTTTCCCATGGCATAAGCTAGCATCCCTTTCACTGTTCCTAATGTAGATGTTCTTCCACTTTCAACGGCTATTAGACAGGAGATGAACCTTAAGAAATTAAAAGGTCAGGGTCAAAGGTCCAAATTGTAGAATGGAAAGCAATTGTCAATTCTTTTCACAGTGCAGGAATTAAAGTAACAATTGTAAAGTCCACATTGGGAAAGAAGAAAAAGAAAAGATGTCTGTGCCATGGGGGAGTGGAGAAGAAAATATGCTATGCAGGGAATCATTCATGCAACAAGGTTTCCTACCCACCAGTGAGTGAAAAATGGAGAAGCAAAATGTAACGGTGCCAGCACACCACTGAAAGTTAAAGATATTGGGTGAGGGAGAAGTCTTCCATAAATGGACATCTAAAAGATAAAGGGGGTTACCTCATGCACTGTCAGTACCAGAAATTCAGACATATTGCACGATGCCAATTTAGGACTGTAAAACATGCTGCCTTAAAGAAAACACCCTTCATATTTCCAGGAGAGAGGATGCAAAAACACTACAGTTTGCAGCAGGATTCTCAGCAATTATTACACTCCTACAGTGACATGATAGCGTTACGACCCATTTGAGATTTAGAGCAGCAAAACTGCTCTAAAGGGGATAAAGAAATCATTTAGCATTCAGTTCCCTCAAACATGCACTTCCTTATTTTTATTTCAAATCAACTAATCTGCTTAAGGAGTGTTTATTACAATAAAACTTTAAGGAAATGATTTTGGAGGCTAATATTATGTTATTCCTTTGGATTACTTATGTATTTTAATTCCCCTTGGCATAATCAATACGTCACTTATACCAGGCCTCAGGAAACAGGAGCCACGCAGTATAAGGTGATTTTCAGTACCTAATGAAGAGTGGGAAAAGGAAGGTTATGTTGCACAAGCCACCACAATTTGATTATTTGTTTTTTCATAGAAAAATCTGTGAGAAGCTACTTACGCGTACACAGTAGGTCATGCCCGTCTTCACAATGTCCTCTCCACTCTGCACGAGGGGTTTGTCCTGTTTGCTTAGAGGGACAGACTCAAAGCCAAGCAACATGCAGTCATCTTGAGATTTTGTATTTGCATCGACTTTGTCCAGGTCCTGTTGTGGATAAGAAGTAGGCAGGCAGCTGATTAAACTGATTTCAGGGGAGGCTGGGCTGCTGGGAACTGTAACACACTCTGTGAGTTTAATTCGTGGCACCTCTTTTGTCCCCAGACAGAAGTTTTTTAAAACAGGCCGATTAGATGGATTGGAAAATTTAATATTGGCCATTCGGGGTATCAAAGTGCACAAAGCGGTGGAGCTGTCCTGTGTGCCCAAGGTACCATCCTCAAGTGGTAAATGAGGCGTTGAAGAATGAGAAGATGAAGAAGAGCCTTTGATATTCAAAGAACTATTTTGTGCACCTTCCTCTAATGACGTTATAGAATCATCCCTAAATCGACTGTATTTAGCCCTATGAAGCATTCCTGGGTGTCTAAACAGTCCTACATACAGTACGTGTCCACTGAGATTGTGTTGGCTGCGTTCTCTCATAGCCTTGGAAGTTCTGTAACTGGAGACTGTTGCATAAATTGGCTTTCTTCTTGTAGACAAATGACACGGAAATGAAGTAATTCAAACAATTTTAAAAAACAGAAGCCTACTGGATATTTTTTGTTGCCTGCTTCACAAGTGGCTTATTTTTCTTAATGAACATAGCTTAAGTCTGCATGGTCATCTGGTCGTCTTTAAGTAATGCTAACTGAAACATACACACAGGTATAACAATGCTACAGCAGTTTAATCTGCAGAGCTGCTATCCGTACCTACAATCACTTCTGCCACAAGCAAGCAAGCATCTAAATCGTTCTCAGCTTTGAACACTCACCGTTACAGCCTGCATCATTAACAGTGAGTCCCTGGCTGCAGTAAAGGCTAAAAAAATATTCCACACAAAGCAATACAAGATATCTAGAAACCCAGAGACATCTTTAGATTAGCAACAACCCAAAGAGATCCATGACAAGCCCTGTTGTTAGCATTTTGTATCCAGCTACCCCACTGGAAAGAAAAATCATGGTTCTGCAAGTCTTAATTTGCACAAAATGATTTTAAAAAACATGCAAAATAATTCTCTGAAGGTAGTCAGTAGTTCTTAATACAAATCTTGCTAATTCTGGTCTTTAAAGTCATCGACTATCACAACTTAGCAATATGGTCAATATTCACATGGTCCAGCACAATTTTACTTCAAATCTCCAGACTCATCATCATCCTTGTGCAGCCTCTTTGTTAGCCCTTGAGTCAGCTATCGCTGTTCCTTAAAAGCCAGGTTACAGAGGAATTTTTCTGTTCAAAATTCTGAAGAGAGTATTGCAGTTTTTGTGAATGAAGTTTTCTGAATGAATTTCTCTGTGTGCAAGCTAATAAATCTGTGAATGAAGCAGAGAATGGCTATAACTGACTGATAGTCCCAGGGGTGTTTAATTTTCAACCAATCAGAAGAAAGCCTGGTGACTCATACACCATAAATACACTAAAGGAGTAGCCATGAAAAAATGACTTTTTGGGGGGAAAACAATTTTTGATGTACTGGTAATGAATGGATGAACACATCAGTAGTTACAATGTCCATAGGTCTAATAGGATTTTTGCTATGTTCTGAGCAAAAATCTTATTTTGACATTATGTCTGCAAGGCACCATCAGAAGCCAATAATTGAATCTATTGTTCCACGGATATTAGGACATATGGTAATATTCCTGTGGGAAGATGTGATGCATCTTTCCTAGAAACAGAGTTCTTTTTTTATTGACTGTTGGGTCAATATCCGATTTATTTCAACATCCTGTGCCTATCACATTTGCTCTAAAGACATGATGAAAACCGTAAAAGGCTAAGCACACAGGAAGCCAGAATCTGAAAAAGCAATGGCACAAAGTAAAATGTAATCTTTCCTCAAATTGCTGAAATAATGAAGAGATAACTCATGCAGATAAACGTTTGTTCAGTGTTTACTTATGTACTGCACAGTTGGCTTCAAGCAATACCTACATCCATATATTACTTTCGACTTCGGAAAGGATGGTATTAACATTTCAATCAGTATCGTCATGATTCCCCTGCTGTCACTACCCCAAACACATGGATTTCTGCATTAGAGGGATAGAATTTTTACTTCACTTCACATCTGGAAGAGCCCAGCAGTTCAGGGCAGCTCCACCTCCTCATCCCCTCCCCCCTCCTGTAAACAAGGGGGAGGGGCCCTCTGTTCCTCCTCCCTTCCTGAAACAGGTTGCCAGGGTTAGGGCAGCAGATGCTGAAGAGCCTGGAGAGGCTGGGGAGAGGGGAATTGATGGGGACGGAGGGGGACACCAGGTGCGAAGTTGCTTTCACTGCTGTAGAAATGGATAGATTCCCCCCCACACACACACACTTTTTTCAGACCACTCTTGTTACTGAGTGCAGTGGGCCCAGCCTGGCCATGCCATGTACATGCCCTGCTTCTCCTGGGGGGGGGAGGGGAAGCAGATTGGCCCCAATGTGGGAGCAAAACCAAGGTGGGGCCCCTGTGCCACAGCAGCTCTGTAGCCCTGCATGGCCTTAGTCCAACCCCCTCTGCAATGCGAGCCATGGAGGAAGAACAGGCAAGATGGGGTGTGCAAGAGATTGGGTTGGTCAAGCACTCCCCTGACCTTTTCTTAGCCCCTCCCTGCCAAGCTGCAGAGCATCACTGAAACACGCCTATTAAGGAAGAGGGAAAAACAAAAACCCTTTTTAATCAATGGCAGGGTTACTGAACAGGAACTTGCAGTACAACACAGAGAGACCCTGCTAATGGCCATCAGAGGGACCTTAATGGTACAGTTCTAGGGCAGGAAAGCTTTGCGAGAGCAGAAATCTTTTATTTAAGATGCATTTGCTCTGGATCTGATTGTACTGGGCAGTAGCAGACATCACAGAGCTGCCTGCCATGCAAAGAAGCTACCCTACATTGGTTTCTGGGGCTCTCCCTTTTCATGGCCACTTCCAGTACCACTGGCTTGGAAAAGGTTAGAGGAGGAAGTCCAGGGTTTCCCTAATCCCTTGACTTCCTCTGTTATTTTTTATGTATATTACAGCTGCGCTTAGAGGCCTCTGTGGAGATCAGGACCCATAGATACAATCTAAATAGGCCAGCCCATTGGGACAGGAAGAGTCTCTTGTCTGTGTTTGAACACCATTCAGTACGGTGATGCCCTAATCCCAACTGGGCTCTTTATAGGTACTACCATCCTATAAATATTGACAGCTGTGGTCCTTTTGGATTCCTCAGTGCAGCCAGCTGGCTAAGGAACCATACATAGTAGGAAGAGATGCCCAGTTCCAACTGCAGCTGGCCCACAGACTGCTCCTCATCTTATCACATACGGCCTGGGCCAGGGCAGGCTTAATTACTGCAGCTCATTATGTCTAGGAGTGAAGCCACACACACTGAAATAGCTCACACTGCTACAAAACACAGCAGCCTGTCTGCTTAGCAACGCATGTCACCATCACCGCATAACCCCAGTGCCTCGTTCTCTGCACTGGCTTCCTGGCCAATGCAAGAGAAAGCACGACAATTGTTACTTCTCTTTTGAAAGTGCTCAGATGTTTATGGTGGGGGTGGGGCAGTGAGGCACATAAGCAAGAGCAAGGAGGGACCAGTGAATGAGGGGGGTTGGAATGGATGAGGTGGGAAAGTGAGCCAGGCTGGAGGGCTAAGCAGCCAAAGGCAGGGCTTCGAGTGAGAAGGAGAGGGACCGAGAACAGAGCAAACTGCGTTCAGCCCTTGCATACACTAGGAACAGACTCTAAACCTTTCCCACTGTTGCTAAGACCAATTCATTTGCACTGGGGTTAATAACGGGTGCTCCAACATAGGCTTGGTTTCTTAACACAGCTTCCTTCAGACCTAGTCTGAGCACCAGTACATGGATGGCATTAAAAACGCAGGTGACTCATGCCGCTACAGCCCCCAACCTCGTTAACACCGGTGACAGCAATAATGGAAAATCAGGGTACACAGCTCTAGTGTGCTCGTCCCGGCCTGACACAGAAAAGGAGTGATCCCTGCCAGTGAAGTTTCAGACATTATTTGGGAGCCACGCAGCAAACCAAGAGGGAGGGACTGGGGACACTGCACGGGTTCTGTAAACCATTAACTGAAATACCGGTGCCAGGTGCATGCACATTCCCGAGGGTGCAGATGGTTCTAGTACTGCAGAAATTGAAAAATCAAAGAGGGAGATGTGGTGAGCTTTAGCCTCATCTGTATCTTACACACGCATGCACACATCCCTCTCCTCCTGGGGAGCAATGATGTAAAGGCTCTCTCTTTCAGAGGGTCCAGGATATGGACCGGTCCCCAAGACATCTGTGCTTGGAGAGTACTTCATAAGGCGACACTCTCCAGAGAGAGGGGGGCTGTGATGAAATTGTCCATTCCACCCCCCCCCCCGCTACCCGGAACTCAAATCAACATCTCACAAAACATGTTGGTTGACATAGGGAAATGGGACAATTCTCGTGGTCCCTGAAGGCCGAGCCACCTAATAATGCCTGAGTCTTTCCTGACAAGACTTTGAAAGCCTTTCTGATTTCCCTCAGTGATGCTAGAGAAAGGAAGCAGCGTTAGGCTGCACTTACCTAGCTGGTCGCACCACTGAGTGGGATTAGGGTGTGGGAGGTATAATAGCTGACTATTTTACAGAGCCACAGAGCTCCCCAGCATAATGTAATTGGAAAAAAAAAATCCTGTTTTCAGGAAGAAGAGGAAATAGAAGTTTGGTAGCAAGAGCCAGAACAAAACTGCATCATACAAAGAAATATTAGCCCTTGTGGAAGGAAAAACCACCTTGTGCGGTTCAGTTACAAAGCTCTCTTCTCAAGGCAAGAGTCAGTGTCAAAATAATGGGCAGTCAGCCTCTGACCAGCAGGGAGCACAAAGGGCCTTTTAGCCCTGTTGAAATGGAGCCTGCAGTCTTGTTTAAAGCATAAAAGAAGGCTGTCTCTCTCACACGCCACTCTGGTTCACATTTGTCTCCTATGTTCGTGTCACAGGGAGGTTATGGCACGATGCTGCAGCTCATTTCTCTCCCGTTCCCGAGGCATGTCAGGGAGGAAGCCAAACCCTTGCTCGGAAACAGAGAACAATGGAATTCTCCAATTTGCTTGGCTGGGGTCAGCTTTAATGAAGTGGCGCATATTTCCTGGAACCGCTATCAGCGCTCATTCTCTCAGGCAATAAGAACGAACGTCCTTTTAGTTCAGGTATTGCACTTGGATTGCCTGTTGCGGTTTTGTAACACAGATTCCTGTGCTCTCTGTATTAGCATCCTCAGTAACGGGAGCTCATTAAACCAGCTCCCAGCTAAACGTACATGCATGTGGCAGCGTTTCACTACAGATGAAACGTGCCCTACCAGGAACAGAATCTCTGCTGCAAACAACTTGCAGCCTAACACAACGTGAGCAGGCACAGTACAGAGCTAGTAATGGCCATTCCAGCTGGAACGTTTCACATGTGGGATTTTTGGCTGAGGAAAGGGGGGTGTCTGACGGACATCGAGAGGCCATTCCTAGTCAGAGACAAAGCTGAGGGTGGGCAAGGCAGATAAAGGGAGCAGTTGAGAGAGGGGCTCAGGCAGAACCCGCGATTCTCTGAAGGTGTGAAATTTGAGAGCCATGTGACAATCAGGAAGTTACTGCAGAGACATAGGGAGGGATGAGCAGAGAGAGCAGCAGGAAAGCATCCTGGCAGGAGCATTTTACATGGATGGGAAAGGAGAGTGAGGAAGGTATTGGAGGGAAAATAACTAGTGCATAGCCTTGGTAATAGGCAACAAGAGTAAGGAACATGGCATCGTGGAAAGATGGGAGAGGAGGTGAGCTGCAGGTTTTGGTGAGGGCCCGCACATGTAAAGAGAAAGAAAGAAAAAGGAAACTCAGATGAAAACCTGTGACCTCACCGAGGTCACTTTATGTAACCAAAGACCTTAACCATTTAATCAGAATATTCCCTTCCTGGTAGCATCTGTTTCTCCAGTCACGATGTTGCGTGGTTTGATTCCTTCACAGGGCTTCTACTGATCAGCTAAGAAGATAGGGCTTGCTGTATTGGAGAGAGCACTATTTCTTCTTTATGCGTATCCTGCCTTTGATGCTTCCAAAGGGGATGTAAGATTCCCAAGAAGTGTGTTCTGGGTTCTACTGTGAAGGAATACTCTAATGACTTTAGCTGACAACCCACCTATGCTCTGAGGCACAACCATAAATAGCCATTGTAAGACTATCATGGCTAGGGATCAGTTGCAGTGGCTCCAGTTCAGAGATGTGCAACCAATGTTTTCAACTTTAAACTCACTTCCATTGCCCCAAGGAACTGTGAGCTCCATAGCTCACATCAATCATGCACCCATCTTACTTGTTTAAAGACTGAAACGTAACCACAGAACGGCTTTATGTTAATTAAAAGGCAAGTTTAGTATAGCGTTAATAGCCTCGATGCTGTAATTGTGCCCACAAAATCTAATAGCCCCAAGCCCACAGGAAAGTTAATCTGGCCCTGGCACCAGGAGAAGGTTAAAAGCAGCATTACACGTGTCTTGGAATCAATGCACAGACACCCTGTATATCTGCTAGAGCACAGCTTTTAACAAGAGAACAGTTTTAAATTTTTGGAAATGTGCATTTAAACCTAGTAAATGTGAAGGTATAAGGTGAAAGGACTAGTTAATAAAGAATGATATATTAGCACCTTGAGTGAAAGAGGAAAATCCTTAGAACTTTTTATCGTGACTACATATAGCAAAAGCAGAGTTAATACAGTCACAGTGAATGTTAGGAGGATCTTTCTGAATGCAGGGGAAAACCTAAACACTTTTACTTCCTCACAGATACCCATAGTTGACAAAGGACAAAAAAACCACAGAATTCTGCTCTAGAATGATAGCAGAAATCTTTACTTATTTTGTTACCAGCACTCTGTTAAAATACACAACATTTGCCCAAAGCACTGATGGAGTTTAAATTCAACGGAGTCTGTCAGGGTTACTGCCTATCAAATGACTGCAAAGGGCCAAGGCCATTAAATGTAGACATCTTGCAAGCTGATTTATAAAGTGGTACATCTTCCTCTGGCACAGCAGTCAGTTTAGGTCTCCTCATCATAAACAAATTGAAAATTATATATTGAATATTATATATTATATTATATATTCTCTCTATATATAAATACAGTTGAAATTGAGAAGTTTGAGAGTGGGCAACAGGGCTTGTTAGAAGTGCAGTGGAACTGTCATAGGAGAAGATTGCAAGAAAAGACGGTTACTCATCTTGTAACTGTTCTTTGAGATGTGTTGCTCACGTCCATTCCATTTTAGGTGCGTGTGTGCCTTCATGCACTGTTACTGGAATTTTTTTTCCCATTCGCAGCTCCATAGGGCCGGCTTTGGCACCCTCTGGGGTCCCATGCACATGCCATGGTATATGCCATCAACTCCAACAGTGGGGATGGGTCATGCAATGGATGTAAGTAACAGATCTTGAAGAACAATAGTTACAAGGCGAGTAATTGTCTTTTATTCTTCAAGTGTTTTCAAGTCGATTCCATTCTAGGTGACTCACAAGCAGTACCTTGGCAGTGGGTTCGGCGTTCACAGATGAGCTGTTTGCAGCACCACCCTGCTGGGTCGCTTGCTGGTGGATTCCCTGCAGCTTGAGATCTTCAAATCTCATTTTTGAGGATTTCAACAACTCGGTCATGGGTTCGGGGTTGTTATAAATGTGTATGGGTAGGGTTTTGTGGCCTGCCTTGTGCGGGAGGTCAGACTAGATGATCATATTGGTCCCTTCTGACCTATGAGTCTATGAACGATGGCATAGTGGGATGTAAAGGTGTGCATCAATGATCATGTCACAGCTTTACATAGGTCTTGAATGGGCTCTCGAGCCAGGAACGCCATGGATAATGCCCTGTGCAGGAGATTATCCAAGAGGAGGTCCACTGAGTAGAGACAGGTAGGCCCTTCATTATTCAAGCTATTGCCATGAAAAGCTGCATGGGCGTATGGAACAGTTTTGTCCTCTCAATGTAGAATGCCAGGGTTCTTCGCACGTCCAGCGTGTACCATCTGTGTCTATCCTCCGAAGCTTGAGGCTTTGGAAAGAAAACCGTCAGGAAAATATCCTGTTGAAATTAAATTGGGACACTACCTTGGGTGCGGAGGCTGGATGGGGCCTCATTTGGACCTTGACCTTATAAAAGGCTGTGTAAGGCAGCTCCGAGGTAAGTGCCCTAATTTCAGATACCCTCCTGGCCGAGGTAATGGCAACTAGACAGGCCACCTTCCAAGACAGCAACAAGAGGGGACAGGCTGCCAAGGGCTTGAACGAGGCCCCTATGAGCATGGAGAGAACTAAATTCAGATCCCAGGCAGGTAACAGATCTCTAACCTGGGGGTAATGTCTCTCTATACCCTTCAGGAACCTAGCTGCCCTGGCATGGGAGAAAACTGACTTCCCGTGAATTGGTGGGTAAAAGGCTGAAATAGCTGCTAGGTGCACCTTCAAAGAGGCAGTGGCCAGGCCTTGAAGTTTATGCTGCAGCAGGTAGTCCAACACTGTCTAGACTGATGCCTGATGAGGTGCAGCTCCCCAGGATGTGGCCCAGCATGTAAATCTCTTCCATTTGGCTAAACATGATGCCCTGGTGGAAGGTTTCCTGTTGCTCATCAATAGCATCTGCACCAGAGATAAACAAGCCTGCTCCTCTAGGCTCAGCCACTCAGCCTCCACGCCATCAAAAGCAGAGATTATAGGCCTGGGTGCAGGAGTCGTCCCCAATCCTGGGAGAAGTTGGGCAAGGCAATCCACAGCTCCAGTAGCATTGTGAACCAATGCTGCCGAGGCCATGTGCGCACTATGAGGATGACATTTGCCTTGTCCCTTTTAATTTTTAGCAGGGCCCTGTGAATCATCGGAATGGGTGGAAAGGCGTACATGAGCTGCCCTGACCATGGAAGGAGAAAAGCATCAGGCAGCACTCCTTGGTTGAGCCCGTGAATAGAGCAGAACTGACAGCGCTTCTTATTGAAGTTGGTGGCAAAGAGGTCCACTTGGGGAAACCCCAACTTCCGGAAGATCATGTCAGCTACTGACAGATGATGGGACCACTTACGGCGAGGTAAGAAAGTCCTGCTGAGTGGGTCCGCTGTAGTGTTCCTGACACGCAAGAGGTGTGCAGCCACGAGTTGAATATCATGGCATATTGCTAGATCCCACAGACACACAGCCACCTGACAGGTTCGGGAAGAAGGCCCCATCTTGTCTGTTGGTGTAATACATCACAGCAGTGTTGTCCATCAGAACCAGGACTACCTTGCCTCTCAAGAAGGGAAGGAACACCCTGCATGCCAAGTGAATCTCCAAGCTCCCTGATATTTACGTGCAATCTGCAGGCCTCCTTTGACCAGATCTCTTGGATTTTGTGACCAGAGCTGATATGCGTCTCCGACCTCTTGTCCGGAGCATCTGATACCAAGGTAACGGAGGGCTTTAGATCGGCTAAGAGCATCCTTTCCATCACCGACCAGGGATCTAACCACCAATTCAGAGAGCCAAGGACTTGAGGGGGCATAGTGACCATTCTGTCCAGAGTGTCTCTGCTCTGGACATACTCAGAGGCCAGCCATGGCTGGAGCAGCCTGAGTCTCAGACTTGCGTAACACACCACGTAAGAATACGCCGCTATATGGCCTAGTAACTGCAGGCAGGTTTGTGCCCTCATAAGGGGAAAAGGGTGTATGCTCATGACAAGGTTTGACATGGCCTCAAACCGAGCTTGGGGCAGAAAAGCCCTGGCCCACGCAGAGTCGAGGATGGCCCCAATTAATTCTATCCTCTGCACCAGTGTTAATGTAGACTTTTGTTCATTTATCAGCAGGCCCATGCGGTGACAGATGGCCCGAACTAAGTCGAGACTGTTCTGGTCCTGAGTGAGACCTGCCCCTGATCAGCCAGTCGTCCAAATATGGGCAAATCTACACCCTTTGACTCCTGAGATATGCAGCCACAGCCATCACGCATTTTGTAAATACTCTTGGGGTGGAAGACAGGCCAAAGGGAAGGACCGTAAACTGGTAGTGGGAACCACCCATCACAAACCGGAGGAAACGCCTGTGACCGGGGAATATCGCAATATGGAAATATGTATCCTTCAAGTCGAGCAAGGCATACCAGTCTCCTGGATCCAAGGAAGGGATAATGGAGGCTAGGGAGACCATGGGGAATTTCAGCCTTCTAATGTACTTGTTCAGCCTGCACAGGTCCAAAATGGGCCTGAGGCCCCCTTTAGCCATGGGAATGAGGAAGTAACGGGCATAGAAACCTCTTCCTCTCATGTTCCATGGAACTTCCTCCACAGACCCAATGCAAGAAGGCTCTCCACCTCCACGAGGAGTTGCTCGTGAAAAGGGTCCCTGAAAAGGGACGGGGATGGAGGCTGTGAATGGAAGGGGGAGAGAAAATTGCAGGGTATAGCCTGCTGCAATGGTTCCAAAGACCCAACAATTTGATGTTATATGGTCCCATGCCAGGAGGAAGGGGGCAAGGTGGATCAGGAATCTTGGGGAAGTAGGATCCTGGTGCAAGACTGGAAGACCGTCCTCAGGTGCATCATCAAAATGACTGATGCTGCCTGCTAGAGCATTGGAAAGGACCCAGCTGGTTGGCCAAGGAGGAAAACGGGACTGATCGATGCTGCCTAAAATGTCTGTTTCTGTCCATCCTTCTGTAGGTCCCAAAGCACTGGGCCTGGAACCTAGGCTGCTGTTGCTGGGGCCATAACTGCCTCTTAGAGACCTGGAATGCGTAAAGGCCCAACGGGGGCCCTTTGAATCTTTCAACCCATGGAGCTTGTGGCGGTGCGGTCCAAGAAAAGGGCGCTTCCATTGAATTGAAGGTCCTGGATGGATGCTGCACCTCCTGGGACAGACTGGAGGGATGTTCTGCACCAATACAGTGCTTGGCACCGAGAGAGCTTGGGACGGCTCCGAGATCTTAGGGCTGCTTCCATCAGTAAGGCCTTCAGATGGATTTCTCGCTTTGAGTCCATGGTCTGAATGCCTTACAGATTTGACACTTATCCTTCCTGTGTGACTCCCCCAGACACTTCAAGCAACTATTGGGGGGTTGTTAAGCAGGAAGGGTTTGGCACAGGTCTTATAGGGTTTGAAACCCATAGCTTGGAGCATGGACAGAAGTCCCTAAGGGGACTAAACCTTAACTACTGAAACTTCTAAATTATTTGTAACTACTGACTAACAAAATACACTAACTATTCAATTAACAACCACTTAAGGGAACACCAACTCTAAACCAATGGTGGGCAAACTTTTTGGCCCAAGGGCCACATCTGGGGTGGGGGGAAGAGGTGGGAAGAGGGTGGCTGTGTGGGGGGAGCGGCCACTGTGCAGCACTGCTTGGGTCTGGGAGCAGCTCCAGTCAGGATGCCACTGGGCCCACATGGTGGGAGAAGGGTCGAGGCCAGGAGGGTGGAGCGGGCCCGATGAAAAGTTCAGACGGGCTGTATGTGGCCTGTGGGCCCATAGTTTGCCCACCCCTGCTCTAAATGCTAAGAGGTACTTGCAGCAGCAAGCCAACAGTAACCAGTAACAGTCAGAGAAGGAAAGAAGGAACAGAGGGAGTAGGGTCAACGGCGCCTAATATACCGTAGCAGGTGCACGGGACTCCAAGGGGTGCCGAAGCCAGCCCTACAGATACTGCTAAAGGGAAAATAAGTCTGGTCACTGTGCGCGGAGGCGCATATGGCCCTAGAATGGAATCAACACTCGGAAAAGCACTCGAAGAAGAACTAGGATTCCTTGGTTTGGGAAAGTAGAATGTGACTGAAGCCAGCTGCTAAAGGCGAAATGATTTGCAAAGCTGACACTGCTGGTGGAGAGTGCATGCAGGAAGCTATGGCAAAGCTGGGACTGAAGGAGACTTTCTACTCCTTTTCCTTGGCTTGCAACTACATTTCCCACCCATCTCACCAAAGCTTCACCTAAGCCAAGGTGTTTTCCTTTTCCTTTCAGGAGAAAGATTGACAAATAGCTGAATAGGACAGAGCTGCAATGTAAGGAAACAGCAGTGAGATGGAGACATTCCCCTTTGGGCACTAGTTCAATCCAGCCTGAATCAGCAGTAAGCTAAAGGTCTACAGCTATTTCTATGTCTATACATAAAAGGCTACGGCAGCTCAGATGCAGTGCTTCAGTGTAGACACTCACTACAGTGGTGGGAAGGGGACTCTGTTGCTGTAATTATCCACCGCCCCAAGAGGCGTGCGTTAGACTGGTGGAAGAATTCTTCCATTGACCTAGCAGTGTCTATACTCGGGTTTAGGTCCGCATAGCTACGTCTCTCAGAGGTGTGGCTCTCTCACATGCCTGAGACACACAGCTGTGCTGATGTAAGTTTTCCGGGTAGACCAGCCCTAAAATCGGAAGCTTACTCGCCAGCCAGTGTGAAATGAGTCAAGTGCTGTGTCGCTTCCGTTGAAAGTGAGAAAAAAAGTGTTCACTTTAAAAGCCATTTTTACCATCGGCACTTGAAGAGAAAGAAGGCAAGCATTGAAGAGATGGGGAGAATTAGCTACCTTTTTGCATCTTAATGGTCCCTCCAGGTGTAAAGTTGAAGCCCATGGAAAAGGCACATGGCAAGGGAAATTTGTATTATACATGCCTCTTCTGCAGGTTTAACAGCAGTGCTGTCAAATTATCCCCTTTCACACAGCCACTTTACAAAGGGGAGAGAGTTCCGTAAGTAATGGCGGTAACAGGTTTCTTGGGCCTGCTTTTTCAGGCCAATAAGAAGCAACAGAACCAACCACATACCGGAAGGACGTGCAGACAGCTTTAATTAGAAGTTTCAGATAGGAAGTGCACACACTGAGAACCCTACAGCTTTGCCATTACAGCTGGTGATACAACTTCAGAACATCCTGTGAGGAGGACAGCCAGCCAGGGCACGGCCACACAAAATCCAAGCAGTGAGGAGCCCAAGCAAAGGCATCAAACGAAAGCCAATCTATGTTGATTGTCACACGCCAAGTGTTGAATGCAGCACAGGCTTCCTGCAGAGCAAATACAGCATCTACTGCCTGGGTATTAGGTAAAATTGTCTCAGCCTATCCCTGTTGTGTACTGTGTGGCCATCCAGGCCCTCTTCACTCCTTAAATATATTATAGATATATATAAATATAAATATAAATATATTCTTAAATATATTAAAGATATATATAAATATAAATATAAATATAAAGATAAATATATTATAGAACAATGCATGTTCACGGACTGCTGAACGTTCAGCAGCTGTCCAGGACATAGAGCCCAAACCAGCTGACGGGTACACAGAATTGAGGACACAGAAGGGCACTACAGGTTCAGGTGTTGCTGTATAGCTTCAGCGAGGCAGAGCCAGCTCCACAACACACAACGGGGTCCAGTGCAAAAGGAACGGGGACACAATGATGTTCAGACACCCCCACTCACTCCTGCATAGGTATTTAGTGACTATTCTATAGGTCAAGCGCCACACTTGCTTAGAGGTAACTATTAAAAAAAAAAGCACACTCTTAATTAGAAGACAAGCTTTCAAACACCCGGACACACATACTGAAAGACATCTCAGTGGAAGCTAACCTTTCCCAGTGTCCAGTCAGCTGTGTTGGTGATGGCTATCCAGCAAGTGTTGGAGAGTCTATTCCCTGTGCAGAGAACTAGTTACAGCATCTCTCGGTGCTCCTATCAGTGTGTCAGCACATCAGCTATTTTCGCACTGAGTTGGGGGTTGGTTTGATGCACTGTAGATCCTTAGGGGATCAGAAAGATCACTCAAATGGTAAGATAAGACTGCTGTATTTTTCCTTTGCATTCCCTCTCCCCCCTATGGAACCAAGCCCCCCATCCCTCCCTACAGCCTTGTTTGGTGCAAAAGCATTCTTCACGGCTCCTGACATCTGGAGCAGCCTTTCCTTTATCCCCAAGCAGCAACTCACCATCTGTTTTTTTTTTAAAAAAAAGCTCATCAGGCAAGATTTTCCAACACACAAAGGATATCTAGGAAGCCAATGGGAGTTGGGAACATAACTAGGCTGTGCCCCTGTGAAAAAATCATCCCATGAGAAAACAACGCCCCCTTCCACTTAAACCCTTCAATTCATTTTTAAAAGCCTTTTCTTGATGTTTGTCTGCAAGGTGGCATCCAAAGAGAACTTGTATTGAAAATATTTTTTTAAATATACAAAAACGGCACAGATTTAGAAGCACAGTCCTCTTAAAAGATCCAATGACTAGCACAGCTAAGCTCACTGTTGCTGTGTAGCTATGATAGCAAGAAGTGATTAGCCAAGTACACAGGATGAGAAGAGGAGGCATTATAGAAAAATTAAAGCGATTGCACCACACACAGCTAATACGCTTTTATATTATAAAACATGATAGCCATGCCTAAGGTTGTTGCTGTAGCCTCTAGGAAGTCTCCATGGGAACCTAAAACAAACAGCACTTTTGTAACTATATCTGCAGGAAGTACAGTTTACTCCTTTTCCTCCGTTTGTCTTTATATAAGAGCAAGTCTGGTGTCAGTGCTCCATGATTACTAGACTCCTCTTTGCTCATTAAAATACTATCCTTGGGAACTAACCTCGTAACAGATAGCTGGATATTTTAAATAGATATTTAGATAAATATTTTTAATAGATGGACACCCACACACATCCTCCTTTCAAAGAGAATGTGTATCAATTACTCCTGTACTGACAGACAGCATTAAGTAGCTGTCAAAGGAAAAGGTTAAATATAGCACTTAACACACATTTGTTTTGTCCAAATTGTACAGCCATGCCTTCCAACTGGGAAAGTTCCCTCCTGCATTCCATAATTAACCAACATCTCAGCAATCTAAGGGAAAAAAACAGGAGGAAAAACAATTACCTGCTCTATTCTGTCGCTTTCTTCTGAGGAAGTTGGGTGCGCACACACAAAAAAGGATGTACCAGAATTATACAACTGGTTTTCTAATTTGCCTATACAGTGGTTGAAAAAAATCTGAAAAAACGTTCAATAGCTAGCCCTTGTTGCGTAACTATAGAGTGATTTAAATCAGTGACCTCTTCACCACACACAGCAGTGAGGCTTACCATACTAAGTCAGAATAGTTTGGGACAAATCTTCCACAAAGGGCTAGAACTGGCAGCTGTTCATAGTTTTTAGATGCAAGTGAGACAGTACTATCCAACTGAAAATTGCTTTGCTCTTAATACTGGCTAGTGAATTCTTTTGGTTCTTTGAAGTTTTTGCAAGTGTTCAACTCTAGCCCAGCATCAATTCCTACCACCAACCACTTTGACAAAAAACACAGTACCCTCCTGGCAAACTGCTACCATGTTAAAAGCAAAAGCTCTACCACTGCAACATTATAAGGGAGAATTTACACATACAAAGAGAAATTCAGCATTCTTGTTTCCATAACTCTGCCACTTGGCACACAGGGATTCAAAAGGTTGGACGCACGTGGTGTTATTTAAATGCTTTCATATGTAGAAACATACAAAAATGTGGGGGATTTCCTGTTATGAGCATCACAATTAGCTTCCTGACGTCTGAATATAGCATCTCACCTGTAAACAATGTATTAAGTAGTTCACCCTGCCTATGTTTAAGGAAAAAGAAAGGCACTAGTATGGGCATGTATATGCACACTGGTCAAGTAATATGTATTTTGATTATTGTTAATTAACATTCATTAAAATATATGATAGTTTCTTGGAACATGAGCCTTTAAGAGCAGTGGTGGGTCCGTGCTTTGAGTTATTCTTTGAAGAACTGAGATACTTATAGCAGATGTGCCAAAGTGTAAATTCAAACATCTTAAACAAACAGGTGTGATTTTTTAAATGTCCATTGCAAATATTTCAGTTTGGTGCTCCAATCTGGAGTTGCAATCTCAGAGCAATGCTAAAAGGTTAATATGAAGTCATGTGCTGAGCATGAAATATGAACAAAACCAAAATTTTTTTTTTTAATTATTTTCACTACTTTCTCAAAAATATGTTGCTGTTCTCATGGAGGACTACACCCATGGGAAGTTTGGGCTTTAATTTGTAACCTTTTGGGTTATCTAAATAATTTTCTTTTAACTGTGGAAATTGTGTGGTAAGTCAAAAGGGGCCAAATATTCTCTGGGGACTTTCCAAAGTTCACCTTTGGGCTGAGAACACACACGAGAAATTTCAAAGCACTGTTTCTGCATAAAGTAAAAGAATCTGAAAATTAGGATTTATTATGCAAATTCTTTCAAAAGCCATGAAACAACTGCAAGAGCAAAACTACAGTATGAACTTAATTTTATACATAAGTTAAGAATAGTTTTATTCTAATGTTGTGCTTCAAGTCTCCCACTTCATGGGAGCAGCAACGTAAGTTAATAGCACAGTTCCGATAGCTGAGGTGAAATGTGCAGTTGTGATGAGTCACTGGAAAGTTAGGAACTCCCCACATGCAAGCCACACAAATTTTCCAAGGGATATTTAGCACAAGTGGCTTCCGTAATGCAAGTGTAAAAACCTAGGCAGATGTTAGATGAGGACAGTACAAAATCTCATGTGTTACCACAGTATGGTACAAAAAGCATGTTTGGAGAGGTTGACATTGACATTATCTGCTGCTTTTTTGTCCCATTTATTCCTAAGCAGGAAGTGAAATTCATCTTGGATTTTGCGAACTCAGTTTTATTTCAATTCCAAGATGGTGACATGAATTAATTCCATTACAGGAATTTCTCAACAGTGGTAGATTTTATGTACTATATATAAAGCCTATATTTTGCCTTCATACCATGGTGATAATGCCTAGACAAACAGATTAATAGGAAGCGTGAATGAGTATCCACCTCAGCTTTTAAATGCCTTGCTTTATTTGCCTGGGTTTCACTCCTTGATGATAGTTTGTATGCATTAAAAGCCAACTGTATGTCATTCTGAAAATACGTAGTTCAGATTTAGGGCTGGTCTTCAATGGGAAAGTTTCCCAGTATAGCTGTAGTTGTAGAATTATACCAATACAGGTATGCTGGTCAATTTCCCTGTGTAGACAAGCCCTCTGATGCTTTTTACAAATTTGTACATACGACACTTATACAGAGAACCTCTGCAAGGGACTTAAGAATTTTCACTTCAGTTTTCTTTTCAAATTCATAAGTGACCAATATGTCTCTCCTATGATACAAAATCTTTAAACAGGGTTTTACCTGGAACCATTTCAGTGAAGGTAACCAAAGAGAATCAACCAAGTGACTGCTCCAGTAATGAACTCTGCCAAATAACTGTTCCACTTGGGAACAACATCTAGCTGGTACATTGTTTACTCCCAAGTAGAAATTCCATGCATGCTACCACCTGGTGGACAAGCTACAGAAAAACACTAGTACCTGCCAAGAAAAGCAGCAACGAATCTTCAAACTTAATCAGAACTGAAGTACTAGGACAGCATGTGGTGCTGGTGAAGTTTTGGAACAGACATGAAATAAGGACATTGCAACTGCTAAATGAATATATCACTGTAATAAGAGAGATTTCTACAATCACTTTTATTAGTTATGGAAGAATTCCCACTAGTATTTACATAGTGCAAAAAAAGCTGTTATTACTCCAAAAAAGTATGGTAGACGTAACAATTATCCTTCATACAGCAAAAAAGGAAACAAAACCCTTCATCTTTTATTTCATAATGATTTTCTACTGTTTTAACCTAAGTGTTGCTACAATTTTTAAGACATTAAAGATTAACAGTTTACCTTATTAGAATCTATTTAAAAATATATGAACAATTTATGAACATTTAGAAGGTGGGTTGTGCCAACTGTAATCTTCAGTGTTACCACGCAGTATAAATTTCAAGGTAGACTTTTTACATTTCATTGTAGGTGGAAGGACTGGGTAGAAAACCCATGTAGGCTGCATCTATGGCTTTCTTCTGCTGGTTTTTGTTTTTGTAAACAAATCTTCATATTGAATTTTAATGATTAAAATATGATCAACATTTAAATCAACTGGATATTTTGATTAGTTGGCACAACTTCACAGAGAATACTTAATGACAGTTTTAGCAAACAGCAGCTTTTCAAACCTTAACTTTTTTGCATTCGTATTTAAAGTAATATTATTAAAATTTAAACTTTGTGGTAAAGAACTGGACTGAATCATGTGAAAATCCTCAACCACATAAACATTAGACAGCTCTCACCTCTATGTTAAGAAATCAGACAAGTGCATTATTGAAAAACATTTTCTGTAGATTTTTAATTTTAAAAATATGGGACATATTCTGTAGTCGTTGTTTGGCTCCTATCCTACAAACACTTACACAGGCGCTTAATTTAAGCACATCAATAGGTCTATTAGAAAGATCAGTGGAACTAATCACGTTCCAAGTCAAGTATGCATGTAAGTGTACCCCTTCATCCCTACTCAGACAAAAAAAATTATTTGATCAGATGAAGGACTAAGGTCTGCAGAAATTTTTCCCTGGTGTGTTTATCTAAATTTATTTTTACACAAATACTCGAAGTGTAATATAAAATAATTTCTATGCATAGTCATCTCTATCAATTCATTGTAAAGACACCCTACCACACGTTTTTCATGTTTTGCCATATGCAAGAAATCTAAATAAATAATCCAATAAAGTCTTTGAAAGAAAAAAATGGATATTTGCTTTCTAAATAATCTTCACAACAACAAAATATCATATGCCTATAACTGCAGCAACATCTGGTTTTAGTTTTAGTTTTTTGGAGTGTAACAACCTGTATAATACATTGTATATTTTTTTATAGTGAAATAGAAAATCCTGCTATCTTAAAAAATTAACCATGGCACTGTAAAATAACCTACCAGAAAGGTTATGCTATTTTATTTCTGTTGCCGATAGAAATAAGATTACCACACGATCAAGATTATGCCTCTTAAGTGCTCCGCTTTGCAAGGAACTTCCCCAAATTTTAGATGTGAATGGACCTCTCCCCAGACACGCTGCCATTCCATTGTCAGTTATAGCTCATGCTCATCTTATCAAAAGGAAACATTCTAAAGTGGATGGTTTCCTTTACTCAGTTTTGGTTTGCCTTTCTAGAGGTGATCATTCACATTTGCAAAGTTTCCCTTGTTTGCTAACAAAGACAGAGGTACTAGAAGAGCAGTATCATCTTTAACGGATTCATAATATACTTATGAAATCTGTAGCAAAATTACAATTAAACACAGGTTGAAGATTACAAGAACATTTCCTGTTTGATACAAATATTGAATCTTAAAATGACTGAGTTCAGAAAAGACAAAAAACTAACCTTTGTAATGCTACTACCTCAAGATCAAGAGAGTAATTTGAATCACTGGCATGTAATAAGCAAAAGGAAATGTACAAATTATTATGGTTTTTCATAATTCCACTTCCATTTTTGGAAAATCTGAGTCAAATTCTATCCTTAGGTGCACACATGATCTTGCTGTTGTAGACAGCAGCTGTGCTTACACATCCAAAGGCAAATATTGACCCTCTATCAGCAATTCAAACCCCTATCATTTCCTAAATCAGCTAAACCTTTCAAAATGTACACACAATAAAATCTGCAGTACAAACAGTTGGAGTTAATATTCAGGAGGCATCATTCTTTACTCTTTGTATTCCTATAAAATGTTTGTTGCTAATATCTAGGAAGATTATGTCCAGGAACTAAGAACATGACAAGACTGCCAATTGTCCCAGAAGCTCTCTCCAACACTTTCCTGTACACCATTTGCTATGTCTACAGATACCAAAGTGTTATTTACATAATACTCAAACTCTTTGTTTTTGCTATGCTCATTAGAATTTGAAAAGAGAAGACTAGATCATTCCTAAACCTGGAGTCTGATTTTGCCAGTGTGACATAAAATGCTGGCATTACAAATACTAAAAAAAGTGCTGGTCCCAAGTTGTTAAGTAAACGAAGTGTGTAACTAAAATGTCCATTTATTTTGTGTTACTGACACTTTCTTTTTTTAAATGGAAGTGGTCTAGAATAATGAATTAGAATTAAAACAAAACTGTATTTGCCATAAAAAATTGTTGTTCATGAAAATTGTTCTTTGGCTACCCTGGCAGTGAAGTCCTTGGTGCTGACAACTTCAGTACATTTATTGCCAGTGCTCGACAAAGTCAGAAAATTCAGACTGGTGATGTGAAAGGATTAGACATGTATTTCATCCCCAATGTGAAATAAATTCACCAGATAATGAATTTAATTTCAGTACTAGGAACAAACGTAGATAATACTATGGCATCTTATTCGTTTCTGGCCTTTTTTTTTTTTGTTTGAACCACGGACAATTCTGAGCACTCCAAAGCAATTTCTCCCTTCCCAGAACAGCTACTTTACTACAGTGGAGGTCAACTACTAGGCTGCTGCAACTGAGGAACAAGAGTTCGCATTCTCAGATGAGAATTAATCCAAAAAGTGATCCTGAATTCAATATAAAAGTGGCCAGAACCAAAGCATGCAAGTAAACATATCAATACACTGAGCTACTATATCAGTCAAACTTATTGTTAAATATTCAGGTAACTTTTGCCTGTTTTATTTAAAGAAAACAAAATTATGCACATCAGCATTCCTGAGGTAAGTGAAAGAGTAAGGAAGCAGTCAGTTACTGAGATCAACATGGATGGTGGTCATGGTTAATGGTTCCCTTATTGTGACTCTGCAAATAGTGACTTTTCTTTAATGAGTACTTCACTAGAAAATAAACACCACACATACATTAACTACAATTATTTTGCTACTGTGGGTTTTGGGTTAAAGTTATTCTAGCATACTGTAACCATCTCATTACAGCTAGCAGCTTTTTCAGTATAGTCACACAGACCCAACTAAAAAGCTGATCTTCCTTAGCATAAGAATCATGCTCTCTCTTTACAGAGAAGCCAATTATTTCTTTTTATTTCCTGGTATAATTAGAAAATTATGGCCAATCAGGTTAAAATGATTAGGGTAACAGCAATACAAAATGTTGGTAATTGTTGTCAGTGTTAAAATGTAGATCAGCTCATGTTTTGAAAAGAGTCAAATTTCAGAAGATTTTTTGCTTACAATTAATCATTTATAAGTAATTTCTCCTTTTACAAAAGCAGCTCAAGTGAATATCTATTATTGACTGAAATGGTCACATAGATGGTTTCAATTCTGGGAAGTACAGATACTGATTAAAAGCTAAACTATAGGTTTTAATGAAACAATTAACAAGGACAGCTACAAATATTTGTTATGATTTAAATACATACATTAAATGTTTAACAGTGCAAAATGTTGAGATGAAGCATACAAAGTAATGGCTGCAACCCTTACAACAGTTAGTTAAATTTTAAAGAGTTCCTGAGTTTGTGCTTATTTTTACAGAATATAATTGGAATCTGTGTGTTCTTTATTCAGAGAATTGCTGATGGTGGGTTTATGTTGGGCATTACTCACATGCTTATCAGTTGTCCATTCCTCACTATCAATTACTGGATCTACCTGCTCAGGAGTTTCTACCTCTTCCTCTTCACTTTGTTCTGCATGGTCTCCTTCTGTACCACTAAGGGTCTTCCCTAGTTGAAGGGTTTCCATAGTTCTCTGGGTCTCTGAGACCCAAGATTCAATTCTGCTATTAAGCTGAACCTCTACCGATATAGGTTCATGGGTGTAATCCTCCTCTTCTTCTTCGTCATCCTCCTCCTCTTCTTCAAGCATTCCTGGTACAAGAGTACTTGTGGTACTGGTCATGGAGGAATTCAAAAGATCACGACAACTGCCATCCAAAGATCCTGTCTCTGTGCTCTGCTGTGAGGCCCACTCCAGATTGTCATCTGGCTTCACCTCCTCTTTGTCACCTGGCAAGGGTTTTCCATGAGTTGCAGTTGAGGTAGTTCCAGTTGCAGGTATAAGTGGCTGTTTATTAACAGCAGCTTTTTCAATTTGAACACTGCTAGATTTTTCTCCTGCAGTGGTCTTAAATGAGGGCTCTCTCTCATTTTCAGAGGTTTCTAACCCATCCGATGTTTCTACCATGTTTCTCCAGTTGGTTTCTGCAAATCAAGACACCAGAAGCTCATCAGACAACTGACAGCCTGAGAGAGTTTTTAAAATGAATTTTCAAAACCCCTAAAATCAAGTAATAAGCATGAAAGGGCAACATGCGAATGTAATGCTATTCTTGTCCAAACATGATCAGACAGTAAAAAACAAACCGTTGGAAAATAAATCAAGAGCAGGAAAGCTGTGAAATTAGTGGTTTCATGCTTACACAGATTATCAAACATATTTTTTCTTAAATCAAAAAGGTGGTGGTGTGCTTGCCTCAACGCCAGACAGTCAGAAAGGGCAGTGGCTGATGGTGTGGGGACCATGCAGAAATTTGCCAAAACAGTAATCGTCATCCTGTTGGTAGGTGTTAAGAAATGCTGAATTCTGAACCAATTAAAAAGCAACCTTTAAGGTAGACCACAAAATAAAAACCCACATTCTAAGTAAATCAAGGCATTATTTTAGTATCAGTGAAGGAAGCATTCAGGAAAATCAGCAATTCTATTACCAACTTGATGGAAGTTAGACAAGCATTTTATTCCTAACTTGCAGTACCTTAGTTGTTACACCTTATGTGCTTAAGAGTTGATGCACAACTTAATCTTGTAGGTTGCTCACACCACGACCACTCTTCAAAACTCTTCAGTGGCTTCCCTTCATTTTCAACATCAAATTTAAGCTAATTGCTCCAGTCTTCAAAGGTTGGAACAATTTAGCTCCTGTCTACCTCTTATCTCTTCACTTCCCCAGTCATCCTCCTTCATTCTGCCCCAGCCACACAACCCCGTCTTCAAGTCTCACCTCTGTGCCTTCATATACCAGCTCAATACCACAGAGAATCCCTCTGCAACTGAAGTGACTCTTCTATGGTTAGTTTTGGGGTTGGTTTGCGTCAACAAGGTATTTTGAACACAGCTGAGAATTAGGGCCAATGTTATTATTCTTATGTGGTCAGTTCTAGAAGAACTTCCCCAGAAGACTATTCAGACTGACCCCAGGAGCCTAACCAACGTTGGATCACCCTCTCTAGGGTATGGAATATATTTTACTATTGGGAGAATTTTTTTCCCACCTATAGTTCAATATTTATAGCTGTTTCCACTTTATGGTTATGTAATATAAATATAAATTTTTAGTACTTACCATATTCTTTCTCATTCACTTCAGAGATGGGCTCTGAAATAACACTACAGAATGAAATAGCACTTGCTGCAGAGGGATTACGAGAATGACCCATGTGATGGGGTGCTTTCTTAACATTCTTTAAGGCCTCTTCTGCCTGTTCCTGCTCCATTGATGCAACCATATCTCTGTATGCCTTTCTAGCCTCCTCAGTCAGCGATACCAACTTGTTAAACAGGTTCTAAATATGAAGACATTTTCATATTTGTTAGTTTCTCTGTGAACTTTTTCCTTTCACCATGTTTCTCCTTTTATCAACAGGTACTGTACATGTAAGACTAAAGCCTGCCTAGTCAAAAAGTGTGTGCCCTTTATTTTGGGCAATAATTACTTATAGACTCAGACTCATAGGTCAGAAGGGACCAATATGATCATCTAGTCTGACCTCCTGCACAAGGCAGGCCACAAAACCCTACCCATACACATTTATAACAACCCCGAACCCATGACTGAGTTATTGAAATCCTCAAAAGTGAGATTTGAAGACCTCAAGCTGCAGGGAATCCATCAGCAAGCGACCCATGCCCCATGCTGCAGAGGAAGGCGAAAAACCTCTGGGGCCTCTGCCAATCCGCCCCGGAGGAAAATTCCTTCCCGACCCCAAATATGGCGATCAGCTAAACCCCGAGCATGTGGGCAAGACTCACCAGCCAACACCCAAAAAGGAATTCTCTGCAGTAACTCAGCTCCCATACCATCCAACATTCCCACAGACCATTGAGCTCTACATTTAATCTCATCTGCATTTACATAACTCATGTTTTTGCTGGGGTTATTTCTGATAAAGCATGAGAAAGGAAAGAACACTACTTTTCTGTCTGCATTGTTTGCAGACTTACAGTTAGAGCTCCCTCATCGAAAATCCCAAACGATAAGAAAATTCAGCAAGAATGAGTTTTATTTAAAAACCACTAGTTACTAATTTTGGTCATCTTAAGTCCCTTCAGTCTCACAACTAGTCTTTGCTTCCCAATGGCACAGATGTAATCAGTTTTTATGTTGTGCAATGAGGACTATGATTTCAACCTATTATATTATGGCACATTTAGATATGGATTATCTCCAATATCAAGCCTATAGCCCTTTTCAGTGGGATGTCACAATGTCTTGCAACCCAGGATTAGCAAAAGAAGGAATCACATGTTCAAGAAAACCTCTCATTAGAACAGCAGTCTTAATTTTTGGCACCAAAGAAGCCACCACAAACATTTGGAGCCAGTAGATTAAATATTTAATGACATTTTCCATTACTGGCCCACACTTGATATTGAATCTCTTTCCAAATATATGTTAGAACAAAAGACGAATGACAATTTAAGTATTTAATGAGCACTTCCTTCCTTAGCAGGTAACAAAGGATGTAACATGATCTAAAATTCAATACTGTCTATTATTAGCTGTTTTAGCACACTCATTGCTGGTAAGTTTGTTTCCACCCCATCAATATTTGTTTTATTAAAAACTTTGTATCTTATGAAAAAATATTGCTAAACTGCTTAATTGTTAAGTGGTTTAAGTTACAGAATATGCTACTATACTTGAAACAAGTCCAGTTACGCAGCAATAATTACATGTTCAATTTCAAAGTCACAATGTAAAATACAACAAGAACATGCGCAACACAAATTGGTCATGTTACATATAACATTAACAAATACATGTAAGGGTGACAACAAACTAAGAATCCTTTATACTTTACCGGAAATCAGAAAAGAGAGGTTAGCACCAGTAAGTGCCACTGTTTCTATTATTGTGAGAAAACAAGTGCTGTCACCTCAACATCTTTAACTTCTTGATTCAGCATTCATGGTGCAATTGATGAGGTGCTTGTCAAAAGATCCAGGCCTCTGGCATCACGGGCTATCCGTAATCTGACAGTTTTAGTCAGGGATATGAAATGCCTCTTCTATTCCCTCATGCTGCACTCTCCACTCCAGCCAGAGAACACAAAGCCTGTGGGATTTTGGGGGTGGGAAAGGAAAGTAGGCTAGGAATCTACTGTCACTGGATGGTACTGTGACCTGTTAGAGGGGACCGACTTCCTAGAAACTTCTGGCAGGTGGTGAAAGGAAGAGAAGGGCATCGATTACATATAGCTCTGTAAAGACTAAGACAACTCATTTTGTTTTTCAGTCTACCTGGTGCTGAATTCAATAGGTGTTTGTTTCTCATTCTGCCGTAAATGTGAAAGCTGCTGATCAATATTGTAAATGGGTTATTAGGTTTTAGTGATTACCAAATGACCCAAAAAATGGATGTTAGCATCCATACAGGAGAGATTGTGTTCCTACAGCTGAAAAGAAAAGGGCAGAATACTGTGCCAAAATTGCTGAAGAGGTCATCCAAGAATGCACAGCCTTTTCTAATTGCTCAGAAAATGAAAACAAAATGGAATGATGGAGAAACTTCAGGATGATTGCCTTTTAAGTATATGGGTGTTCAGAGCACTATTTCAGCCTTGTTTAAAAAGCAACAATACTGAATATAGTCCTAACACATTGTGAAGGTTTAAAATTCTTCTGTGACTATAGCCACCTCATGGTTGGTTGACTGAAAAAGGACACACACACACGCACACGTTTCCCAACAACACTTGGTGGAACCCATAGGAAGACTGTATCTAGATTTGCATCCTACTTCTTTTAAGTATGTTGAAACTTACATAGAATGAGAATGAGGAGGACTTCTGATCAGAGAGTAGCTAATGGCTTACATAACAAGGGACTACTACAGAGACATACTAAAACTTACAAAAGTAACTGAAGGAAGTGTCAGAATGACATGGTCAGACTGCAAGGTGAAAAATTCTGTTACAGACTCAATGGACATCTGACCTACTTTATTTAACCCAGAACCGGAAACCCAGAACAAAATTAAAAAGTTATACAAAGGAGACGAGACATTTCCATAACCAAGTTTCCATGTTCTGAGCTCAACCCATGACCCTGATAGACAACAGAACCAATTCAAACAAAAATGAAGCTAATTCAACTTAATCCTGTGTTTTTTTCATTATCTTCTAGCTTGAAAATGGAAAATTCAGATTTATACCCAAATCTGTTTGTTTGACCCAGTTTGTTGCATCCAACAAATAAATAAAGTCACAGACGGTAGAACAGTTATTCAGACGTCAATTTTTAGAAAGCTCTCACTTAACTAAGTTGCCTGGACAAGTATCAACTGCGTGTGTTTTTAGCACAGTCTACACTTCAGAGTTAGGTCGACATAAGGCAGCCTTGGTCCCACTGATGCAAGGGCCTTACTACATTCACATAACTCCACCTCCACGAGAGATGTAGGGCATATGTTGTAGTTAGGGCGACGTGGTGCCCATGTAGACAATGCAGTTACTTACATTATTGCAGTGGCTGTAAGTCAACCTAACGTAGGTTGACTTAACTTTGTATTGTGGACATGCTCTCAGATTGCTTTGGTTGAAATTTCATAATAAGCACGGAGCTAGAAAAAAATTAGTAGGTTGCAGAAAATGTATCATATCTGAGGGCAGACAGGAAGAGTGGTAGGCCTTATTAGTTAAATTGAGGTTTCGATTATATTCCCCTTAGAACTGCAAGCTTTCTATTTTGGACAGTGAGTACCCTTTTTTAATTTTTAAAGAATAAATATGTTTACAATGGGAGATATAGTTTTTCTTCTGTTTCATTTTCAAAAAATGCCTTTCCCTCCATTGTTTTTCCCAACAGGTGGAGGAAGAGCACATGACCCTAGTTTTAGTGCAGACAGTAGACGAGCTTTACCTGGAGGGTTGAAGTGGTTATATCACAGACAGAGACAACCCATATGTGACATGCTGTATCCCATGTACATCCTTATGGTGTGATTTGTATATCATTCATATTCACCTTTACAGTGTAACTGTGTATTGTCTGATGCAAAGTATGCCATGGAAGGTGTTTTTGGAATGCTCATGGCATGCTGAACATAATTCTTATGGTAGCATGTTTCCTGCAATGTTATACGTATGTACAGATATGAAACTCTGCTGTCTGCCAGGAAATGTCTGCCAATATGATCCAAAGATTTAGAGAAAGAAGGGGTGGCAAATCACATTACAGAACTAATAGTGCAGCATTTTAAGTTTAAACAGAAAAGTAATTTTAAAGTAAATATGCCAAGATAAAATTAGCATCCAATGCCAACCAACACTCTGTATGTATATATTACAGTTGCCTTGTGAGCCCAAAGGCAGTGAATGAAGTTTATAGACCTCTATCACATGAGAAAAAAATAGAAAAGGCATTAACTATTTCAGCCATCTATTCAGAAATGAATTGCTCACCTCAGCCCCTGAATAGTTGAAGATTCCCACCACACTAACAGGAACTAGCTTGTTCACACAACGACCAAGAGCTTTACGTCCAAGGGCAAAGACAAAAGGAATTTCTTGCTCTCGTGCCATGGCTATTACATTATACAGTGCTTCATCCAATCCACCTTACAGAAGAAAAAAGTGACATTGAAAGTTAAAGCTTCAAACAGTCATCTTGAATATTGCACTTTGGTCCAATCGAGTATTTCAGAGTTTTTGTCAGTGGCCTATCAACTAAAACTTTAGTACACAGATTTAGCTGCCAGATATTTAGATTAAACCACATACCGCAACAAAGCAGTAAGGCTATGAATGCAGTGCATGTGCAGTAAGTTAGACTTGATGGTACTTGAACAAAACAAGCAGTTATTTACTGAATATGATCACCTAACTTGTACACCTAACAATGCTCTGTACCCCAAATGATGGTGTGTTACACACCAGGAGTACTAATGCAGAAACTTTCTGAAAATGAATTCTCTGTTTCTTAACAGACCTTTTCCTTCTCTTACATATCTCAGGAAGTCATCTTTGCATTCTGATAGTGTCCAAAATATGCTGGGCACAGTCCCCACATACAGGAAGGCATAATTTCTGCCCCACTATTTCCTGTAGTTAAAGAAGTGGACCCAAAGGAGAGTTTGGCAGCTTTACAATGGAATTCAAAGACGACCTTTCATGCATATGGGACAGCCTGGAAGATGCTTAAAATGACTGAAGTCAACAAAATGGATTAACAAAGTTAGCATCACTGGTAGGGTTGGTGAAAATGCAATATATACACAGCATTTATGCACATTAAAAAGTTTCTTATTAAAAGCTCTTGTACCTTTTGACTGGATTTTTTCACAGTTTGGAGAAATGATCACACATTTGATCTTGTTTAACTTCATGTGCTTAGTAACCTCACGCAAACCCATAACAAGCCTTCTCCTTGCTTTAGCTCTCATGGGATCCTTTTGGTAAATTCGCTCCTGGAAGCTGACCAGCTCTTGCAATAACAAAGTCACACACTCATCTATTTCTTTACTTAGAACTTGATTACAATACCTGTCAGTTCAGAAAACACATTTTAGCATATAGCAAATTCAGCACTGTATCTCATTGCTGGGTGACTTCAAAACAGAATGAAAAAGCATTTTACTTCCCTGAAATAATCTGTTACTTGTTCCAAGTATACTAACTACATTTATTAAGAAGAACTGCACACCTAAAAGAATGTAAGGATATTCTGAAAGTGTTTAAAATGAAACAGAGCCAACAACTTCAAGAGAATAGCTCAGATACACTACATTTTACAATTCACTATTCCTTGATCAAATTTGATAATCAATAAGGGATGCTTTCAATAAACTGGTTAGTGGTAATTCAACTGTAGTGGGGATGGACTCTAGCAGAGTTTCCAGCTTCCCAAACTCAAAGTTGCCCTCCCCCCTACCCATGTGTCTTTTTTTCAGCTCTTCTTTTGAAATGACTTCTCTGCCTACTCCATTTCTTAACAACAGCAACCTAGCTGAAGGAAGCCCCTCAGGAATATTATCAACTGCTCCATGACAAGCAGGTAAGAAACAGAGGAAGCAAAGAGTCAGGGACTCGTACTTTTTTACATGGGGGATAGGCTAACTTACGTTCACTAATAACTTATGGAAGTCCAATAAATTCAAATAAACTTGGAAAATACAGTTGACTAGAATACACCTTTAGAATTGAAGTTAAGTAATTCAAAGCTCTTACTCTCTGAATCTCTTGCTGTGAATTTTAGTGATGGCTGACGATGCCATTGGACTACCTATTCCTGAACTGGCCGGTGAGCCTTGCGACACTGGAGTCATACAATATGGAGAGTTCTGACTTGCTGGAGAGAGTGAAGTATCACTAGGCATACTCAGTACAGGTTCTGAAATACAAGAAAAAAGTTTGAATCATCATAAGTATGAAATCCATTTATATATAAAAGCAGTAGTTTAATATAGGGAACTCATCTGCCACTCATAGGTCCCTCTCTCTGATTTTTACATGTATTACAAATTTCAGGCACTTAATATCTGTCAGGTAAACTACATTAACGATATTTGAATATGCATTAAATTATTACATTTGAGGTTTTTTTTTAATTAAAAGTTATCTGAGAATACTAGTGAAATAGGAACTACCTGAAGAGAATAACTTCTTCCAAAAATTAAACTTGTAAGTGTGACATTTGAACTACCGTGATTTTTTTCTGCTTTACTTTACAGTGATCTCCAGAGTCATTACCTACTTTTAACATTAAATACATACTTCTTGTCCTAGCAGAATCACTCATTACAACTGCTTTACAATGATCATGATACCACCATATAAGCTGTAAATCTCTATAGCAAATATGTAGTAGCTGACATCTTTGGATGTTCCTTTGCAGTTCAAGAATTAACCATAGTCTTTGCAATAGTTCGAATAGTTTGCATGAGATCAAGTGACTTGGCACTTAATGTGTATTTGTTCCCATATTGCATGTGCCTCTGTACTTGCCAATTCCAGACAGAGGGGAAGCACTAGAAGGTGATTTTAAAAGTCTGGGTTTTCATGATGTTTTTGGCTCTGCCAAAGGCGGAGGACCAGAAGTCTTATGAGAAACGGTATTCTAACAAGATTTCCAGCCCAAGTTGATGGGCAGAACTAATCCAGGTAAACATATTAACTGACCAGCAGCACTTTTTCAAGTTCTTCCATCCCAAGGTCATGCGCTATGAAAGCTGTGTCATGTGCTTTTAACTATGGACTAATGCTGAGAAAAAGTACAACATATTGTTACTAATATACATTTGGCATCAGTCTCAGTTTGTATAAACTGGTATAGCAAATCTGTGGTCACTGAACTAAATGAAGCTATGCAGATTTACATCAGCTCAGGATCTGGCTCTTGAAATTTATATTTTAACACTGTAGGAATGTGAGAGCTAAACCAGAAGTATTATTTAACAAAAAAAACAAATGAGTAGAGCACAGTACCCAATTAGCACATTTACCTACCACTGTGGGAACTATAAAACTAACAGGAGATTAAAATATTCGGTAAGAGCAATTTGTAAATAAAGATTAAAAGTTGGGCTAAAAAGGTGATTTTAACTGTTTACGCACTCCAAATATCAAAGAACTGACTCAAATATCCCACACACCAGAAATTCAAGGTCAATTAGAAGTAAATGGATGACACTGAGTAAGTTTAGGCTTTGGCCAAATATGAGAAAAGCTTCCAAACTAAGGTCTATTACAGAGAGAGTGTCTCAAATGTAAGTGGAAGACTTGTTTATTTGAAAAATTAAATTGGACAAAGCACGTGAGAAACTTGTATAGTTGAGGAATAGACAAAATGGCCTCAGATAGGTCTTCTTCATCTAATTTCCATTCTTCCATAAGGAAGACAGCTGATCATACATTGTATAACAAGCTAATGACAATGGACTTTGTTACCTGTTAAAAATAAAAGCAAATCAAGATTATAGATACCTCAATTTAAACATTCAATTTTTAAAAAACCCTAAAACAATAGAAGACTTTTACCTTCTTGAGAGGTTAACTCCTGAGACTGGTCAGCAGTCAAACTTACATGCACCTCTTTCTGTTCATCAGATCCCAGCAGACTGTGATCTGCAGATAAGCGTCCTTTCTTTTCTTCTCTCTCTTTCAAAATAATCTAGGAATAAGGTACTAGAGTTTTCAATCAATTAGAAACCTGTAAGTACTACAGATTGCTACAATGAGAGGAGAAGCTTCCCCCATACAAAAAAAGGAGGAAAAAAAACACGTATCCAGTTTTTTAGAGACTTTTTGTTCATATAATCCTGAAAGTGAAACAAACCTGTTTAATGGATGAGAAATGGCAGTCTTCCTCTTAGTGGTTGCAAGTAAGGCATAAATAATACCACAGTATTTTTAGAGTAGCAGTGCTACAGGAAGGGTTTTTCATAGCTTTTGTTTAAAATACTTCCAAACAGTTTTTCAAACTTCTATTTGGTGAAGAACTTTCATTTCTGTCACCACTCCCCACCCCACTCTTGTAAACACATCTGATACAAGAATGTAATAAAATTACAACAGAATCTTACAGCTTCTTCAGGGAAAATTTCTGAAAAGCATCAAAAAGCACAATACAAAACGCTGAGACGATACAGTTATTTACTGTATCAAAAATAAAGGCTGATGATAAAATATCAAAGTATCAATGACAGATGCCAACACTATAATAAATAATGAAAAATATGGATTAGATTCTTAGCCCTCTTGCACTCCCTTGACAGTCAGTATCCAGCTATACATCACTTGCTTCTGTTTCCTCTCCCACCACACACACAACTCAGTGCTCTGTCTGTTCTAGGGGTATGTTAAAAGCATGCAAGAGCTGCTAGAGAACTGTGCCTTAAGTGTAATCTAGAACACTTCAAGTCAGTCCTCCAGCTGTCCTAAAAATCAGGGGGCATCACAAGTCAGGATTTCATGATTCCCAATCCTACTAGACCACAGCTAAAACATTAAGAGAACTGCTAGTCATTGTTATTTCTTTATCTTGAAACTTGGATCAAGACAGTGCCAAAACAGTTGCATGGTTTACCTTTTTAAGCGCAGTAGGGCGTTTCAGTTTTGAAATTTCTCTCTCTTTTCCTCTTTTTACTTTTGGAGCAGTCGAGTCCAAAGGATTAAGACAACCCACAGATGGCTGTCCTTTAGTTAATGACTTTCTGTTGGTAGATTCTTTGGTATGAAAAGGAGCAGCACTGCTAACTAAATATAGGCAAGAAAGATAGTTTCAGTAAAAGAAAGCCCTGCACTTTCAAAATAATGAATTCTTTCATAAAGTACATTTTCTTTCCTTTTGGGGACGGGCAGGGGGTAGAAGAGAAGGGGAGGATTACAACGGGAAAATTATAATCACCAAATGTTGATGCTTCCAGATTTACGTGTTTCTTGAATTTAGCCTCCTGTTGTAGGAAGCTGACTGCTCATTCCAGGAGGAAATAAAAAAGGCTATGCATCATAGATCATTTAAGAGTAAGAGGAAGTTTCTCTCAAATTATATGTAAATATCATTTGTCTAGACACAGAAATATTTACAAATTATATATCCATTAGTTATAATAATATAACATAGTAAGAAGAAAGGTAGAATTTAACTGACATTCTTTGGAAGAAACAAGATATTTCTGTATAGCAACAGGCCAAAAGAAATACATTTTAAAATGAAGATGCCATCAGCCTACATCAAAGTTCTTCACATCACTGTGTTTGATACAACCTTGCTAGTCAGTATGAATGACTGGAAGATTCTTTGCAAATTAGGGAATACAAAGACTGCATTTTGTTCATTTATTTCCCAGGGGTGATTCACAGAAGTTTATATAACAGCACATTAATAAGTGCTTGTCTTAATTGCTAACATGGAAGTTCATTAAGTAATTTGCTATTGAATCTTCAAGAATTGTGGTGGCACAGTCCACAGACATACCCAGAATTGATTTTTTGGCAGGGCCTGCGGTTGACACAGGTGGGTACAGCCTTATGTCACTACCGAAACAGAGGCTGATAAAAACGCGGGATGAATTGCTTAAACTCTGACTGGGTGGACCTGTTTTCAAAGTGGGTGCGCCATGGCTCACCCGGGCCCACCTGTAGCTATGCCACTGTTCAGTTAAGAAATATGTAGATTAAGAAACTGCAATTTAATTAAGTTTTAAAATATTGTATTTTGAGTCTCATTCAAAATAGTCATAACCTTGCAGAAGTGTAAATGTCATTGGAGAAAATGTCAGCTAGATCTAGAATGATCAGATTTTCATCTTATGTTCTCAAAAGACAAGCCATGGAATAGTAAAGTTAGATGGAACTACCTGTGTATGAGAGAGGCCTGGTGTTGGTGAGCTGACGGGCTTTCATTGCTTGTTGCTGTTTCTCAAGTGCTGCTAACATGTCCCCTAAGTCCAGCTGCACAGGAGTTTTACTCTTCTTCCCAGCTGCTTTCGATAAAGCCTCCTGTAACATGAACATAAAACACATTCACCTTTATGTCTATTTGCCAATAATGAGTAGAAGAGAGCACCTATTTTAAACAGACATCACTACTAGAATATACATGAAGGAATGCTGTCTGATGGTGGTTATTCCTCCCTTAGCTACTACTACTTGAAAATGTAACATACCTGGAGTTTCCTCTGCTCCATGCTTATTTCTGAATATTCCTGAGCAGTGGCAAGTGCTGCTGCCAAAGCTTTCTTCTTTTGACTCTTTGCTCGTTTGGGTACAGAGGTTGTAATGGGAATTGGAGTTTGGACTATATTGATTGGAGAATTTTCAGGTAAATCATCCAGCTAAGGTTGTAGAAGAAAGAGTGTAAACAAGCTGTTACAATAGAAACAGAATTACTTATCTGAGACAGTAGCAAAAGCGTATGCAAAGGTAAACTAGTCCATTTAGCAGATATATTACCTATCACACAAGTAAAATATGTATGAGAATAAAGCTAAATTAGTTTTGCAGAGTACTTAATCTTTATACTGGAAGAGACATGTAACATGCTTTCCATCCTAATTACTACTTCAGAGACTTCTTTTTCAGCATGAGCTATTTAGCAAATTCCCAGACACACTGGGTTTGACTTTCTACCAATCGCTGATGACCATGCAAACAATTCTAGATACATGATCTCGCAGAGAACAGCAAATGACTCAGTAACCAGAGATCAATACTGAGGGTTCTCATGCAAATTTCAGCTTCAGAATGGTTTCAGAGTCCAATACATTTATTTAACTGATGACTTTGTTTTCCCTTTAGAAAGTTTGGTATTTGTTAAATTAAACTATTACAGTTTAAGTTCGTAACCACAGTGGAAAGAGTTCCATTAAAACATTCAGTATATATATAACAGACTGAATGTTGAAGTGGTCAGAAATTGAGGAGTTAAAAGGTAAGTAATGACTGGGTTTATGAGGTCAGTGAGTGTTGATATACTCCCCCAGAGAAGTCAATATAAACATAATATTAGAACAATTATAGCAGAATTATCACCTCATCAAGGACAACAGCAGGTTCTTTAAATTAACAGTTTTTCTTTAACTGAATTCTTTGTGTAACCAAACTCAAAACTTAGTGTTTACTTGGGACCCTACACAAACAGTAGTTGAAATTTTAAAGTAACATTTTTGTGGATTTAAAAAAAAAAGAAAAAAGAAAAATTCTGCACTAAATTGGCAGTCTAAAGGTAGGTTATCTTTTGAAACAGAGAAAGTTGCCTATGCACCAGGGGAAAAGCCCCATTCTTGAACACTTGTGGTACTTAAGAATGTGTACTTCAAATTATTTTAAAATGATTGTTTTTAAAAGTTCACTATAAAAAAAAAAACACTGTAAAAAAAACAATCATCAATTCTAGCTTCATTTCTCAGGATTCTTTTTTGCTTCCACACTGTTCCACTTAACAGTATTAACTTTTGTTTTTTGTGTGACCTACCAACGAATTCACTCCCCCACCAACTCATTTTTATATAAATGTGTATTTCATTTGCATGTGGTTCCTCCATGGCTATAAAACAATAACAGGGGAAAAAATCCAAGTCTTGGGTTCTCAACAATGCAGTTTTCCCTGTTAAAAGGTCATTGTAAAGGCATTTTCACAACAGAGTCTATAGTAATTTGTGTTGTAAATGCTTTTTAAAAAATTCTACCACTGTCACCTTGTTATTACCGCAATAAACTAGACAGATTCATGCAAACAGGGAATGCAAATTTAAACAACACACTCATGAGAAATTGTCTTCACCTTACAAATAGGTTTCACATGAATAACAGGGGAAAAAAAGTCTTTACTTACTACTTTTGGTGAAAATTTTTGCTGAATATTACCACCTTTGCCACTTCCACTGTCACTATTTAATTCTGGAAATTCATCTTCATCCTAAATGAAAGGTTGGGGATTAAAAGTGACAGTGACCTACAACTTGCTAAAAAACCCACTACACACCAAAAGACCAAGGGCATTAACTTCAATGGCAAAGACTGGAATGAATATATCCAGAGTTTATACTAAGTGGTAAAAATATTAATCAAACTGTACTAATTTGTGAGATAACATACAAATGGATGCTTTAAGTTGTTACATTAACTGTATTTTGCCAACAGCTTTCAAAGTACTGTACATGTTTTGAGTAGTACATTATGTTAACAAAATCCCTACAATATTAGAGAAAAGCATTGAATATAAATACCTTTTAATTTCTATAAAAATTGCAGCAAAAAGTAAGCTATAAATCTACCACACTAATTGCAAAATTTAACTAAGTGTAATATAAATTATTTGAAAATCAGAAAGTACACATATCAGACCTAAACTTCAGAGGCAATACATATCATTGTGAGAAATCAGTGTATTTTATTGACTAACTTTAGAATTAGTTTTCAGCAAGAAGAGATGTCATGTCACCAGTTCAACATTTTCATTAGGTCTTGTATTGGAATTCTAACACTGATATGAACACAAATAATACCTCAAAGTACAAGCGTTCGGGACTTTGTTCTGTTCTGCTTGATTGGCTTGTGGTTAAAGGTTTCTCATATCGCTTCTGCAACTTTTGCCTTCTTTCTGAAGATGTGCTATGCTCCCTGCATCTGAAACCAGACTAACAAACCAGGAAAGAGTTATTAGTATTTTAGAATTAAAAGTGGTTTAGATCTGCAATGCATTTATGTTAGCTGCTCAATTATACTAATGGAAAAAAGACAACTCAAGTTAAAATTGATTTTTACAAAATAAGCTACATTACCTGTGGGATGTGTGGGGTTTTATTTTTAAATGAACACATTTGATTGAAAGGCACAGTTTATAATTGTAAGCATATACTACAGGTGGCAGCCTAGATTCAAAATTCTTGAAAATATTTACATACTAATTTTTATTTTTTCAGTAGGGCTGATTGTTTACATTTTGCATTTCATCCTTCTCTGAAAGAAAGTGAAATTGACAGATCTCTTTGCAGTCAGTGTTTGGGTTGCAAACAACAGGATAAAGTTTAAGAACCAAAATTTAACAAAAACTTTTTTATAAGCAGTCATGGGAACTTTGTTACTGTTATGACTAGACAGGATCCCTTTAAAAATATTAGTCAACTGAATTGTTAATATGAGTAAATAAAGATTACGAAACAATTAATTTCAGCAACATCTACATACCGAATATGTATCTGCAATGTACATTTCCTACAACTTTTATGGAATAAACTAAATCTTTACAAATTGTGTATTTGCATTTGCAAGGAGATAGAATTCATTCATTATCTGCTTCTTATACATATGCATTTAGTTACACACGGTAACAGAAGCAAGGAAACTCGAAGTTCTGCTTTAAACTCTTCATATTCACCCCGAGTATTACAAAATATGTGATATGAGATAATGAAATAATCTGATCTTCCACTCCTTTGAACACCTGGGCACCAGTGAACAGGACAGGCGTTAGGGATCTAAAAGACTACAGTTGTGGTCTTCTGTGGGCTCCTCCTCTTATATTGAAGACCCAGAACTATAAGGAAGAAGCTCAGCTTTCACTCTTTTTGTAGACCTTTTACTTGCTAAGCTAGTTTTGAATACAGAAACCAAATGCTCCAACTGAAAGTATTTTCCTTTACATGCCCCTCCCCCCCCCAATGGCTGCTCAGGCTAGACACAGAGGTATCATCATATAAGACAAGGTGCTGTTTCCTTGCCCTCTGCAAAATGCTAAGGCTGGTTCCGCCACTGAATAGTGACTGAACTAATGCAGTTACGAAATTAAAGTTGAAGGAGCCATCGGGATCTAACATCTAAATATATGCAACACTAAAGACTGTTTCCGATGAGCTAGTAAAAGAAGAGTGGTGATGCTGTGAACTTTGGCACCAGAGATGCAAATCCACTGCTGACTTCAGAGTTTTATCCTTGAGTTGGTAAAGTTTTAAAAAGCAGTAAAGAAAAAAATCATTTTCTTCCAGGATCGAAATGTGGTAATGGCATGCTGAACACCTACAAAATCCTTACACATTTTTTTAAATATAAGAGCATTGTATCTATCTCAAAAACAGCTCCTTAGCCCATCTCCAAACTGGAGGAAGAATCTGCTAACAGGGCCTTTTCAGAGGGAATTAAGCGGGGATTAGTATAGGAGGTGACTTAGTGACTTCTCAGAATTAAAGGATGAGGATCCTCATCCTTCTCTTAACTGACCAGGACTGGACCAAACAGACCAAAACCTGCCTCAAAGCTTAATTTATTGGAACCTCTCCCACCTCTTAGCAAACCAATCCCACGAGCCATTCTATGTGCAGAAAGAGCTATATTCACAGGCAGCTTACAATGGCATGATTGTGCACTGAGGTGCACTGGAGTGGGAAATGCACCAGGAACTGGATTGCACTGGAATAAAAACTCTTTAAACTCAATTTATAAGGCTGAAGTTCAGCATGGTACCAGGCATGGGAGGGGCTGGCTAAATAGAGAGCACGCCGTTCTCACTGGTAATGGACCTGGGTGCGAATTAAATCTGCCCTCTTGGTTGAAGAAAGGGCAGAAGCTGTTCAAAGAGCAACTCCTCCGTCAGTTGCAATGAGCTTGGCTGGCAAAGTGAGATGTATGTTATAGCTCCCTGTACAAATGTTGCTTTAATTTGGCACTTGTCTATGGTATTAAATAAAAGTAATTGTGAAATGTCTGTTGGATTAAAAGAAGGCCAGTTCTCTTCCTCGTCTCCCAGAACACCCAAAATGTGACCCATGTAAAATTGTGATCAGAAAAACATCAGTTTTCAGAGCTCAAGTTACCAGAAAAGATAAGAACAATTGAGAATTGCTATATTCCTAGAAGATTATGGGGCACTTCTATAGTACCAGCTTTCACATACATAAAGATTACATTATTGATTAATTGTATAGCCAATTGATTGATTACGCTTTCGGTTCATTATGAAAATGTTCAAGAGCCTAATTTATCAAACCTAGCCAAACATAATATCTAAAGGCAAAAAAGTACAATATGAAAAAGGAGACATACATGTCCTTGTTCTGAGAAGCAATTCTTGTCTGGTAGCATGTTCACATTGCACAGAAGATGCACTTTAAAGATACACCCCAAGACTGCTTGCATTTATAGAAGAGTTGCTTACAAGTTAGAAAGCACTTTATACATCACCCAAGATCCAACCTGTTCTGCTGGCTGGATTAGGGGGGGTAGGGGAGGAGACGACATTTATCATATTCTTTAACATTAGAAGGTTAAAATCATAATAATTTGTATGAGATATGCCATGTTAGGTATTGTTAAAAAGGCTATAATGTGCTCAGTAAGACGATGTTTATGTTCATGTGTTATATGTGTAATGGAAGTTATGGACATGTTTAATATATCTGTATTACAAATTGTGCTGTGTCTGGGCAACATCCCAGACAGGATGGCTGCAGCACTAGCCTGCTTAATGGCCCATTAAGAAAATTCACAGGAACAAGGGGCCCAGGGAGAGAAGCCAGGAATATACCTGGTAAATCACCAGGACTTAATCATGTGATTCTGAACTCCATCCTATTCCTATAAAATTCCACAAGCAGCATGGCAAAGGCCCAAGGACATAAAAGGCAGCTGCCCCACATCCATTTTGTCTTTTGTCTTTAGTCTCCAGCCTACCTCTGGATCAACTCATCTAAAATTAAACTGAATTGAAGCTGTAAAACAAAGGACTGAGACCCATCCAGGTACTGGATGTATACCAGAGGGACTGTACAAGCTTGCAAACTCCACTATTCTACTAAAAACTTGATACATATGGACTTTCAAATCAATTTTATCTGTCTGATTGCTTTAATCCTGTAACACTTCTGTTATAGTTTGTTTCTTTCTTTTTAAAAAAACCTTTAGTTTATTTACTAAAGGAATGGCTGGCAGTGTGGTATTTTGGGTAAAATCCAAACTTATATTAATCTGCTACTGTGGCTGACCCTTTGGGGTCAGAAAAAACATTTTTGGTAAAAAGCATAAAGTTTTAAATAACTGGTGTCTTTACTAAACCTAGTGGCCTAGAGCCAAAGACTGAAATGCAGTTAAGCGGGCTGTGCATATTTTTGTTTTGACTTCTTAATAACCAGTGTTGAAAATCAAAAGCACTGTTTGTGGCTGGTTGAAAAGTCTAACTTCAGTGTCACCACTAGTGCTGGAAAAATCTGTTCTCTTTTTGCAGCCTGCCCTAATCTAGGCATTTTCAGGAGGCTACCCTAGGCACAAACGGGTTACACAGCCCACCAATCTATTCCTTAATTTGTTGTTTTGTACCTTTATCATCTTTGTTTAGGATACTAATTAGCATTCTAGATATTGGCCCATGAAGGTACCAGTATTATTAAATTGTGCTCTCTACAGAGGTCTGTCCGTTTCACATGCTATCGACATACCCAAAATAAATCAACCTGCCTTAAATAGAGATTATAGGCAGAACATTGCCAAATGTGCACTTGAAGCCGAAGTATGAAGACAATAGAACGCACAGAGAGATTTAATCACCAAATAACTCTGCTTTCCACTTCCACTCCATTTTAGCACATTGCTTACTTTATGTTAATTCTTAATAATTTGAGAGTTACATTCATCTCTTGTAAATTGTATTTTAATTTTAAAACATTAAAGGTACCTGTGAACTATTTCTCTGTTCAGCTGGTCTCCCACCTCTGGAAAATGTCTGTGTTTTTTCTATCCAAGGTTTTTTCTGAGTTGCCTGGGAATTTATATTAGTCCAACTTATGCCAACTGAAAGAAACAGTTTTAAATAATATCTGTGACTTTTCTTTCAATGAGTATAGCAAAAGTTGTATTATTCTGATTGTATACACCACAGAACATTTGTCACTTTAAAGTAAAAGATCAAACCAAGTAAAATCCTGTGATGTGAACCTTGCCAGTTTCTTCTCTACCAAAAATTCAGTTCCATACTTATGATTTACAGAATTTGCTAAAAAACCTGTTTTTAAGAACAGAATTCAGCCAAGAGGCACTCAGGTGCAAATACTGAATTTGATTACCTTGGTAAATATCTAATGTAATAGTGAGTTTATTAGAATACTTGCATATTATGGACAACTACAGCCAGTCACAAGTGGTGGCTACTTGAACTGCCTTTTCTGCCCACTGAGTTTGGGGCTAAATTTAGTACAGTTCCTCTACAGTTATTTTTTTTATAAGTATCAAAGGAGTTTTGAGCACTACTGATCAAGATAAAAACCTCCTTGTTCTGTGCCCCACATAGCTTATGTTCAAAATAGCAATGTAATACAACAGGTAAGGTAGAACACAACGGGAAAGGAAACTGGAGGACAAGTTTGAAAAGAGATTGCATGTATTCTTAACTTGGACTATCATCTGAAAGTCTCAACTTTTTTTCCTTTCGATAGGGACAAGTGCTATTAATGAGTCATTACCAAGCCACCTGCCTATTCATTATCATTGAGCATTGACTATGGAAGTCACAGATCAGTTTTGAGAAGGGATTTGAAGGAGCATAGGGTAGTGGCTATGCTAACTGATATTGGAAGAACACAGGAATATTCCTACCAATTCGTAATGAAGATATAACATTATACAGCAAATGTGACAGCTACAAGATTTTCTTTACAAGTTAAAAAAAATATCTATACCTGCATTTATTGATGGTTCTACAATCTGAAAAGGAAGAAAAAACATTTTAGTAAATATTTTTATTATTGTAGCATCCAAGAGCAGCCTTGGCACTTCACAAATGTTTACCTACATTCATTGCACCAGAATCTGTATTTTTTGAAGTCATGGCAGCAGCAGCCTGATTGTTGCTATGTTTGGGACTGCAGTAACCACTATCACTGTCAATATCAGCTTCACTGGCCCCTTGTTCACTAGAGGATTCTGCCGCAGGATGAGATGCTCGTCTTCGCCTGCCTTTTGATTTCCATAGCATTGTACCAGAGCTCTCAGAAAGTGACTTATTAGCTATATCTGAAGGAAAATCTGTAAGACAAAGAAAGTAAAACTATTTGTGTAGTAGCTGGTGGAAAGCTGAAAAATATTATTGATCATACATTAACATTTGCAATGAAAAAACAAAAGCTACTGAAAAGACATCTTAGCACAAGGGATAACAGTTTCAGACTAGTAAAAAGAGAAATGTACTGCCAGCACTGGATGAAGCAAGCAGCAAGATCCAGTTTTCAGACTATTACCAGATCTACTTGTGTTCTACTAAACGACCCCTTGCTCAAGATGCAACCTCTTTTTGGCAATGGGGTTTGCCAACAAATGGGATATGTTGCCAGCAATGAGAGCCTTCAAAACAAAGGAATTAGGTAATACCATGTAGGCTGTCATGCCAAAAGTCTCATTAATTTGCATTCTGGGTCTCTGAATATTCATACAGCTGGATTCTTGCAACTATTGCTTTAAATGCAGAAAAGCACAGTGAGGAAAAACATTCCAGAAGATAAAGCTGAATTTATTGAGAAAACCTTACAATAATTTTTTTCTGTATCAAACCCAATGTACTGTGTGGTTTTTAGAACTGCTCTTATGTCTAGTCTTTAAAAAAAAAAATAAAAGCTTTGAAGACCACCCTTGGAACATATTCATCATTCTCCTAACGCAGGGAATTTTAGTACTCTTGAAAGGTTCCTGACTGATGCCACTAGAAGTTCACCAAAGAACAGGAAGAGCGAAGACACTAGAAATGCAATTACCCCACACTGCTTCCCAGAGAGCCTTAACATTAATCCAGTGGGGATATCTGCTGCAATTGCTAACAAGAGTTCTAATTAGTGTGAAAGTGTTATAAAAATTAAAAACCAAACAGATTGCCACTGATTTCACTAGGCCCCTAGACAGCCAGATAGTAAGACTTTTGAAAAAGAAAATTTTCAAAGGCAGGTCATTTTTTGAACTTGTGTTGACTGTTTCCCTTCAAAACACCAATGGTAAGGAAGACTATAACAGGAAGTATTAGGTAAAATGATAGGCTCCAGTTTTAATACATGCCTACCAAATCTTAGAAAAGTTTAAGCTTACTTTCATGCAATTAGTAGTTCTTGTTTACAATCATTTCTCTGCAGCCAGCGGGCATTAAATCTTCAATACTGGGGGGTTTATCTGATTAAGTCATATAATTGACTAAAGTCTCAGGCTGATAAATCAGACCCGGCCTATTGATGCACTACATGCTGTATAGAAAGTTTAGAGATTCAAAATTTTAAACATACTGACAACTAGCCTTCACCAAAAATATATGTGAAGCCCAATTGTCAGTCCTGCCACAAGTCTGACACACACAGGACACATGCCCTACCTACCTTTCTAGCTATTTGGAAAGTCCATTTCATTGTTTACAAATGTTTCCCCAGCCCACACCCAAAAATTTACCAACATTTCTAAAAACATGATTCTTATCTTTAACTAAAAGTAAAATAATCAGTGTTTGCAGCCTACCATTCATTAGCAGCCTTATAACAAATTAAATGCGCACAGTGAACTGGTAAGAAACGAGGTAAGAAACGAGGGGAGATGTTCATAAAAACACACACAAATGGCAGTTTTTCTAAATTGTGTCTTCATCTTTTTCTCGCAAATCCTGAGAGTGTGTTTTCAACTCCAGGTGTTAACAACTATAAGTTTCAGCCAATAAAAATTGCTAGTTGGAGCCTCCATGTTCACCCAGCTCAGCAGAACGTCATCCTAGAGAACCCACCTGGCAGTCTATATATTGAGAAACAAGTGCAGACTTCAAAGTCTGCAGAGCCAGTGCCTTTGATCATCTAAAGGTTTTGGATGCCCTCTCTCACCTCTTAGACCTTCGGATAATCATAATTTGTTTTACAGGGGTCATAACTGCAATTGATGGCAGTCATTTTTGGGATGAAATGTGACAGCAGTTCAAAGACAATACTACAACACTTTAGGGCAACCATACCATACAAATTAAAATAACCAGAGAAATTAGGTAGGCAGACAAGATTCCAAGTCAAAGTTAGTCAGGCCATTAGTGGTACATCCCAATACTTCTTTCCCAAAATGAGTTAAGGAGCCTTTAATAATTAGGAGTAGTTATGTGTCTCTAGCAGCAGTGCTATGATGTGGCACCAAGTTCTGAGAGAGTAAAGAATGCCACCTAATGAATCAACTGCATGTTTTCTACAGCACCTCTTTGGCCCTGGAAGGTCTCCATTAGACATCTTGTAGGTCCAACCCTCCAACTCATGATCTGACTTGATCAAAACATATGGTGGTATGGCTGCAGTTCTGATTAGTTAGCAGACACAAAAAAGACATCTTACCTGTTTGCTGAGATGCATCAACCAACAGCACAATTTTTGATCTGTTCTCAGGGCCTGATGCACTGGTCTCTTTTTGCGTAGCTACACTTTTCACTGGAGCCCTTTTGCTTTTTATGTGTGTCTGTAACTGTAACTGCTGTTTTAAAAGATTAGTCAAATGTATACATGAGACATGACAAATGACAGTTATAATTGCTTTGGTTAATGCTATTACAATTTTCATAAAGTTCTAACAGATCCTTTATAGAAGTCACCTGTCTGAAACAAGATTACGGGTAATGGTCTCTAGTAGTTCACAGAGGTAATACCTATTTTGGATCACATCCTAGCATGAAAAACTAAGAAAAAAATCTATCAGTTTGAAGAGATTTCAATATCTTCTCTGCTGCTTGTTTTCAGGAACTACAAATACTACATTATATTGTAAACCAACAAGTTTTGGAAACTTTGTTACCTAAGCAACTAATGCTAGACTCAATTATTGGGGAAAAGGGCAGTAGGAAGAGAAGAGAGCGTCACTGTAAATTAATGTATAATAGTACTTCTACAAAAGCAAATAACTATACAAGTAGAGTGTCTTAACTAAGTGCAACATATTAATGGATTTCTACTTCAATATAACCAGTGCTTCTTAGGACATACAGTACCTGAAATGTATTCCAAAAAATAAACTCAGAAATGCTGTTGAGTGTAAACAGCATAGTGCATGTGGTATGACAAGTCTCTTACTGCAGTGGTTTTCAACCTGTGACCCTCTGTACACTACGTTTAAGATTCCCAAAGGGGTCCACACCTCCATTCAAAATTTTTTAGCTGTCCACAAATGAGAAAAGGTTGAAAACCACTGATCTACCACTTTAAAACTACTTAAGCAATATCCAAGAGCCAGAGAGGAACAAGTCCAAGGTGGTAGTCAACAACTTCCGGTGAAATAGAATATCTGAAGGGGATTGCCAACAGCTAGGTTAGATAGCCAACAGCTATCTAATCACAGTAGGATGATCTTGTTAAATCCTTTGAAACACTAATTGTGCAAAATTAAAGCACTACTGTATGCAATTATATTACTTCAGACTAAACGAAGGGCAGAGAAAAGTCTTGTTATACATACTTTTCCTATGCTGTTGAATAAGAACATATAGAACAAAGGAGTAAGGGGTTTTGTGCAAAGATATTTTCACATGATTCTATTATTTGCTATGTTAATTAGGGCTCCACACCACCACTTACTTTTTGCACAACTGGTCCCCTGTTACTGCTTTTGCTTCGCTGTCTGGGTAACGGAAAGACCTGGCCTTGCTGGTTTGGACGTTCAGCGCATTCTGTTGTAACTGTATTTACAGCACTTGCTGTTTGAAAAGGTGCAGAGTACGGTGCAGGAAAAGGATGATAGAAACCCATGACTTGAGCACACGGTGCTGGCATAAATTGGTAATACGTATACTCTGTCGAGACAGGTGGTTGAGCAGATATAATAGGATAAGCAAGGTATGGTCCTGCAGGGCTTGGGTTTGGCTGCTGCCATCTGATGTCATTATTATATAATGGAAATTGTCTGTAAAACCAAAAGAGAAAAAGAATAAAACTGCTGAATAGTTACACACACCTGGATTGAGTTTATTAGTAACTTACTCCTTTACTCTGAAAAAGAAACTAGTGCAAACTGCTTCATGAACTCTTAGCTTTCAAGAGCTTAACCCAAATGTTAAAAAGCCCTAGTGTGAGATAACATGTATTTTGAGAGCATGACTGAAATATGTAATTCCAACTGCATTCAAGGATACTGTACAAAACACACAGGATACTGTGGTAAACAAAACTATTCAACCTAAAGATTTGTATTTTATGAAGCAAAAGAATTTATGCCAATGTTTCACTACACAATTAAAAAATAGGCCAGAAGAAACTAACAACATCCTGATATGATAAAATAATTGTCAAGCAAAATGTCAAGATGCATCCAACGAAGTGGGTTTCTGCCCACAAAAGCTTATGCCCAAATAAATTTGTTAGTCTTTAAGGTGCCACAGAACTCTCGCTGTTTTATCAAGAAAAAAATTATCTTCACCACAACACAGAGAGCTGGTAATAACAAACTTTCAGATTGGAGGCACTGATACATTTATGGTTTGCTTATATTGTAGTTCAAATTATTTCAACACATCAGAATATGAAAATGGATTAAATACTTGGAGACAACAGGTAAATTTACAGATGGACATGGTAGCAATGGTTCAATCTTTCATTCACCTACTTACCCAGGACAAATCATTTTTTGGTA
>ML675644.1:5632116-5795714 GCA_007922155.1 Mesoclemmys tuberculata
CGCTGACGTAATAGCAGGAGTGAGATTTTTAAAAGGCCCACGCGTGTCAAGTATTTTTAGCAATTTATATAATGTGTCACGGTGCTACATAGACATTGACTAAGCCTTGTAACATTCCTATGAAGTAGGAAAGCATTATTCCCATCCTACATAGGAACACAGAGATGAAGATAAGGGTCTTCAGCGCTACAAAACCAGCAAATGGCAGAGGTGGTACTAGAATAAGAGTTTTCCAGTTTCTAATCCCTTCCCATGCTGTTTATTATATCATGCTGTCTTGCACATGCACTGTGCAAATAAAGTTAGTTATGGGCAGGCCTCAGACTGTAATCAGCACACTGTTCTACCACTCAGGGATCCAGGTTAGACACTTTCTCTTAGTACCTTGTTTTAGAGGTGGCAGGGTGCAAATGAGAGACAGCTCGTTTGACTGGCTCTGGAAGGTTTAAGGGCAGAGCAGATGGTTTCAAGAAGGATCTGGGGCCAGCCCTCTTTGACCAAGGCAAGAGACAGACAGAACAAGGAATCTAAGAATGGAAGGGATTAAAGGAGAAAAATGGGGAGGACGTTATGCAGAGTCAAAGAAACTCTATCCTCACCCACTAAGTTTCTCAAGCTTCCAATAATTATATGAAAACAGTGTTCATATAGCCACTTTCTTGACTCCATACACATCTTTGACAGAAAGGAAATTCAAACTCTTATTTAAAAGTGAGTGTCTTTTTCCATATAGGATCACAACCACAAATTACCTGTTGGTCTGGTTTTCCTGTACAAATGGGTAGCAAGTAATCAGGTAGCTGGGAATAGGGGTTGGTTCCACTCCACTAACACCTCCACTGTCATTAGGGAGAGCCATAGATATCATAAGTGTATCAGGACCTTTCTTCTGAGGAATAAATGGCTCTACTTCAGCTGACAGTTTAACATTCTTAAGAGAAGGAAAAAATAACATTAATAAAGTATAAAACGTTTTGACACAGTTAGTGGTTAAACAACAAGTTAACAAATGGTAGCAGTTATCCTGCAGATCATTAACAGACTCCCTTTAATCATGGCATTTGACATATTAAAGATTTTTAAATCATAAGAGGAATTGCCAATTTAAAGTCTTAATGACTAAGCTATTTACACCACTCAACATTTATATTGGGAAACTGCATTTTAAGAAGTACTAGCAGTCTTAAGGCTGTTTAAACAATCAGGTGCTTAAGCTTGTATTTAGCAGTTGAAAATAAACTTGAAGACCAGTTTAATAAAAAACAGTTCACACAAGTTCAGACACATTTACCAGCTGTTCTTACGAAAAATGTAGTCTTCTGAGAAAACCTAGTCCCATCATGACTCCTTTTATATGGTTTTAAGGAAACCAATCAAACAGTACTAAGTAAACACAGGAAAATAGCACCATTCTTTCCCCTCTATTGACCACTGTTGCTTGGTGGGAATGCAACATCCTCTCCATTGGAATATCACAAACCAAAAAGAATCACCTTCGTCCTCTTTTCCACTTCTCTCTTTATTCAGGATTATAAACCAAATATCCAACATCTCCATTAAAAAGGCTCTTCTCCTGAAAAGTTTATGAAGTTAATTGCAATGCATCTATATGATTTTAACAGAGGTATAAATCAGGAAATCAATTAGCCTAGTGGTATAGGTGGATTTTTGAAGTGATCTGAATGAGTTGGAAGACAATTAATAAATGTTGATTGGAAGGATGCATAAAGTATACAAGCAGCCATGGCACAACAATATATGGCATTTATGTTGGCCTTTACATTTTCAAAGCTCCATATAAACACCAATTCATTTAAAAGGACTGAATTGGGAGCTTGGAGAGGAGGCAACAGTCAGGAGAGAGTAGGATGGAGTGTACAAAGACACTAGATTAGAGATGTAGGTGGGGCACAGCTGTGTAAGTTTTCATAATTGCATGTTAACTGAAACAATAGTGGTAGACATAGTAAACCCTGGTATATATTGCAAAACTGATGATACTCTGAGGCAAAAAATAAATCTTTAAAATGGTTTCAACTAAGAATATTGCTGCTAGTATGGCTGGAACATTGCAAAGAGAAGCTTTACTCTTCTGCATATTTACGTATTATTGTAAAATTAAAAAATTTTACCCTGAAGATTAGATCAAAGTTAACACAAATAAAAACGAATTTTGTCACACAGTTTTTTCAATGTCTTTTTTAAAAGATAAGAGCCCAAAAAGAAGTAATTTAGAAGGTTTGCTAAACAATTTAGGCCCTTTTACACTGTGCTTTAAAAAGACTAGCTCACGTTCTGTAATGATTTCACTTTGAGCTGAAAAAGACCACTTTGCACCCACGCTCAACACACTGTCAGAGGCTGCTGAAGTGAAAGATACTTATGCTCTAGTTATATTCAGGGGCAAGACTCAAATTTGGTTGTTTGTGGAATGTGGATTTTTAAGCACAAAGCAGACAAGAACTCCAGTTGGGCCAGTTAAACAAATGTAACTGGTCTTCTTAATTTCCACTCTTCTAGTAGCTGGCAATTCCACAATGTAGTCATCATGTATAATAGACAGTGCTCTTTCCCCTGTACTCTACATCTTCCTACTAAGCTGCTTATGGTGCAATGTTATAACCTTGCAGTTATTTGCAGCATACCTTGTCACCAGAATCCACTTCAGTTGTCAGACCACTTAAATGTCAAGCTAGCCATGAGTATTCAGCCATTTGGCAGACACAAGAATCTTGATCGTGATGTCAGCTGACAGATGAAGTTCAGCTTTACTGTCCAGATCTAAATCTAACTTATTTTGAAAAAAACGAACTGTCCATGATCCCAAATACCTGCAAGCAGTGCCAGGAAAACAAACAACCAAACAAAAACCTCAAGTCCAAAAAGGGATTGGGACAACTCAAGTCAAAGGTAAAAAGGAAGGCCTCTTTTATGTAATGAGCAAGATTTGACTTTAGGGCATAAGAGATTTTCCTAGTCTCCCAGCCTGCTCAAGAGCTCCCTAACTCTTGACCTATGAAAAGAACAACGCTCACTTGCACAAGGATATTGATTAGCCTGCCCTTGATAAAAGACAACAGGGAGCCGGAACCACCCACAATTCACTGACTAAGACTGAAAATGGCAACAATGACAAGCAGAGAAACTTGGGATCAAGAGCCCCTTGCACAAGGAACTTATGTATTTTTAAGTGGAAAATGTTTCTTTTTAATGGTGGCAGAAAGGGGACAGAAAAACGGTGAATTTTAAACTGAGCTGGAGAACAGTCATGGGTATTATTCTTCTAGATACTAAAATCCACTGAAGCTGTGACATTAATCCCACCACCACTCACAAAGTGCTGTTTTTATAGTCAAAAGTTTATAACTGCCAGCAACTGACACGTCTTTCCATTACTATTATAAAATTAGTAATTTCACATTGTCAGAACGATGTCAAAGATAAAGCTAATAAAGCTAAGAAACTTATTCTGTTAAACTCTAGCTATGTCCACAGTTGCCCAGCACTTCAAGAACTAATTAGAATACTGAAGTTATTCCTAATGGCACGCTGCAGTAGAAACTATTTTTAAACACAGATGGATATTTAATCTTTTTTTCTGTCCTTTCACTGTCAGATCTGCAAATCAGTAATTCATGTTTCAAGGTTCACCATCAAGTTAGATGTAAGGGCACTTCTAACCATTCCAGCTCTGGGGTTTGTCCCATAATTATTTGTTGTCCTCTTCCTTTGAAGGACTATCACCAGCAATTAATTATTTAAGTAAAACCCACGTGTATCTGAATGGTATCTGACTTCCTCAAGATGATATTTATGAACACAGGACAGTTTTCCAAGTGAAATGTAACTATATAACTATGATCAACTGACCACTTTCACATCTTTGTTATTGTATATTAAATACAGTATTTACCACAGAAAATCTGAAAGGCAAAGCAAGACTAAAACAGACAAACAATATAGAGTGAAGTTTGTTAGTTTAGAAATGAAAGTGATATTAAGAGTACTTAAAAACTAAGGACAAGTTAAATAATGAAAGTAACAATAAAAAGTGACATTCAAACTGCATTTTTGGAATAACTTCCTTCTCTTCAAGCTCTCTGCAGTCGAGTTATGCAATAAGAAACACTAGTGCTTTATCTGGTCTGCTGTGAAGGTAACAACTATAGTCTGATAGCATAAATGCAGCTCTTGAAGTTTTATCAGGAAATGCAGGAGGAGGACACAACAGACTACTTCAACTACAAAAAGGAAAACAGATTGGAAATGGAAAACCAGTTGGTAGTGTTTCAGAACATGAACCGACTAGCTATTGTCCATTAACTACTACAAATAGTTCTAAAAAATGCTTCCATTATGAACTTTTCCCATTTGTAGTACATTAATATAGGAAACCTACAACATGTGCTCCACCGAAGTCTGCATCACAGTAAAGCAAATACCTTTATGCTAATCAGCTGCTTTTAGCAACTAGATAAAGGACAAGTGAATACCATCTTGAGTAACTTTGCTACAACTGACAAAGCTGCATTTAGAGGAAAAACAGGATAGTGTATTTAGGTCACTAACCTGGGACCTGGAAGACGTAAATTCAATTCCCTGCTTCACCTGAGACTTCTAGTGTGACCTTGAGAATGCCAATTAGTCGCCCAGTGGCTCAGTTCCCCATCCCTAAATGAGGATAACACTTCCTTGTCTCACAGGCGTGTGGTGAGGATAAATTCACTAAAAATTGTGCTCAGGTACAATATTTAATGGGAGTTATAATTACCTTAGACAGAGATTCACATAATTACCTTAGACAGAGATTCAGATTCTGAATTCTTAGTTTTTAGGATAGTCCAAAAGGACCTGAATAATTACCAATTATTTGTACCATAATAGCTCCAACTCTGATTTGCCCAAAAACAAAAACGGGAGCATTGCTCGTGAACAAATAGCAGTTCTTTTGGCCATAGCAATTTCTGCTCATATACAGCTAACCTGTTTCTATAGAGTCAGGCCAAGCCACTTATATATATTAATGTGGCGTTGCTCATGAATGGCTGAATAACTTCCAAATGGTTATCCCAGTTCTGTAGTTCTACCTCTTCCTAGCAATACAAGAGTGTTTTGGTCCAGATACTATGTATCCACCACCTGAGTGCTGACCAGGACCAATAAATAGGCTTTACTGTCATTTATCATCCAGATGGGTCAATAATTCGTATCAGTAGTGTCGTAATGTTAAGATTGCCCTCGTGAATCTGCACTACGTTTTTTTGTCTTTGAACAGGTAGGTGCCCTTCTATTCCACCCAATAGCTAACAGCGTGAGACGGGAGAAAGAATTAAGTCTTTTGTGGAAGTATCCAACGTAGAAATTCTGGAATTAGTAAGCTTCCATAATGCAATGCATCTCCAAGAATGCATTTCAAACATGGAGAAGATATATATTTTTAGGACAGTTGGCTACAGCCTCTCATCTGTACAACTGTGAGGTGCCTGAAGTCCAATATACTGTCTGTCTTACCAGGCTGAGAGTGTGTTCCCGACAGGGTTTGGGGGAAATGTATGTGGAAATATGAAGATAATTCCTTGATGTCAGATCACTGTAGAACTCTGTCCTTAAGAGGACTCTTCTCTATGCTTTACTCCTCTTCCCCCAAACGCTACCACTTTCCATGGTTCATTTTACCATTGCATAATCTTTAAAGTCCAATGTAATAATCAAATATAACTGAGGAGACATCACTGACTAAGGCAGGAGTTTAGGATTTCCTGTCAAGAGGGCTCACCATTCTGTAGTGTGTCTCCTATTCATTCATGATCTCTACCTGTTAAAGCATCTGTACAATTATTCTGGCTCCACAGATTCCAAGCCCAGAACAGACCACTGTGATGATCTAATCTGACTTCATGTGTAACACAGAACATAGAAACTCCCCAAAATAATTCCTAAAACACATCTTTTAGAAAAGCGTGCAATTTTTATTTAAAAATGGTCAGTGACAGAGACTCTACCACCACCTTTGGTAAATTGTTCCAATGGTTAATTACCCCCAATTAAAAAAATTCATTCCTTATTTCCACTCTGAACTTGTCTAGCCCTAACTTCCAACCACTGGATCAGGTTTACCATTTTCTGCTAGACCATTATTAAATATTTGTTCTCCTTGTAGATACTTATAGACTGTAATCAAAACAAAGAAAAAGTTAAGAGTTATGAAGATGAACAAGTTGAGCACTATAAGGTATGTTTTCTAATCCTTTAATCATTCTCATGGTTCTTCTCTGTACCCTCTCCAATTCATCAACATCCTTCTTGAATTGGGGCATCAGAACAGGACAAAGTATTTCAGCAGCAATCATAACGGTGCCAAACACAGAGATAAAATAACCTCTATACTCCTACTCAAGATTCCAGTTTATGCATCTTAGGATTGGATGAGCCCCAGCATCACGCTGTGAGCTCATGTTCAGTTGATTATCCACCACGACACCCCAAATCTTCTTCAGAATCACTGCTTCCCAGAACAGAGTCGTCCATCCTGCAAATATGGACTACATTCTTCATCCTTGGATGTATATACTTACATTTAGCCATATTAAAACACATATGGTTTGGGCCCATTTTACCAAGCGATCCAGATTGCTCTGAATTCCTGTCTTCATTATTTACCACTTCCCCAATTTGTGCTTCAAAAGGCAGATCAAATACACCATCTCCTCTCTCTTTAATAGGATCTCACGATTTTGGGGGGGGCGGTGTTCTGGCTAAAGATTTTTGAACCTTTGAGGTTGTCAATACTGTAAAATATTTCTTAATTTTAGAAGGAAGAGAGTTTTGTCCTTCGTGTAGATGTTCAGTTTTAACTTACAAAATGTTATGTAGTAGCTCATTATATATTTCAGTCCAACAATTACAACTCTTCCAAGATGTGAAGTGACCCTTTGTCTTCTATATAAGAGCTACTGTAGTCATCAACAGCTGCAAAGACAGAAGATGACACTAGCAGGACCAGACTGGTAAACTTTGTCCTATAGTTATAGCACTGTATGTTTAATCTTAGAAAAGTTTTTGTTCATTGTAACTTAATGGCATTCAATATCAGCTATTAAAATAGGATCTCTTGTCTTCCATCTAGGAGAGCAAGGCTTGCACTTAAAAATGTTTTTACACAATCTACAACGTGAGAAAACAGATGCATATGCTCCATTTCAGGGAGAGAAAATAAAGTTGACTATTTTGCTGGCTAAAATCCTGGAAACAAGAAGTCCTGTTGCAAAACATAGTAAGGCAACAACGTGGATTCTATAATTTTTAAAGCAGCTTTTCCAATTCTGCTCCTGACTCTTATGTTTCAAATCTTCCATAATCACTGAAGTATGCAGATAAGTCACACTTCATCTATTTTGAGACCAATTTTGCAAACACAGAAACCAATGTTACTATAATTATTTGACATCTAACTTGCATGTATTCAAGGAACAGTAAATATGCAGCCTAACCAGATAACACTAGGAAGAACCCTTGTACTGTTGTGTGAAATATAATTATACTCCACTAGATTTAAAATTGGTATTTCCAGAATAGCCCTATAATGCTCTGGTACGCAGGACCCCATTCCAACACTTAAATTACATGAACTTATTTTGCCCCCTATTGATCTTCCATCATCACACCTCCTTAAAAGGCACTATGCCCAAAGAATACACAGTATACAGTAATATGCTACAGCTGCAGAATAAAAATATATTTCAAACACATATTCAGGTATGTGCTCAAGATTGCCTGTTCTATGAATACCTAAGGAAACAGCACAAGCTTTACACAACGCTGAAAGTTTAGTTTGCTAATAGTTTGAGTATTTTAGAACAGGTGAAAATCTAATTGTAACCTGTTACGCTTTTGCAGTTGGTATACTTTGATTGGAAAGATTTTCTGTAGTGGACATGATCATTTCCTCATTTATCCTCCTCATTTATGATGAAAACCAGCTATTCCTGCAATAATGCAAGATAGCATTAAGGCAGACATGTTACATATTTCTTTGAAACACACATGGTAGGTAAGGCAATATCTTTTATTGGACCAACTTCTCAGACGCTCTGATTCCTTCTCCAGACCTGAAGAAGAGCTCTGTGTAGCTTGAAAGCTTCTCTCTAAACATCAACAGAAGTTGGTCCAATGGAAGATATTGCCTCACCCACCTTGTCCCTTGAAATAAGAATCATACTATTTTGCAGTAGGATTATTTTAAAGGTACACTCCATTTAAAATTCATATTTCTGCCAGGATCCTTGTATGAACAAAAAATCCAAATATTCAGATTACCCTAATTAAAATATCAGAGGAAAACATTTTTTTCAAGTGTGATTATTTTATACTAAGTGTAGTCCATTCACTTTCTCCTCATTTGAATAGGTCTTCCACAGAGCAACAGCAGAGAAAAAAAAATCAAAAAAACGAAAGAAAATGTAATTACAAAAGATAGTCAGACTCATACACTGGTAAGGCCCTTTGTTTTCAATTCTTACTGAAAAATTCCCAGGTTTTACAAAAGCTATCATTTGGGTTTTTTAATTGATTTTCACCCATTTTGGGCCATTCAGGTATACGAAAATACTGATTTTGTTAAGAAAAATCCAATACATTACATTTAGTAGATGTGTTTATGTTAATGTTAGTCTAAGAGAGCAAATAAGAGGCTGTCTGTTAAAGAAAGGCAACGTAGAGGAAGATAGATGCACACACATGGGTGTTCATCTATGTGCATTCTGTTAATGTACAGTTCATTAAATAACAAAATTAAACTGCTTTTTCTTTCAATTTGTTATTTTTTCTCCTGTCCTCCCGTCTCCCAATATTAACCCTGGAATTGCCCAGAAAACTGAATTTTTTGCACTGATTTTCCCCTAATTTTTAATTTCTGTAACAAACACTGATAAATTCTTGAGAAATTTTAAACAAATTAAAAACTGAAAACAAAGGTACTTTTACATTGGGAAAGGTAATGTAACATAGCAGTTAGAGAAAGAACTGGGAAGTCAAGACTCCTGCTGTCTTTTCCAAGCTCTATCACTAACTTTTATGTGCCTCAGTAAAATAAGCGTAACATACCTCTTACATGGCTATTTCAAGGTTTAATATTTGTAAAAGTGCTTTGAGATTCTTGCAGGAAAGGCATTAGTGCAAAGTACTACATAAGTGAAACGTTTTCTACTGGCCAACAATAAATCTAATAGCCACTGGAAGGGTTACAGACACGGATATCAAATGTTGGAAAACAATCCTGACTTTCAAATTCACTGAAGACCTTGTTCTGTTTATAGTTCAATCATATGAAAATGAGAATCCTTGCACAAAACATTGTTCTATCAAGGACAGCTTTCTATTACCCTTAGGTGACTTCAAAGTTTAAGAAATTAGAGCATATGTAACTTGGACTTTAAGCTAACTTCTCTTTCCACATAACATGTTTATCTCAACAGTCATATCCTCAGAGAGAAATTCAACTGTGGAAACTGGACCAAAAAACAGCACACCTTCATCCAAACTACCTGGGTAATAAGCACGTTGCACTATACCAATATTATAACTATCTGTTGGCACTACTTTCCTTGCACTTTGTTCAAGCAGACAACATATAGGCTGTTTTTAAGCAACCAATAATTTAGGACGGGTCCATGATTGATGTTTTGCAACTCCACTTGATTTCCTAACTGTGCTAATAGAGTCCAAGGCCTTAAGTATAGCTCTAAGAAAATAAATGCATCTTAATTTTCTTTTTTTATCTGAAAGTAGTATCACCTAATTAAAAAAACCCCACAAATTGTTTCTCTTCCCCTAATTTCCTACCACCACTTACTCGAGCAGAAAACCTGCAAAAAAACTTAAGTGTGACTTTGTCTACTGTAGGAAAATAAACCATGGTTGACAACAGATGTTATCCACACATATCATTTAACGGCACTTGAACACATTAACTTCTGGCACTGACAGAACCAAACCATTCCAACACCCATTACAGAAATCACAACAAATCCCGGCTTGAATAAGAGGTTTAGAACACCTTTATGTAAACATGTTTCTCTCTATATATTAACCCAAACCATTTAAGCTCAGTTGAGAGGAGTTCATCAGATATTACAGTGATAGGGCCATTCAAACCCAGCTAGAGGAGAGCTAATGGGAATCCACAGATGACAGTGTCACTAAGTTGTTTTGTTAACGTAGACAAAACAAATTAATACAAGATATATGATGGCTGTCTCTTTTATTCAAGACCGATTTTTGTCCAAAGAGATGCATTATATTAACATCGACAATGCCTTTTCACTCAAATATTACACATAACATGCAACACAACATTCACTATCCTGACAACTATACAGTATTCTAAATCATATTAAACTGTTCCTATGAAATGAGAAGGTCATTTTATTTCAGCTCATAGCATTACAGCTTATTTGGGACTTTCTCCCTCCCCCAAAAGATTAATCACCTAACCACTTTCATCCCATGACTGTAGGTTTTTACACTCATTTATCATTTGTCCAGTGCCACTAAGCAGAAAGGTGCACATATAAAAAACAATTTACAGGACCCACATCAGGACCTTAAAACTGTGATTGAAAACAAATTATTTTACATTATTTTAATTTTTTAATTAAAAATATTGAGTTTGAACCTTTTGTTCAGAATATTCCTATGCAGGTTACTACTGGCTAATCAGAAAGCATGGGAAGCAAGATAGTTACAGTATTTCAAAAAGTTACCAATTGTTTGCATCATCATACATACCATAGCATTTTGGAGCCCTAGTCATGGACCAGGATCTCATTGTTCTAAGCACAGTATAAACAGAACAAAAATACTGTACCTGCCCCAAAGCTCTTAATTGTGCTTCTTCTGAGATGAAAGGGGCTATATAAAAAGGGATACCCATTGTGATTTTTAGCCCTCCCATGAGCTATCTTCGCAAAAAAGCAAGGAGAACATGCTTAGATAACATGTGCAAAGTCATTTGTAATTAAAAGTCCTAGCAACAAACATTATAATATTCATAATATTAGCACGATACCAATTAAAAGTGAATAAAAGAAATATATATGCTAGTTAACTAAGAAGCAGAGTAAGAAGTTCCCAATTTGGCAGAAGAGCCTAATTTAATTTTAGTCAAAAAAAGATTTATTCATTTCTCTACACAAAGTCATCTTTTCATCCTTTTGTATCAGACCATTTAAAGTTAACACACATCATCACAATATCAGCCTGCTAGGAAAGAGACACATTGTTTACTAACTGGTCCTTAAAATCTATGTACAAAATGAAACAATTATTCTTAGAGAAAGCATGCTTTGTTCAATGTCTACTATACTGCTGAAGCTTAGAATAAAGTCAACTGAGAGGATATCCCTAGAATTTCTGAAGATTTTTCAAAACTGAAAATCATAACTGCAGTTGGGGTCTTTCAACACACTTTTCCTTGAGGAGCAGCTTAGTAATAACACAGATCTTGTTAAGCTTCATATAGAGGAAATCTTTAATTCTGGATTTTTTAATCATCTTCTGTGATGAAGGATTTTGCTGTGTGCTCATCAATCAAGCATTAAAAATTATAAATGAGTGAGGTTTTAAAAGCGCCTTCATTCAAGTCACAACTTGAAAAGACCCTGAAAATAAGGTAAATTGAGTATTTTGTGAATTTCCAGTTAAATGTATTTGAAACAAAACAGGGGGGGGATCTAAAGTTGTTTCAGGGGCTAGCTAAATCTTTATTTATCTGCTACAAACTAAGGATACTGTGCCCTGAATGCTAGAGACTTAAATCTATCCCAAGAACAAATAATGATTTTAACACATCAATGCTGTTCAGACACTAGGGAGGTCCCATCTCTTAGTTTTGAAGATGTTTTTCAAAGTCTCCCCTGCCCGTTTTGCATACTTCAGCCCAACTCTCACTTATTCCCATTGTCCCAGCAATTTGAAACACCAGGGAAAAGAGCAGAAGGGAGCATCACAGCAGACAGATACATTATAAATAGGACAAACGACATCGACGGGCACAAACTTCAAGTTCAAATAGGAAGCTGGTAAAGAAGGAGTGGGGTCTGGCCTACAGCAAGTATTTCAGGGGCTATTTTGACCCCCTCCCCCGCTCCCACAGGACCCTCCCCGCCTCCCGCCTCCACAGAGGGACAGACGGCTGGGGGCGGAGGGCGAGGCCTGTGTTCTCGTGGCTGTTGGGAGTGAAACGTACCCCCCAAAGAGACGTGAGCAGCCCAAGCTCTCTCTTCCGCCGACAGCCGCTGATCCCAGAGATTCCCTCCCCCGCCCGGGCTCGCCCCGGCCCCACTTCCCTAGAGAACTTTTCGAGACTAAAGTCTAGTCTGAGATGGTTTGGGGGGAGGGGGGCGTTTACACGTCCCCCCCCCAGCCCATACACCCCCCCTGTACGCAGCTCTCCCCTGAGCACCCAGGGACCCCTCCCTGCCCAGCTGCCTGGAGTACAGGCCTGAAGGCTGCAGCCGGCACCGCTTCCCCCCCCCTCCACTTACAGCTGCCTCGAACCCGCGAACCCCTCGCCGCCGCCCCCCGTCTGACACCCGCAGCCTCTCCGGCCCGGGACCCCCCGCGCGCGCCCCCCCCGCCCCTCGCGTTGTTTACAGCACGCGCGCTCGCCGGCCAGGCCCAGCGCCGCCGCCCCTCCCTTACCTTGTCGGCTTTGTCCATGGCTCCTCCAGCTGGGCTGGGGAGAGGCGGCGGCGGAGTGTCAGAAGCAGCTACCTTACTGCTACTGAGCATGCGCCGGCGCTCTGGACATGCGCACTAACATCCCTGGAAGCCACTGCCCTCGCTCTCGCCGTCAGGGCAGACGCGGCGCTACCTGGACTTGAGAAGGGAACGGGGGAAGGGAGGGTGCCGCCGCCGCCGCCGCCGCCGCCCCGTTGCCAGAGGCGACCGCACGGGATGGCGGAAGGGGCGGACAGGGGGCGTCGGCGGGAGGGAGTCAGAGCCGCTTCCTCCACGGCTGCCCCTTCCCCGCCCGGCTCGCTGAGCGGCGGCTGACACGGCAAACCGGCTCCCTGCCTCCCAGGCCCGGCTGCGCCACTGGCCGGGGGAGGAGGGAGTCAGCGGGCGCTATCGTCTGGGACGGAAGCCGAGCTGACTCAAGCCGCGCACAACGCCTTGGCCGAGAGCTGTTGCTGGCCTGCGAATGCAGACCGGAGCAGCTGGTCAGAGCGCAGGGCCGGGAGCCAGGAGTCGCGGGTTCGAGTCTCCGCTCTGTACTTTGCTTGCCCCTGGGTAATTGTACACTGCACTTTCCTGACTGCGGGGGGTGGGCTGAAACGCTGGCCTGAGCTAGCTGGGGGCTGGGTCAACGTTTCTTAGGTGAGTTCCATCCCTGTAGCGTGGAGGCACCAAAGCACTGATCCTGCAAACACGTAAGCATGGGTGTAATGTTGCATTTGCAGGATTGGGGCCCAGTCTTTAAATTCCTTAAAAGAACGGTGTTAATAGAGGTACAGATGCAACGAAGGGCAAATTAGCTTTTATATCATGCCAAACAAAAAGCAAACCAGCAAGTGGGAACTGACTTTGTAGCTCAAGTTACATGAAGAAGCAACCTGGGCCTACACATTTTATTGTAACAATCCCCAATTGGCTCAACAGGTGGGTTTGAATGCTCCTGCTTCAGCACTGACCACAGAAACCTTTATCACTTAAGGTAATAGGCTAGAGGGTCTCAACCTTTTTTTGGTGAGACTCTGAAAATATTTCAGGCTGTGATGACCCCCCACGCCCACTCCCCCAGTGCTATGCCACCCTTACCAGCATGTATGGGGAGTGATAGCTTGTGACACCCCACCAATGACTGTGAGACCCCCTGAGGAGTCATGACCCCCACTTTGAGCACCCTGTAATAGGCTGGATTGCACAGCTGTGGGTTGTATGACACTCATAAGCTCCTCTATGAGCTAACTGCTAGCAGTGGGTTACATTATACTACATTTTTAATTTTACATTTTATCTCATTCACCCAGTTGGTAATGCTGGGTGTAGTGACACATTTTACAACCAGCAGGTCTGCAATGTGATTCATCCTCTCTACAGCAAACATGCTGCTGCTGCAGCAGTTTCTGTTGTGGAAATTTGTCTTAGTATCTACAGCAATTCCACTGCAGACATACCCTACTCAAAGCACAGATTTAAGAACAGTGGCAGTGTGAAATTGTGATTAACAACTTTTTAGAAGTCTAGTCACTTGGCCTTCTTTGTAAGAATCTAGGCATAAAATGCATATAACGGAGTGTAAAAAAAGAGGATAGACATACGTGGTACAAACTAGGAGGTACACAGTTCTGTTGGGTACCAGGCAAGATGCAAAGGAGAACTCCTCATGCAGCCAGCGTATAGTAGCGTTGGTAGAGAAGTCCAGGGAACTGGCCCATGGAGTTGTCGCTATGCTGAGCCAAAAAGCTTCATCTTCCCCTGAAGGGGACATATAGGGGTGCAGCTGCTACTACAAATATGTATTTGCCTTGGTTACATCCAGCAGCACTTAGAGATCATGTTTCATACAATGTTGCTGGTTTGCAACATAGCCTATTTCAATATTTCATGTACTTTTCCTGCCCTTCTAATTCTTTGTGACATTAGTTGGGTGATTTTGCCTCATTTCTCACATGTTCAGTGTTTAATATTTGATTCAGGTAATGGGGTTTGCCGCAAAGGCTTTGTGGTGTACGGTACCAAATCACTCAGTGGCCTGGCAGTCAGGATAAATGTTTTCATCTCTAAATCACTGCTTAGAAAGGGATTAAGAGTACTTGTGGCAGCATTTCAGTGACCTAAGTGTTATGGATTGGGGGCTTATTTAGTTTCTACTATACAGATCTCCACATAAAGAAAGGAAACAAAAATCTGCATTGGTACGCACTGTCAGATAAGAGAGAGAAGACTGAATGTGTATCATGGCCAACTGTCTGCTTATTGACAGAAAATTGCTTTAGGTCACATTTGAGATACAAACTCTTAATGGGGGATGAGTAAAAAGGCTACTGGAGCAGCATAAACTTTGTGGTGTTAAGGTTTGAGTGCAATGATGGTATATATCAAACTTGATTTTCATAAGTCAATGGCAGTACAGTCATCATTGGTTAGTGGAACAGAAAACTGACATGATTTTGATATTTCTTCCTCTTTTTGTAGCTTTCATGTAGGAAGCTGGAAATTTCTCTGTAGATCTTTTTACAACATGTACAGAGGCCAAGATTTTCAAAAATAGATTCCTACATTCATGTTTAGGCTCCTACACAAGGCTTGATTTTACTAAAAGGCTGAGCATTAGCCATTCCCATGGAAGCTACGTGTGTGTGTTCAAGAGGTTTTTTCCCTCCTTTCCTTCAACTATTACAAGGTAGGTACTGGGAAGGTGTATCATCACAACTGCATAGTTAAGACTGCATTCTAAAATGGTCTTAAAATTAGGCATAAATTCCAATTTTTTCTCCAAAAATAGGTAGCCAATCAGTGTGAAAGTTCAGTGTTAATTTTTGCATATTTTAAATGTATGTTTTGCTCATTTATCTTCAAACATTTTTATTAGGAAATTTAGAATTTGGTCTCTGGTGCCTTTTTTTTCTCCACAGACCTACTTTTAATTATTGACCAATTATTGGTCTTTTTAAAGCATTGCCTAATCTACATACAACTTGGGGGAGAGGTAGGTCCTGAGAGAAGCTGGAGTAACAGCTAATTTAAAAAAACCTTGGATTTAGGGTCATTTTTGAATTTTATTTATATCCTTACTATATACACAAACATGAGTGATTGATGGGGCTAGATACACAAACCCTTCTTTGGCAGGAGCTACATTTTTTGTCAGATTTCATCCGGTAACAGAGAAAGGTTCAAACATGGAGCTATTAAAGATTTATGTGCAGCGGCTGGTGGGTAACATATTATCCATCAGCAACTGCACTTCTGTTCTCACCCCTTCACGTGTGACTCCACAGAGCTGAGTGTGTGAAGAAAAAGCAGAGTCACAATCAGAAGCCTTATATTTCCTTTGCCCTTCTGTCCCTTACTTAAATATTTGTAAAACAGTTTGTGAAAACATGCTAAAGTACAAAGTTTTGTATTGTATTGTAAGAAGACAGATTCAGCAAAGAAAACTAACAATTCTACAAGTGCCTATAGCAGCTTTCTTACTGGAGTGTTGGGAAAACTAAAATGTTTCACAGAACTACAGAGCACTGGCCTCCTCCCACTACACACCAAAGGAACCATAAGGCATTATACCCTGAAGGCCAAAAACTTGAGCTCTTTTGGTCTAATGCAAGATACCAGCACAGAGTCTCCCATCAAGCCACCTGATTGCTGAGCCCCGTCAACTCTAGCATCTTGACCCACTGCAGACATGATTGTGTTAGTAACAGGTTGTCCTGACCAGGTGCTGAAAATGGTTTTAACAGGTAGTCAACATATGCCTCTCACAGGGCATAGAGTTAAGTATGTTTCTTTGCAGGATTAGGGGCCAACAGATAATTTGCTGATTCTGAGCATGAGATTGAGCTATGGAAATTCACTTTAAAGAATTAGTTTAATATGAACATTCGATTAATCTCATATTTCTGTAGCAAAGGTTTTAAGATAGAAAAAGAAAACAAATATAGATTGGTTAATCATCACTGAAACTTTTAGCAAAATGTCAACACTCCCAGCTAAGGCATGCTAATGGAAAAATAATTCTGAGTGATAAGAGATCAAATACCTACCTAAGAGAAAAAAACCTACAAGTGTGTGAAGATTTACTTGAGCTGAAACAGACCCTTACATACTCCCAGACCAAATGCATTTATCCATTTATTAATAAAAACCAGGTAGATTTGAATCTGGTAGTAATGCATATGAGAAATGAGGGGTATATTTAATTAAACAAAATCACAAGCTTCCATCATAATTTCAACATTATGTTCATGTTAAACCAACAAAAATGTCTTTACAAAGCTATTCTGCTAAAGCTTCCCAGCTGTAACCTTTTTTAATTTAATTTTTATTCTTCATTTAAATTCCACCTGCTACATACCAGTTTTACTGGTTTAGACAATTGTTTTATAGCTTGGACTAACCAGATCTACTCCCTCTTTCCATTCATAACACAGCAACTTCCTTATCATCTTAGTTATTTCCAACATTTTATCTTTAAAAAGGAATACGCAATGAATGATATTTTGCTGATTGACTATCATTTGTATATTAAGATCTTATCTTGAAAATAGGTTATCTAGGGGTAGACTCTTACAAAAGTGCAGACTATCTCTGGGTTCAGTAAACTTCACATGGGCATAAAAATCAGCAAGATCAGACAGACCCAAGACTCATGTTTTCCTGGATGTCTATAGAACTGCCATTTGAAAACAATGCAGTAGCTGGCTTGCTGGCATGCACAGGTAGCCTAGATGAAAACATGCCTGCAGTATTATTGCCTCATCCTTCCTCTTCCCTACCTTTTTACATCTGATTGTTAATCAAGATTTTGAGCTCTTTAACTGTCTCTATTACATGTCTTTACAGCAACTAGCGCAATGGGGCCCTGTGTATTGTAATAATAAATGCTTCTAATGATGGTAACGTGATTTCTGTACACAATCATTAATCCGTTATACTTTAGGAGCAGCAGATATCTGAGAAAATAATCGTGCCTAAACTAATGTAGCATTGTCTTAGCCTCCACACCTTAAGTCTTGGGATGTGTGTAGCCAACAAGACCCTGGCTTCTACAAGAACTAGGGAACCAGGGAACAGAGTGAACTTATAACCCCATTGAACACTATTGCAAAACTCTCATTGACTTTAGTGATTGAGCCAGGATTTTACCACCAATGAGCAGTACAGAGGGTTGGTCCTCCCCTTCCTCACAAAAACTATCCCCAGCCAACACCTCCTTCAGTGACCTTAATGAAAGACTCTGCAAAAGTGCTTCCTTGGCCATCTCTCCCGCCACAATGTTTTTCAACGGAATGTGCAATAGGGACCCCAGCACAGTAAGGGCCTTCAGTAGCTCTAACCCAAGTGCTGGTGGGCTGAAAAGTTTTTACAGTACCTTTTAAGGTTATTTTACAAAAGGGAGACAGAAAAATTATCCAATTTAATTAAGATTATGATGCAGATATCATGCTAATGGCCGTTCCCATGCAATGAGGGTTGTTCTTTTAATGACTGTGGTATTGTTATGCAGGTTATATTAACAGTATCTAGCTGATGCAGTTGAACAAGTTTCATTAGTCACTAACCAACAGATGAGTATGAGAGATAAACATACAGATAATGAAATATATTACAGGTTGTTTCCCCCAAAGTAATCCTAACCCAGTGTAGATCTATACATCTTTACAATGGAAAGTTTATATTCTTCTCCATAATTGTATTTCTTTTGCTTATTTCTGCCACATTAAGTTGACTTACTTTTAAACTTAGCCACTTCACGCCTCTCCAGTAATGTGGGAGAACTTGCCTGACTGGACAGAAACCCCAGTGAAGAATGCCACTGAGAACAATTCTGAGACAATTGCCTTCTTTGTAATGGACACCAGAATTATAGTGTGGTATGCCATTAGTTCCTTAAGAATCCCACCCAAAATAATGCTGATCACAGAGTATGTGTTAGGACATTTTCTTAAGATATTTGCTGGATTTTTTAAAAAAAAATAATGAATCATTATGATAAAATAACTGTTCATTGTAAAATTCTTCTTGTGTTCCCAAAGCACATACCAGGATAAAGGTCACACTTAAAAAGGGCCATTCTTCATAGTAACCAACAATAAGAAGTCTTCAGATCTAAATTGGGCTGTCCTTTTAAAAAGTTGGATCTATATATCTAATTAATATACATAATGCAGATAATCACATTGGATAACCTGAGATATTGTAAGAGTGGAGGGACTGGACCTCATCTTTCATAAAATTCCTTAAATTTCCTCTATTTTAACTGAAAAGGAAGAAAATGCAAAGGCATTCATGTGAGTTATGTTCGATCCCCACCCCAAACCTATTACAGCTGTGCCAGGGCACTTGGTTACAACATAGTTTGTTTTTTTCTTGTGTAGGTGGGACCAAAAAGGATTATAGTTATGTTAAAGGATCCATATCACAGGGGGAAAAAGACCAGCAATACACTCTAGATATGCAATAAGTGTGGATACAAATTCAGTGGCTGTTTTTGAAAATACAGTCTTAACTGTCCAATTTAAGAAATGATTCACCAATTCTAAAATCTGACATTTTGGGTGCAAACAATTAATGCTGAATCTTTCTTCTGTAACACAGCAAGTGAAAACAAAAAACAAAACAAAAAACCAAAAAAAACAGTGCCAGTTTGGAAGCAACAATGGGTAGGCCTGGCCTCCAACACCACTTCAACCACATAGGTGCCAATTTAACTTTAGCTTTTAAAAGTTTATTCCATTTATTGCCAAGGTAAAGCCCTGCTCAGAACACTGTCAGTGCCTGGGGAGAAGCCCGGAAGGCCCCCTCCCCCAAATAGATGTAATATCTATATCTAGCTCAGAAAAAATGTATAAAATGGAGTCAAAACTAAAATATTTCTGCATTATTGTTACCCACTTAGAAGTGGCTGAATTCAGAATTCAAACCCACATAACCATCAGTAAGCATAACAAAGCATGACAGGAAATGTGAGAGTGTGCAGCAATCCACACTTCTTAGAGAGAGGAGCGTGGCCTCAATTTACATTCAACGGGCTAGTGCCCCAATGTAGCAGAGCATTTAAGCATATGTATAATTTTGAAAACGCGAGGAGTTCCAATTAAATCAATGGAACTGCTCAGGTATTTAAATTTAAACATGTATAAATGTTTTTAGAGAACTGGGACCTAAATTCTGGTTTCGATTCAGAATGTAAGAGAAACAAAAATCATATTTTGGCACGTAAGCAATACTGCACATAATGTGGATGAGCACTGAAAGTACTATCCTGCCACGATGCCCAGGTAACTAAGCCAGTCCAATGCAACAGGACATGCACCACAGCCTCAGGGTGGGAGGTGAGCTAGAAAACAAGTGTGTCTCTTGTCCACAAATCTGGCAAACATGCATACTGCCAGAATCAAGTATAGCAGGCAGCAGTTACAATGAGCATGCAAATCGTACTGAAACAAGCAACAGAAAGTCCCTGCAGGATGATCTCAGCCAAGCATGAGTGATTCTGCCCTGAAATGCCTGTATCATATAGTCAACAATGTTCCATTACTCCTGCTGCACAGGCTTGCAGCCAATAAGACCAAGATTTAGCCTCAAATATGCAATTACTGTGTTACAGATGCACTTTGCAGTCTATTCTTCCATTGATTTTGAGGGATCTAAGTGGATAAAGAAAATCCCTCATGCCTCAATCATAGGTTTCTTCCTAGATATTAACATCTTTATTAATGCTGTTAAAATATTATGATAAAGCTAAATGTTGTCTAGTTCCCTAGCCTAAATGTTTCCTGGGTCTACTCTTCTGATATATAGTATAAACATTTTATTGTTTTGTAGATCAGATAAACAGCTAAAAGGTACTGACCTTCAAAAAAACCCCATGCAAATTACTATCCAGTGAGTTTATTTACAGAGAGGAACTTATTGCACTACTTCTGAAATGTCAAACAATTGCTCTAGTTTTGAGGGATCAAGAACATTTTGGGGTAAATTCCAGGAAGATGTCATGTTAACGTCACTTAACACAAATGTTGGGATTGTTGCCTGTGTAAACTGTGTCAGCAAAAGAGAAGTACATTTGACAACTACAGATTTTTCAAATAGGATCCTAGCATTTTACAGTGAAGTGACATTTCCACATAGTTGAAGGAGTCATATAGTTTTGATAATGGAGTGAGTTTCAGGCATCTTTCACCACACTGAAATGCACTGACAGGGAGAGTCAGCCTTGCTTTTTGTTTTATCTTGCTTAAGCTCACCTTCCTTCTTGTTGAACCTATTATATCTGGCTAAAAACAAAAAGCTGTTCAAAACCAGTTTTTTATTAAAGTGAAATTCCTTCCCAAAATGTGGTTTCAGATCCATCCAGCCTACTGGAGGAAAATTTCAAGACTAGAAAATACTACGTTCGTGCCCTCATTATTAAAGAATTTGCCTGCTAAATCAAAAAGCCGAACAAAACCAAAAAGCCTTCCAAATACGCAAAAAGCTCAGCAAACTTGTCACTTATTTGTGATATGTGGCCTTAATGCAAGTAGTGTCCTCAAATTAAGTATAAATGAAACTAGTCACAGTTGTCCTTGAAACTGTCCTATTGGCACCTGCTTAATATCAACACTGTGTCTTGTACTAATCACAGCAAAACAGGATACGCACAAGGAAGTGAACAAACTGTGAAAAAACTAGGCTTTGCCATTTTATAGCACACAAGGAAGCTTTCTGATTTGGAACTGTTAACATAATCCAATGAAGCATCACCACAGTGCAAAGCATTTTGCATTTGTAGTAATCCCAAACACTTTCCCTAGAATGCTGAAAATGCTACATTTGAAAATGCATGTTTCACATCCTCCTTTAGCTGTTTGTCACATAAGGATTTCACCTAATAACATAGGCAATACAGTCGTCAGCTTTAACATGTTTTAATACAGTGATGAAAAATTGAGTTACCTACTACAAATGCTGACCACACGTTTGTGAGCAACACATATGAGGATAATTATATCAGCTGAAACAATTTTGTATAGACTGGCTCTTCGGGCACATCTACACAGGGATAAAGGACTCATGGCATGGCTGTGGGTGGCCTGGATGAACTGATTCCGGCTCGTGAGGCTAAAAATTGCTGGGTAGACGGTTGAGCTGGGGCTGAAGTCTGAGCTCTGGGACCCTCTACCCAGCAGGATCCCAGAGTTCAAGCTCCAGCCTGAACCCGAACATCTACAACAGTTATTTTTCAGCCTGGAACCCAAGCCAAAAGCAGCTGACTCATGCAAGCCACAGTTTTTTTATCTGTGTAGATGTACCCTCAGACTTTCATCGGAAGTAGCTGGAATTGCAAGTAGTGTGTGCCTCATGTCTCTTTACAATCCCTCGGTCTACTCTTGTTGAAGGACTCTATAATAGATAGCTCTAACTAGCTCTCTCCTTTGTTGAAGAAAGTCACAACAACTAAGGATACTAATGGAATGATAGATGAGGAATTAGAGACCATTCTGAAGAGGACTAACTCTTCAAACATATATAAACGCCCTCTTCTAATGCTTAATATTTTCCAGGTTTAAAAGATGAAGCTGCTTAGCATGCATATAAGCAAACCGATCTGTACACCAAAGGGAATCAGGGCACGGAAAGTGTTTGTCCATGAGCATACACAAAGCTATGTATATGTATATGTTCAATGCACATCTAAATCCTGTAGGGTCAAATGATAAGTGATGTATTTAAGAAGGGCATGTCATAAGAGAATGCTTTGACAGAGGAAAATTAAATTTGCTTTTTATTTCTGGCAATTTTTTTCCCCTGGCAAGAAATTCATGGCCTATAATGGACTATGCTTCAGCTAGCTAACCATTTATTACAAAACGCACAATACCCAACATTAAGTTTCTCATCTAGCAACTTTCCCTTGCGACCCCTCCTGACCCCACAGAAAAATTACAACCAACAGTGTTTTGTGCATAGATATTGTAGTTCCTCCTACAACCACTATTTTATGGCCCACCAACGTAGTGAAACTGCATCAGGCTGAATTTACTTTCATTTGTGTTGTCAAGTTGGCACCTTCAAGTTATTTGAGTGTATCTTTTTTGGATGCTATTCCCTGAACCTTTTTTTATTTTCACTAAGTGAATGTAAAATTCCCCATGGATAGTTCTCACCTTCTGAATGAATTGAAGGACAGCGAGAGTTGACTCTACTAGGGACTATATTCTACACAAGTCTTTATTATGTATTTAACATCTAAATACTCTGTTGATGGGCACCGGATAGCTGACTAAACTAAACAAACAGAATGATGTCCTTATCTCAGGAAGATGCGGTAGAGTATATTATAATACAGCTGTATTCTAATTCTACACAAAAATGCACTGATTTGGAGCTCTGGTTTCATTAATAAGGTAGGTAAAGTGCACACAACAGGGCAAGGAGCACAAAGAGTACTGTAGAAGCATAATTTACTGCATTCCCTGAGAATTACTAAATTACTAAAGACCCTCCAACAGCCACTCTTTAATGTGTTAGCTTCCACACAATACTTCCTCTCTCTTTTAGAGGAGAGGGGACTCAGTTGTTCCTTCCCACAGGCTGGGGAAGTGTAGGAGAAATGGCAGGGGAGAGAGCCTATGACACATTGCTATGGGAAGAGGACCCCTAAAGGAGGAATGACTCTGTAGATGCGGAGCCCAGGGCTTACTGAGTGGTCTGTTTATTAGCTGAACACACATGTATAATTTGCTGTGCAGTATTAAAAATTAATTTGATTTTTGAAATCTCAGCCCCCATCCTGCAAACTCCTACCAGCTGGCAGTGCTTCCGACTCCTGAGTAGTTCCAATAACAGATTTTTAAAATGTAAAAAACACAATGTCACATACCATGGTATTACACAGCATGTTTTTACATAAGAACAATGCATCTGCTAGTGTTATCTGAAGATATTCTTTTCACGTTCTTTGAACTTTGCCTGCTATAAAGACCAACTCCAATTTATATTCACATTTAACTGTATCTCTGAACACCCAGAGTAGACTGAGTAGATTAAAACATGTATTAATTAAAAAGGAAGGAAGGAAACTTGCATGTCAAGATTCGGCCCTATGTTACTCCCAAGAAACCAGGAATTGAGTTTTGTTTCATATACTTTCCGTTGCATTTTTTACAAATCACAATGGACACAAGAGTTGTTCTTTGCATGCTGTGTAACTAATCTTTCAAGTGGTTTTAAATAAAATGTATTGAAATGACTGAAGAATGGTTGAGTGGACAAGACATTGGACTTGGACACAATTGCTGGGTGCAGCCATATGCATGCCATATCATATTGAGCAAATCTTTAATCTATCCTGTGCCTCACTTCTCCATCTGTCAAATGGGAGTAATACTGTCCCCTACCTTGCAGGGGAGTTGTGATGATAAAATTCATTAACAGTTGTGACGTGCTCAGATAATATGGTGATAAAAGGTCATATAAGTACCTACCGTAACCTGTGAGACTAGCTACCTGGAAAGTTTCACTGTTTTAAACTGTCTTAATTTGCTAGCAACTCACACACAAACCCAACCATATGAACTCGAACATGTATTTTGGCTTTACTATAAATGATAAGCCATTTAATTGATTTGTGTAATTTTTAATGGGGAAAAATTTCATTTGAACAAACAAGATGTATTCTGAAACACCAACTACAGGTTTTCAAATGACAAAAGGTTAAGTAAAAAGGCACAGCTGTGATTTATTTAAAGTGATTTGGAAAACTTCCCCTATATTGAGTACTATTAGAATTTCTTTATGAAATCTATACTTATTTCTCATTTACTTTAGATAGTTATTTGACTTAGTACAGATGTGCTTACCTGATCAGCATTAGGGAGAATACAGCAAATAATTTTTTCCTAATTCTTTGCAGTCTCCTCTCTGAATGCTCCATCTGCTCAGGTTAGGCACAAAGTACTATTTTACCAATACTAGTCTTCCAAAAGACAGACAAATGTAAGAACCATTTCATTTTTTGTTCTGTTGAAAAGCACAATTAGCTTTTAAATTTTTAGATCATATAGGTGCTTTGCTTAACACATTTTCTGTATGTAATTCAGGTATTGGTTGAAGATAACAAAGGGCATTCACATCAAGAGAGAGTAAAGAGCACATAAGAATGCACTTTCAACTTCTGACTCCCCGAACTAGGGATTTAATTCTGATTCCTTTCAGTTTACCTAAATCTGACAATCTCAGTGTAATACTCAGCATTACCTTATTGTTTCAATAAGACTCTGGCTAGAGAATTGCATTCTAAAATATCTCCTGTGATAAAATACTATATTATACACACAAAAATAAACATTTTTCCTATAGCCTTTAAAACCTCCAGCAATCCAGCAAGAGGCCTTGTTACTTAAGTCCATGAGGTTAAATTTTATATGCTTGATTTCCAGATCTTTTTCTCTCTCTCCATCATTCACAAGCTGTCCTACAACATTTGTTTTACTGGCTGGGATCTCACTTGCCTGCATCTCCTCTCACAGAAAATGACAGCATTTACTTTGTTACTCTTGTTTGTGTTTAAAGAGTTTAAATTGTTTCACTTTTATTCCTAAATGTCTTCAGTTGTTTATTGCTTTAAGACTATATTCACCCTGTGCGAAGAGTGCCAGGCATTGTCCTTTGTACCATTTAAGCCATGCATTTGCTTTGAATGGGCTGAGTGGAAGCGTGGACAAAGTGGCCACACAGGAAGGCTTCTACATCCCCCCCCCCGGGGTGCGCTGCTGGAAGGGTTCTGTTTTGGCACTGAACAGGCTGTTACAAAGTAAGCAGTTGTAGTGGACTCATTGGAGGACACTACAGATCCATACTTAAACGGATCCAGTGGCCCAGACGTCCTGGAGGGGATGCTGCGCTCTGTCAGGGTTTGAATAGTGGCTGTGAAGGAACTGCACTACAACCAGTCAGAGGGAGGGGATGGACTCCATCTCCCCTAGCACTGCACAAAACCCTTTTCTACACCCATACTGCAGAAATCTCAGTATCACTCCCACATTTTGGTGTTCTACTTACATAAAGTATTAAGTTCAGTTAAATTCAGAACTGTGTCAGAACATAAATCTAGTTTAACAAGGCACAAACTTAAAGTCAGCCGTGGTGGTCTGAAATTTCCCCCAAGCCATTTCCTACCAAACATTTATTTGAAATATCGAGATCAAAATGAGAAGTGCAGAGCGCCTACCACCACTGACTACCACTGGAACTGCAAGAGCCCAATACCGCTCAAAATAAGGCCTTAACTCAGCAAGACTGCTAGATATAAGTTCTAAATCTCTATAATATTTGTACATAAATATGGTAAGAAGTAAACAAAAAGCATGTGGCCAAGGATAAGATTTAATCTCCAAAATGTTTTCAGTAACTGAGGTGAGGAAAACTCACTAACCTACTTTTCTAAAAAGACCAAATGTAATGAAAACACATCAACAAACAAACTGTACAATTTCTGAACTGCACTGTTTATTTTGCTGCTTGAAACCTAAGTGACAGTATGCCACTATAATTATGGGGTTTCCTCTAAACCTTTACTACACTGCAGGTACAGAAATATACGGACACATTTTTTGGAGAATTGACATTTTGCAAAATGCAGCAAACATTTCAATTTATACATGAGAAAAGGAAGTGTTCAAAAGGGTATGCATTTCAAGTTATTGCAGGTTATTTCTGTGAGAGAATTTCTGCAGGTAAAACATGTTTAAATTTAACCAACAGTAACGTGTCAGTGTATTTAAAATCGCGCGACAAAAATCTTCTCTCTGGTTATTAGTTGCCCTTGACAAATTACTATCATGTTGTATGTTTAGGGCAAGATGTCAATACAGCATAAATCCCATGGCATTTTGGTTTTCTTCTGGAGATTAAAGCTGTTTTTCTTGGGATAAATGCAGCAGCAAAACACAAACCAGCTGATCAAAAAGCACTTCTGCCATAACTCCAATAATTTCAGGACACACCAACCGACAGTAGTTTTGCCATTCCCAGTTCTTTTAAGGTTTACATCACTGCACTGTTGCCTTAAGTACGTTTTGTAAAAGCTTGTTTTCTTGTTAAGCCAACTTGCTGACTACAGCCTGGTTGAGAGAATTTAGTTGGTTGGTCCATTTATCTAATGCAGTATACCGTGCACCACCCCTTTTCTGATGATCCAGTTCAAGGAGCTGGTTGACTTGATCAATTCGGCCATGAATAGTGCTAGAAAGATATAAAAAACCCCACTTAGATACATCTGCAATACACATTAAAAATCTGAAAGAAAAGTGATTCAGAACTAAAAACACAAACAGACATCAGGGTTTATTTGAGAGCCTGACAGACCTAGGAATTTAACATCTGCACAATGTATTGCCATTTGCGAACTTATTATGGTAAGAGGTAAACATGCAGACCCAGTTCTCCTGCCAAACACTTACAAAGAGAGACCAGGACCAACCTGCATGCAGTGCACTTGGCTTGGAAGTGCTCGTAGGAAATTAAGGTCACCAGATATAAACAGCACTTTCAAGAATACGAGATCTTTGTTTTACAGTGAATTCACTGCTTCAGATAAGATTTCTTGAATATAGGAATTAAAGATTTTTTTTTAATTCAGAAAACGGGGGGAGGGGTCTTCTCTTTTTAACAGTTAAACCTCTTATAACTCAGCAAGCTAAAAAATAAATCAATACTAAAAAGTTTTCCAGTTGTTTTATACACTATGGCTGAGATTTGTGCATTAACTATGAGTTTGGACACCATTCCATTAAAATTAAAAGGTTTGAAAAATCTCAGCCTGTAAATATATGTGGATCTAAACACTGGTTAGTAATATATCTTTTACATAAATTGGCATAGAGATCCAATTATATGCTATTATAAAATGCAAAAGTAATGTAAAATCATGCCATTCGAATGACTTAAAATTGTTCTGAGTTCTTCTGAGTTCACATCTTCTAAATGTGACTCATGTTACTAACCCAGACAGCCCCAAATGATTTAGTTAACATCATCTTATATAACTAGAATTAAATGGCATTTTCATGCAAAACATACATACATAAGCTTTTTCTTCTACACTATACTTTTAAAACATTCAATGATTAGAAATAGAAGGAAAGTACATACTTATCCAATATGCACTGCACAAGCAAGCTCTCCACGTCAGCTACATCTATGTTTAACTCCTAAGACAGAAAATTCTTGTTATGTTGTCATTTTATTATTTTGCAACCAACATTTAATCTTTGTTTTAATTTTCACATATAAAGTATTGAGTTATTCTTAATGTCAGAACATAGTACCAAGTCCAAAATAATTGGACAGAATAGGGAAAGAACTACCAAGATATACATTGTCAACAAGAAAAAGATCAGCAACATTTCAGAAGAGCTGAAGATGCCACCACTAAACTTCAGTGAGCAACTCCCACAAAGAACTCTTTCACTGATTGCACTCAGAAGGGAATTGATTAGAATATTATATAAGGGTCTAATAGTTGGAATGAAATGGGCATTTGTTCAACTAGCAGTGCTTCAGAAGATCAAATATATAAAAACTAGCAGAGTTCCTGGCCTATTTTGTGCAGGAAACACAAGAGCTGCAAGTATGATGAATTCTGTGCAAACGATGTCTTTAAAAATACACTCAAATTACTGTAAGTAACTATATTAAAAAACAATTTTATCAACCTTAGATTTTGTGCTTATATTATAAAATCTATGCTTAACTCTTTCTCAGTATCTCATACATTTTAGAATGCCATCAATTTCATCAAACATTAACTAAAGGTCATTGAGGTACACATTCCTCTCACAATAGATGGAAATTCACTTCAATTTTGTTATGCAAGAGGTCATCTGGCTTTTTAAATCTATGAATTTATTCCACCTCTTGTCAGCTTTACAACTCTGACATCACGAACTTTTAGTGATACTTGCGAGACAAGAAGGGTTTAAAATAGCTGTAATTTCATCAGTTAGTGCATGCTAGTTAATATTTATTATAGTTGTCTAAGAATTGTGCACTTTAAAATTTTTTACACTTCCCTCTAAGCAAATGCCTCTATATATTGCAAACTTGGCAACTAAAGAAATATCTTAAACATTTACCACAGCATTAATAAAAAATACATTTAATACATTTAAATTTACAGTTCCACACTGCAAAACTATCAGCATTCTATTAACTGCATTTTGGCGACCATGCTGTATCCTCAGATGTTCCCTTCAGGGAAGTGCTGTATTTGTTGTCAGCTATGCTGATTCATAATTACAATTTATTTAAGCAAATGCAAATCTCCACTGATAAGTACCTTAGAAATAAAAGGAATATGTATTCTTGTATAAGGCTTAATTAATTTTATAAGCACTTGTGTTCTGATGTTTCTCAAAAGTTCTGTAAGAGAAGAAAAATAAGTAAGTACCTATTGTAAGACCAATGGTTACATATTCAAATAAGCAAATATGCAATATAGTTCTCTCTTTTTATCTAGTAGGTCTTTTCCATCTCTTGACGGATATGATCCTGTATGGTAGTACATACTCACATTATGAAAATAAACCAACTTTCTTCCCTAGTTCTTTCACAATATGTAGCAAAGTCTGGGAATTAGCAGGAGTACTGGACAATGCTAAAATTTGTTTAACACTGAAAATAAACAGCTTTCAAAAGAGTTTGTACCTATTTTAAAATTATTCCAAGAATCCACATAAATGGTACACAATATTGCACAGTATCTTTACCATCTCAGTTTATTACGGAAATACCGGTCTTGCACCAAAATGTAAAAAGATTAAGACACTGACCCTGCAAACATGTATATGCTTCATTTTAATCATGGGGGTAACCCTGCTGAAGTCTGAGTGTTTGCAGAATCGGGGCATAATAGCCTAACGAAGACAAGGAGTTGAGGCAGAGTTGCAATGTAAAGAGTCTATGCAGCAGCTAGGAATGTTTTTAACATGTTATTATTAGATAAGCTACAAATTTAATAAACAAGTATGAATGTGCAGGCTGTTAATAGCAAACGTTATGAACTTTCATACATTTTTATTAATATTTTTAAAATCTGTTCTGTTTTCCTTCACTCAGCCAGCTCACTGCTTTACTGCTGTTTGTATGCTTAACAAATCTCTCACATGAATTAGGTGAAAACTCAAATTTAACACTAGGAATATAGGACAATACTTATTTTAATTCGTGACAATTCATGGCATAATGGGCCAGATCCTCCAATGCAGGGCAGTCACATTTCACTGCACTATTAATCTCCTTTGGCTAGAAAGCCATATTAAATAATGATCCAGGAAGGATCACCTCTGCACAAGGATGATACTCCAAATGGTAAAGAGCTAACAGGGGTTCCGACTCCACATCCTCTCCCTGCTTCTGGTGTAGCAGTGAAAACGGAGTATGGCTTGAGAAACAGGGGAGGTGGCTGAGGTGGTCCTATATCATGCCCTCAAAACACAACAAAGGGCAAAGGATGAATGACCTGCACAGAGCACCACTAGGGAGGAAAGACTGAGTTTTAAGACACCTTCACATTCTGCATAGTTTGGCTGCACCATAGGATCGGACCCAATAACAATGTAATTATATATCTTTTCCTATAACAGTAATTCAGATTGCCGCCATGAGCTGTTAACCACACATGCTTTTCGTCATCCAAATCTGACTGAAATCAGTTGTAATCTTACCATTACTTCAAACAGCTAGGGGTGAGGCCCCAGATTTGCTGCTTTTTTATATATCTAAATCTGGTTGCAAGTATGCTCCTTTTACCTAGAGCAACTATTTGTTTGGTAATTTTCACATTCATGTAGCAAAGTATCTCATTAACACTGATTTCCAAGGGAACATGATAGAGCTTTTAAACACTAACTATATTGTTCATAGCAATAACTACTTATAAGGAACATTTATTTTTTATTATTCTTCAAATGCAGAGGAAATATATCTTACCAAGTAAGGGGAAAAAAGAGGATTACAACTGTGACAGACTGACAATATCCTGAATTATGTTTGTTTAATTAAACTAAACTTCTTTGGAACCCAGTGCATTAAAAATGCAATTGCGTATGTGTTACTGTGGAACTTAATTTATGTATCTTCTCTAGGAGATGACTAACACAATCTCTGGAAGATATTAAGAATTTCTAAGGACTTTTTGGAATGATACCTGTGAAGTGGATTTCCTAGGACAGTACCTGGGAAATGCAAATGACTCACTTCGAATCCTCCCTTTTCAAGCTTCTCGCATTGTCAACTAATTACCTGCTCTGGGCAACTCTAGGTCAAAGACCCCTAAACTGTACAAAGGGTGGACTAAGCATGTTATGAGTGTGATAGTTCACAGCTGAAGCTGTAATGAACTTGTAACCACAAACTGAATCCCCTTGGGTAGGGGAGGCTGAAAGATGGTTCCTGTTCGAGTCCATGTTAGGGTATATCTAGTAAGCTTATTCACATGGGTATAGATTACTTAATTGTTTTAAATGTTTTCTCGGTATTGCTTTTTACATTAAAAATAAAATAGGTTTGCACAGAAAGAACTGTGAGGTACTGTAGCAGTTATACTTGTTAACTATCTCTGAAGAGGAAAGTAAGTAGATGCCTTTGGGCAGCTTGCCCATGTTAGGAATAATAGAGTGAAGGCAGGGAACCGTGCTGCCTGGAAATACCCTACTCTGCAGGGAGGGACACACACGGGTCTCCATCCAAAGGGGCAACGGCTAGGGAGCTGGAAGCCTGAAAGCAGGTGCCCACTGAGAGGAAATACAGGTGCAGCTGCATGAACTGAGACAACCACATCTTGTTACCATACCTTCAATGTGCTCCCTTATGAAGGGATCGTCCATGATGTTGCTGTGATTTGTTTTCAGAATCTTCTCAAATTCAGTGATGTCATTATTCTGATAGGCACTTCAAGAAGAGAGGAATTACGGTTTTGTCAAGTAAAAAAAGTCAGATCAGAATACAATTTTCAGGTTCCATATACTAAAAAGGTATATTAAATATTGGTAATAAAAACTTAGAGTCACAATCTTTCTGATAATTAAAAGTTGTGGATGCTTAAGATAAAAGGATATTGAAAACATGCATCTTAAGATAACACTGTAGTGCTTCATTTCTTCTATTTCATCTTTTGTTAGTGGTCACAGAAGTTTAATATGAATGTCCTGCCCTTTTGAGACTATAAATCAGTCAGGAAGGATTTGTATTTTTTAAAAAGCTATCCTATTAAAAAACACTAAAAACATAGTCACCCAAAGTTACTCAATTGGTTCATTATGTTAATACGTATGCATCCTGATGCACCTTATTGGAACCTCATTATGTGTTTAATTGCTAAGAGGCATCAGCAATGTATTGTCCAGTATATGCTTTCAATTGCTGTTAATAGTTGTGGCTGCGAAAGTGTTTGTTTTAGTAATGACTTTCTCCTTCATAGTGTGGATATTCCTTTCTGACTGAACCTACAGCGAAGTCATCTTCGTGCTTATACACATCAAAGTCTATGACAAAATAATTATGGATCAACTCAGAGAAGCCAACAAACAGTACAGAAACAAATGTATGTAGTAGTTGATAAACCTGACAAAAGACATCTCATAATTAAACAGAATTTAAATTAAGTACAAAATTTCAAAGTCTACCGTGCAAGCAAAGTTGTTTTAGAATGTTCAAAATGCTTACGTTTCCCAAAACCTCTAAATGCAAATTTAGCTTCTATGTATAGTAGAAATTAAGAATATCATTATAACTTTAACAAAATTGATGTTATCTTCTGTGGCTTTGTAATTTGTACTATATATTGCTTTCATATTTTTTGAGACACAAACACTCAGATGTGAAGATAAAGGACATAAAATAGATAGTGTGAATGAAAGCGCCATGTGGGAGTTCCTTCTGTCTCAAATTTACAGGAAAGCATGAAGCTAAAGCAGAAAAGATGTATATGGAATTGAAATTCTCTGATATAATCCCTCTACGGATTGATCTAATTATGAATTAAGAATTAGATCAATAATGCACACGCCTCTCTGCTATCCAGCTGCTTAAAAAAAACAAAACCAAAACAAAGCAGCCACATTCCTGAAACCCAACAGTAGTTGTATCTGAACAAGGCTTAGCCCACAGTGTTAGCTATATCAAATTCTGGGCAGAGGAATTCCTCATCTTTTGACCGCAAAAGAAAACTGAACACAGAATGTTTATTTGTCAAGACAGGAGCTCATTACAGTGGACAGGAAGAGGTTGCACAGCACAGCACAGAACTGCCCCAATACAATCTACTTAAGTTGATGGGCTTGATACCCTAAACGTTGCTGACTTCACATTCTCTGTAAAACTGTCATGTAGCACGCTGGATCTTAGGAACACACATGCCTGCAGGACTTTAGACTTGAAAGCTCCATCCCAAAAACCGCCATACAACTCATTTGGCACACTCCTTTTCTGTGAAAATATTGTATATCAATGCCTCCAGTTATCCTACTAACATAACATACCAGGTCAATCTTCAAGGAAAGCTTGAAGGGCCTGATTTTCAGGAGGTACTATGCATTCCCAGCTGCCACTGGAGTTGCAAGTGGTCTGCAACTCTGAAAAATCAGACCCTAAATTACCAAATTTGAATTTGCAGTCAGCATTGACCATCCTGGAAACAAAGTGCCTTGAAACACAGTGACAAATGCAGTTGTAAAAACAAATTTTAAATATCCTCTATCAATATCTTCTACTCCAGGACTAGCAATATCTTGCCTGTTATTATCAGGCAACATAATGAACTTCTTAAAAAAAAAAGTGCCCTCATGTTATTTCTTAAAGAAAAAAACACGTGAATGTTCTTTTTAATATTATGGTGAACTAAAAGAGAGAAGGATCAGCTCACGGGAAAAAAAAAGAACAAAATCTGCAGCTTTTTATACAATAAATAAAATTATAATAATTATAACAATTAAAATATAATTCTTTCTTGTGAATACAGGGCACAATCAACTTTTCACTACATAATCACAGTAAATTAGCTGATAGTTGGAGGCTATTTAGCCATAAAACCAGCAAATGATATGTAGGATGTTCAAACCTCAAAGAACTTGTTTAGTCAGTGCCCCAGTCTTGCAAATAAAATCTCATAATTCAAAATTAGGGTATTTGGAAGACATTTGCCTTGAGGGAAAAACAACAACAACATGTAATGACAACAGATAGGAATTCAGCATGACATTGTTTTAGATTAAAACAAAAAAGTATATGTTCTTAGTGGGGTCTTTTAAAACTGGTACTGTATAAAGTTTTGTATAGATCAGTGATACCCAGACCTCAGTGGTTCAGGAGCCTAATTAGCAATCAACATTACCCAAAAGACCCTCAGTAGTATGAATCAATTGTTTCATTTATTATAGTACTATACATTCATATTTGAACAGTATGACAGGGAAAATTCTTAGTTTTACATATATTATTCTCACAGCAAAATGATTGACCAAATATTATTTTATTAACTACAATTGATTAACAACATAATAAAAGCATCCTGATAATAATTAAACAACAGTGTTTTAATATGTGCTACAAACAGCAGCAGGACACATTAAAGAGCCACTTGCCCCTCACGAGCCTCAGTCTGAGTATCACTGGTATAGCTTATACTAAACAAAAAGGTTCTGAACAACAGAAACTCTGAAAATCCAGAAACGAAAAGCTCGTTTGATACTTATGAAAAAAAACTGTATCATCTGCAACAAAACCAAACCAAAACCAATACCTGTTTCATGGTTAGGAGCAAGTGTAGCTTTGCCCTTCTGGAAAAATAAAAGATCTTACCTTACTAAATTTGTCATTGCTAGAATCTCTGGATCATTTTTGTATGGTTTAGCCTACACAGAACAGAAACCATAATAAGTAGATTTAGGTAGCACCCAAAAAAAAACCAAAAAAACCCCAAACTTATTTATGCCAATCTCCCTATTAAACTGGAAAAGTAGCAGCTAAGCTGACTTATGCATATTTATAAGCATACCTCCTGAGAGTCAAATGGATTTATTCCAGACTTCATCAGCATGTTTGCTAGGACCAAATATTTTAAGCAAGTGGTTCTTCTAGGACTCCCTGATTCATCATAATTCTTGAATGCTTCAAAAAAGTCAGTGTGTGCCTTTTCAAATTCTCCTTCTCTTAAGTGCATTTTGCCTCCACATTCTGAAAAGAAAACAATGATGAAAGGTGAGGGAATGCTGTGTGCCTGCCGTCATTTATCAGACGTCGTCTACTAAATGTACCATGATATATTTAAATTGATTCCTGAAAATATTTTTAGGGTTTTTTTTTATTCATTAAAATTGCTGAGAAAGAGCATTAGCTCATCACTATAAGGCTGCTGCTTCTTTTTTGGTTTTCCAATTAAAATATTATTAAAAATAACCATTCCTAAGATTACACAGACTATACAAGAAAGTATAGCTTTCAGCCAACCATTAATCCTTATATTAAAAGAATGCTATAAATACATTTACTCAGATGGAATTTATCCCAATGACAAACTTCAAAGAGAATACATAGCAACATTATCTATTTATAGAAGCTATACAACACATTTTGAACAAAACTATTTAGGAAGTCAAATGAAAAATATTGTTTGTTTCCTTTTACTGCTCTAATTGACAGATTTCCAGCCAGCAGAGGAGACAAGTGATAGCCATATCCTTATGAAAGGTGCTTTGAGACATGGTATACTCACTACAATTCACTCAACCTTTCCTGGCCAGTAAATAGGTACTTCCAGTGCACCCTAATGCTTTTTAGTTACCAAGGCAATTCAACAAGATCAGACATTTGGAATTTTTCCTGGAATGTATTTTCAGTGGAAACAACATAAAAAAAGATATTTTTTAAATTTGAGAGTGTTATCTGGCCAAAGGAATTTAAAAGAAGTAATATAAAAAAAACTTGCCTCTGATGACCCCCATTATCAGTGGATGAGGAATGGCAGATTTGATATGCAATGACTGTTCATATAGTGCTTTAAGTTTTTTGTTATTTTTTTGTGCTGTATACATTTGAATTTCCAACGCATAGATTTCCAATAGCTGGGTGCCCTTTTTAAGATCATCTTCTCCATCATCAGTCTAGGAAAGAATAAATAATTAATACTGTGAATCTTGAAATAATGCTGAGATCACCATTCTACTAATATAAAAGTGTGCTTCTCTGTTATTTTCAATATAGTTTTTTTCCCCAATCAGTTTATATCATTTTAAATAATACATTAAAAGGAATAATAATTCACAAATGCTTCTCATTCCTGCACCCAAGTGAAATAGAAGTATAATGCAATTACTGTCTGATGGTTATGAAAATTAGTCTTTTACCCATCAATTAACTATTCTAATCATTTTTAGAATCCATTCAAGTTACCAAATAGATAAAGAATTAAAACAAGCATTAGATTTAATTGCTATTTACAAAGCTCAATGATATGCCAGTCTCATTGCCTGAAAACTAAATATGAAATTAATACAGAATACAAAAGTTCAAGTGAATGGTTTTACAAGTAGTTTTGGGGTAATAAAGTATTTTCTAAAAATATCTACTGCACTGTACCTGGCATGACTGATGTAGCTGGCGTAAAATCTTCTGTAATTTTCCATATTCTTCACGTTCTAAATATAATTTGCCAAGCTGTGATTAAAGAAGTAAAGTCATCAGGACAATTAGGATTTTTGAATTTCTAAAATTAAGATTGGCAGCTCAAGAAAGTTATAGCAACCAAAAAAATAAAAATAGTTACATATTTTACCTTTGTATTTGTCTTAAACCACAATCTATCATTCTTAGCATCTTTCAGAGCTTCAAGTGTTGTTTCATAAAATTCCTGAAGCAAATCCATCTGACATAAAAAATCAGAATTCTATAATTGTAAACAGCAAATTTGTACCTGTTAATAAGGTCAGTTTGAACAAACTAAAAGTGCATGTTTGAACTTCAACACAAATAAGACACAGAATTCTGCATCTTATTGAATGATTGCTTATAAACAGTGGAAATTGCAACTAAAATGACAAAACTTAAGCATAATAAATAATCAACAGTATTACCATAAAATAGAAGATTTGACTGAAGTTTGGAAGTTTCATTTGGAAACATCTACGTGTGAACTTTTAATTCAAAGGAAGTTGCACAAGATGTTAAAATCTGCAATTTTTTGCCCGATTAATGAAACTACTTATCCATCTTATGCAGATACATAGCAATGATTTTATTAAGTATGTAAAAAAAATACTAATGCAAAGCTAGCATTACTATTACTGGAAACTGAAAAAGAGGAGGGAAGGAATCAACAAAAGATATTTTCCTCCCTCCTATCCAAATACTGCCTGAAACGAGAATAAAAAAATTATGACTGTTCTGTTCGGAGTAGATCAGAACATATTCCTGTCTGCAAACAAACTAACACCCAAAACTGCAGAGCATTTAATAATCCAATTTTTAAGAAAAATGCTATCAGAAAGTTGAGAGGGAAACTTAATGGCCAAGATTATCTGCTGGGTGCAGTGGGGATAAAGGGCTAGTGGCTTTCAGGTATGAGTTCTTGATTCTTTCCAGTTCTAACTCTGGGCACAATTTAGAACAGATACTGTAAAAAACTGTGCCAACTAGGCATAGTCCTAAGCCATTCTTGGGACTGCCAGAGTACCTCATACTCCATCCATTTCACCTGTCCTTTCTCCTGTGTTGCAGGAGGGGAGGAAAGCATAGAAGTCAACTCTGTGTACTGACAATTCTCCACATACTGGGTATCCCCAGCCAGGAGTTTAGGAGAGCTTTCTTCTCTCTTTATGTTGCTTCAGCAGCACAAAGAAAATAGAGCTGGTTCATGGATCTGGTCCTTTGTATCTAGTCTGCTTAGTTTACTAGTCTGAAAAGGTAGGCACATTTTTTACCATCACTGAATGCAAAATTAATGAGTATAGTTATTTTAACTACAAATTACATTTGAGAACCTACTGATGGGTAGCCACTTTGCTGAAAAACATGCCATTTGTGACTCCTAGCTACATAGAAATCCCAGGTAAGACACACTAAGTAGTTTCTGTCTGCTTTAATCTTTTATAGATGACATTAAAGACAAGTTATTTTTAACATATGATAAATAAATTGGGGAAAATAATATTTAACAACCTGAGACAAATGTAATATTATAATTGTTCTCCAAATACACCAAGAAACAGATTTTCAAAAGGCAAAAAGTCCATATGAAAAATGGACAGGTGGAGGACCACTAACATTAAAGGACTGGTAATCTAACCTGTTTGGAAGTGGAAATGTAATCAAGAATAGAATTGATAGACTTTTCAGAATAATTCCTCGTAACTGCACTCCGTATGTAGGTCAATAATTGTTTATATCTGTTCATCATTTCAGGAAAATTAGTCTGTGAGGAAAAATAATTCATAATCATGAAAAATTAAATACTTAACATTGAAATTAGATATTAACATCTATGAATATGCACAGAAAACCCAAAACATTACAGTAGAGAGACTATGCAGTGATGCACCCTTGTGATTAAGTTTTCTGTCACCTGTTTAGGATGACCACATTACTCACAAGTGGCAGAATCAAAAGTGAGTTAGATGGATCTTCATAGAACAGAGATTTCAATAGAGAAGTTAGAGAGTTAGCACAGCCACATGTTGTGCAAAAACATATTTCCTGCCAATACATTCTAGTGAATGGCATTCCATGTTAGCTATCTATAATTCATACAGAAAACTGAACACCATACCACTTGATCAAATATCAACTTTATAAGACAGCTTTGAAAGTTCTCTAAAAATTGTCTGATTTGCAAAATATCAGTCCATTTAAAAAAAAAATTTCAAAAGCTTTCTAGAAAAATCTGAGTTTGGTCAGTTTAAGACAAGGTCATCCACGTTATCTAAAAAAGGTGTGTGCCAATATACATAACAGCTGTATTTACACACAAGCAATCTATCCCAGCACCCTGGGGTGGAAAAGTGGGGCCAGATCTTAAACTCCTGAATCATAAGGTTAATGTTAATCATGATCATTTAAGTTCCCTGTGGCAACTATAACGACTGCTTAGGTGGACATTATTGGAGAATTACTGAATATATTTAGCTGTCTTTTAAATGTGATTTTGGAAATAAAAATAAGGAGAGGACAACAGTTTAAGAACTGTGAATTAATCCAACATTAATGCAATTTGGCATGTCCTAAAATAATTGCTGCAACGCCTACCAATTTGAAGTTTATTTTAATCATCTGTTTCAGTGCTTTGAATCCCCATTCTCCTTTTTCACCTTCAAGCTCCAAAACCTAAAATAGAAAAAGGATAATTCTTCAGTAACCTAATATTTATAAAGCTGACATGAAGGTGATTAAAAAAAAAAGCAAGTGTCTTAAAAAATAAATCACGATATAAAAAGAGGCCTGAAAGTTTCTTCCTGCTTATTTGCCACCTTTTAATGGAACACCAATTCTGATCTTCCCTGATTATATAAGGGGAGTTGCTAGGGCTCTCAGAACATGTATTGTTGTTAATTCACACACCTTAACTGATGGGGCAGGGTGATGGATCTTTACCAAAGACTTCGTTACTCCAAAATGTTAGTCACTGAAGTTAAACAGAAACATAAGAATAAAAAGCTTTTTTAAAAAATCTGACTAAAATTCCCTTCCTTCCCTTTGATTGCTCAAAATTTCACTCGGCTTTGTGATGTAATCATTTCAATAGTATTTCAGTCATTTTAGAGTTTTCCAGGTTAGACAGGACCTGAAATTTTAATGTAACAAAAAAGGAGTCATTCCCCCCCATCACTAATAAATATACCACTAACAAAACAAATATCATATTAGAGGCTTTCTTTCTATATCATGAAGAAGCCCAACAGGGCTAATGAATTTTTCTTTACTAGTCATCTTTAACACACTACTTTCTGGGGACAGTATGCATACATTAAGAATTTTAAATTCATGTGAATGACAAATCTTCTACAGGTATTTTATCAGTTGGCATTTGTAAACCTGAAGCCTTTTATTCAGGTTTGTAATCAATGTTAAAGAATTATGTAAGACTTAAAGAAAATGATTTTTCATTTAAGAAAAAGAAAACTGGATATGGTCTCTACAGCTAACAAACTAACTGAATAAAAATATATTTCAGATTAACAGGTTTGCAAGGGTTAACAGTTTTACAAATATTGAAAATTTCAGTTGTGCCACAAAACAATGAACAATATATTTTATCTGTATGGTATTACAAGTCTGTAAAACAGTCTAGGAGTTAAAAAGTCTCATAAAAACTTATCGCCATCTGCACTAATAAATTACACTACTACAGAAAGTTTCTCTTAAAATTTCTGGAAATAACCTCATGTGGTAATATCAGTGGGAATTAATAATGCATCTTCATTATGAAATACATGACTAACTTAAATTTAAGTTAATATTTTCATAGTAGATCAAATGTAATTGTGGGTTATAGCATCCACACAAATAAAAGGGAGAACATAAAACTAAAAACCTTCTGAAAACTGCTCAATGCTGCTTTGGGATCATCCTCCTTTAATGCTTTGGAATTGTAGTACTGATTTTCCAGATCCACATTTGGCTCAGAGTTACTATCTTCAGAGTATTCCTACAGTTTAGGAAGAAAGGAAAAACAAAATTTGTAAGAGGAAACGGTTCAGAACAACTAACATTATCACTGAAAACCAATATAATACGATAGTTAATCAATACACTTTCACCAAACTTAGATCTCTTATTCACTGAAACAAAAATAATTTAAGTTTATATGAAATCTGTCATCTCACTAGAACATCACTAGAATTCAACCACTTCTAGGGTGAAGGGAATCAAACTATTAGCACACTGATTTGCAGCAGGATGGTGGTGCTGAGCATAGAGGAGGAGGAGGAAGTTTCTGACCAAGAATACCAACACAAACTACAGTTCTTCTAAAAAATGCTATAGGAGTCTTAGTGTCCACCCAGAAGGCACTGCAAGAGTTGCTGTTCAAGCAGAGAGTAGACCGTTTCAGCAACAGAAGATATAAAAGGTTCATGAAAAGGAAAATTCCTGTCCCTCCTACACCACGAAAATTCACATCAAGACATGGAGGAAAACATTAATCACGGTGATGACACAAGCTGTTTCTTTTGCTGAGAAGCATGAAATAATTGCAAGCATGCAAGAGTTACTGAAAGGAGAAAGTGAAGGGCTGAACACAGAATAATTTAATCTAAGGAATCACCCATAATGTGCACTGGCAGCAGTCAAGACACACAATTTTCTTTCTTCAGTTATCAAGTGTGCTTACTTCTTACATACTATTCAGCTTTATGGATGACAATATGCCAATCAGTTTTAACTTCAGCTTCTTATGCACTAGCACAATGCTGTTGGGACATTTACAAAGAATGTTTAAATTTAAACAAAAAACTGATTAAAAACAGTATGAAAACATTTAATTTTATTTTAAATTTGGAATCCATCCTCTCCAAACACATCAAATGCTGAGGATCAACTGCTTGAAATTCTCTGTTTAAGCCCTAATGACAAAGTCACCAGTAAATTATAGTGATATGAACAATAGTTTTTTAATCTATTTTTTTCATAGATTTGCAAAAATGTTGGACTTCTCTTCCCTCACTGCCACAACCTTATTTTCTTCTCCCATGTTCATTCTTTTGTTCACTAACATCTTACCAGTTTTAATAAAGTCCTTCAAAAGAAAGTGGAGGGAAAGAAGGAAAATACTAGGCAAAAGACAGAAGTTTACATCTATAATCAGCTCTCTCTCTCCTACAAACTCAAACTTTTTCAATGTATGCCTTTTTTAAAAAAATTGAGACTTCAGAAAAATTAGAATTAAGCTTTTAAATAGGGACCAAACATTAAAAGCAACCAGAGGTAAGTTGCTAAAACTCACAGTCAGCCCAAATGTTAATAAAGATGGGGTTTGGGAGATTGTTTCAACCTTCAGCTGACACTGAAGCAAAATACTTTCCTTGCTTGTGGAGACAGTCTGTGTGTGAATAAATACATATACATATATATATATACATACATATATAAAGTACACTAACATTTACATAAAAGTTAGGATATGCTAAGGTCTTTGGAATTGTGGGATTTGGAGTGCCCACAGAGATGTAGGCCCTGCATACCATATCATGTGTTATAACATAAATAGGAAATAAGGACTATCTTGTATAATGTTGGGTACCACATTAGTTCCTTGCAACTTGACTACAAAGAGGCTTAATTTTCCCACTATACTTCATTAGTTATAGAGCAAGTGGGAGAGTAAGCAAGGTGGTGTTGTAAGTATTGTTTGATGTAGGCCTGCTTTCAGAAAGGTTGGACAACATAGTGCTTAAAATGCCAGAAGCCACCCAAAACCTTATCTACACCAGCACTCCCACTGATAAGAGTGCAACAATTGTAGAAATATTTTGGCAAAAATGCCTACTTTATAAAGACAAACTAAGACGACCCTTAGTAAAAGGGAATTAGGACTAAATTAATGCACTTCATTAATTAGGACTAAATTAATGCACTTCAAGAGGCAACATAGTCTATGAACTAGGAGCTAGACATTTTTAAATTCTAACCCCAGCTCTGCCACTGACTCCATGTTCTCTCTAGCTCAGTTTCTCCTTTGTAAAATGGAACCAATAACACCCCACTATCCCGTGGAACTACTTTCATGCCTAATGTTTATACGAAGCCCTACATAAATCCTGAATCTTCTTATATTCCAGTTAATTTCTAATGAAATTACCGTACATTTTTGTCCTAATGAAGCCATTGAAACGGATCACAGGGAAGTGTTCTATGTTACCACAGCTATGTTAGTTTTTAGTTCTCACTCAGTGAATTTTGTTTTCTGATTACTACTAGTTTGACAGCACTGGGAAATGAACTCCTCTATTCTAGATCCAATGTAAGGTGTTGATGTTGACCCATAAAGCTATGAATAGTTGGATGTTCCTGCTTGAGGAACTGTCTCTCTCTCCTTGTATCATACAGCCACAGTGGAGGCACTGGACCTGAATCGCTCTCAATTTAAAAAGAGAAGAATCTGTGAGAGGCCTTCTACTCCAGAACAAGCTCTACCTGCCCCAATCTGTATTAGTCCTGGTCTGCTGATCTTCATGGCATGTTGCAAGGTGCATCTATCTGAATGAGCTACTGCTGAGAGGTACACAGGGGGCAAGGGAAGAGAAGGTTTTAAAGGGTGTTAAGTTCCGTTGACAGTAAACGGCTGTTGAATTTTATTTTATTTTTGTAACTAATGTCAAGGGTGCCTGAACTCTGGACCGCCAATCCCTTTTGTTACAGTTAAAATTCCAAATGAACGTATCCACAGAACAAGTACAGTATGAGTAGCAAATGGCAGGCTAGGATTTGGGGGCATGTTGGTCTTGGGTATCAACTTTGACAGTGAATTTTGTGATGTGCACAGATCAACCAACTTAATCCACTATGCTCCATTCATTACATGTAGATCAGCACAATTTCTAGTCCTTATGGACCTGTGTTTGATTTTAACAAGCAGCCCAGAACAGAAAGACTTAGTGTCCTCTTACCTATTCCTGAGACACCCAGATTAATGATTCACAATTCATAGAGAAATATTATGGCACATTTTAAAAATTCTATTATTAATAAGGAGTGGTAAGATCAAGTAATCAAAGATACGCTATTTATACTGGACAAACTCCTTTACTAACATTAGTACATATTTTCTATTCTGTTCTATATAGATTTTTATACAGCACTCATCACCTGACAACACATACAACACATCAGTCACGTACTGTTTGTTTTCTCATCCTCTCCCCAGAAGTGTCTTTTTCCAGTAGGGTTTTTAAATTATTATTGTAAATATAAATACACCTGTTGCTGTGTGCTTGCTAGAGAAGGCATGGTCAAAGAAATGCGCCTTACACGTGGAGCAAAAAGTGATAAGGCTTGTGATGGTCCCTAGATTTTGGGAGAGTTAATTCCATAGTCTCACATTGCCCTCACAGAAAGGTGGGTCTTCCACATAGACAAGCTTTACTCTCATGTGGAAGTTCCATTGTGCTAGAGGAGCATATTTGCAGACGAATTCTGATAAAAAATTACATTTATACAACAATAATTTATATTTTATGAGAATCATGGTTTAACTTATTATGAATTTTTACAAACTCCCATTTGTGTCCTCATCTACAGCCATTGCTGAAGTCACAGCCTGTAAAATCTGTAATTTAATATGATTTGGACATATACATAAAGATGTATTTGGTATAAAAGCTAATACATCTTCACTTTGGCTTATTGTATATTGTTGTGTTTAATGTATATAAAACAAACTCCCACTTAGTAAAGATTTTTTTAAACAGATATAGAGAACCTAGCTTTTATCTAAACTTGCAAAAGTATGCTCATTGCCCTATGGGAGACAGAGCTGTTTCTGTGTAAATTCTTCCACCAGGAAAAGCATATCATAGGCAGCACTGCCAATGGTACGTATAGTTGAATGTGCCCAGTGTTCGCCACAAGACTGTTTTCAGTTGCTTGTAACTTTACCAAACTCCTTCTGTTTGGGCTGAAGTTTTTCCATGCCACGGAGGGGTGTGAGTTTGTGAAATCACAAGTTCACAGTCATTAAAAGTATGGAGTTTGGCAGCTAACCCCATCTGCAATGAATGTGCTCCATCTCTATGAAGCTTCTACATGCTGACCAGACTGTACACCTGCCAGCCCCCCAGAGTGACAGAGCATGCTCCATCCCAAAGTCAGCCAATAATTATGTAATGACAGTAGATGTTGAGATTAAAAAAGCTAAAGCTTTACAACTAGGCTTGGAAAAATTAGATTTCAGTAATGTCAATTCTCTCTCTCTCTCTCTCACACACACACACACACACACACACACACACACACACACACACACACGTCCCCACCCCCCCCAACAACAACAACAAATTTTCATAAATAATCTAAGTTTATGTATAGGCAAAGAAAGAAAAATGCGGTTTCAGAGCCTACAGTTTGATTAATATTTATACTTTGTATACTTTGACATGTGATGTTGACAATGTGTTGAACAGTTATACAGCTTTAACTTTTTGAATCTCAATGTCAACTCTAATTAAATAATTATTGTCCAACTCCCCCCCATAATTTCTTGCCACTGTGAAAATTAAATCAATAAAAACAGAAAAAATGCTTAAGTCATAATTTTGTGCAACTGAAAATTTAAAATCGATAAAAATAAAAAATGCTTAAAAATAACCGGTCATCAAAATTATACAAAACCCTAAATTCTGCCAAACCTGTAACTTAAAACAAAAATCATCAACATATCAAAATATACAAAATACCCTTAAATCAAACCTTAATAAATTATCAAGCAGCATTTTTTTTATTTTGACTAGCTATAAATTTTTTTTATTAAATTTTGTGTCATCAGTTTGTGTGTGCACAGTGAAATCAACATTTATTGATAAAAAGAGAACCCTTCCAAGACTACAATATTTATGCAACTTACTAGCAAAATAGGAGAGTCAACTAACTCCCTGTAGTCCATCCCCACAGGGAATGACTGCCTATAACTGCCACCAGTTACTTTGTCAGCTCAAGTGGCAGAGATCTATGGTATAGCTGTAAAAGGTTTTAACCCTGCTGATGACCCATAGGAAGGTCAATATAGTTCCAAATGATTACATTATTTTGCTTTTTAACTTAGGAAGTTACACACAAAAGCATAACATTAAAGAAAGTTAAATTTGCAGAGTCTAGTACTCACAAATTAAAAAATATCAGAATTAAAACTGTGCATGCAGCCTTAATCCTGATCCCTTAAGTGTGTGCATTTGGATAGTCTTTAATTACATGATCACATACTACTTTATCCATAGGATCCCTGGCTCATTCAGTATATCGGATGGACGGTGTTTAAGAAATAAATCAAGGTTTTTATATTGAAAGTGGTAGGCAACTGCAGGAAGAAAAAAGGAAGGTCTCCTGTTTAGGTAGAATGCCATCTTGGAGAAATGGATTCTATCCCACTCTGCACTACAGAGTTAGTGTATGATGCTGGGGAAACCACTTAAAACAACTTTTCATAGATAGAAAATGAGGAACACACAATTAGTGGCTGAGTGCCCAACTTGAGGCATCTGAGGCCTGATTTGCACAAGCACTGCACAACCACAGCTGCAAACGAAGTTGATGGGAGCTCTACTCTGAACATATGAAGTGCTATAAAATGCTAAACACCCTGGAAAAAAATCAGACCCTAGACCTGATTGGTAGATGAACTCCAGCTGATGGGCACTCAGATTGGCCACCCAAAAGTCAGACACTTGACAATTTCTCTCTGTCTTAGTTCTTCATCTGTAAAATAGGGATAATATCATCTTACCTCACCAGGATATTGTGAAGATAAATTTTTTAAAATTCACAAAGGACTAAAATGCTATGGTAATAAGTGCCATAAAAAAGCCCATGTGGAAATTAATAATTCTGTATTCAGAGCAGGGTGTGCAGTAAATAAGGCATCGGGACGCACAATAAGATAAAATAAAATATTGAGAGATACCCACTGAGTGAGGACTGTCCATCCTGTGCTCTGAATGAGGCAGCTTTCTGTGGAAATAATAGTATGTGATCATGTAATTAAAACCTATCATAATGCGGATGCACAAGGGGGCCAAATTAAGGTCACAAGAGCTATCTAAATTCTGGCACTTCCTAACTTACAAGTGAACGATTTTACAACTATTACTTTCTTTAATGTAGCTTTTTTTACACAATATATATATGTTTAAAGTCATGGCAATAATAAGTCTAAAGACTGGGAAGAGGTAACATTTCAAATATCAATTGTCTTCTATAAAGAGGACTTGGCAAATCTACTCAACTACTTGCCAGCGCAGAGTAGAAAATTTTCCCTAGGGCATTTACTCATCAGTTTCAACAGAATTTAAGCATTCATTTTCAAACAAAACCTAACATTTATGTTTACAAAGACAGGCAGCACAGATTCATACCTTTGAAGTTGCCTTTCCGAATCTATATAAAGACAGCCTGAGGGGGAGGGAAAAAAGAGGAGCAACTGTTTATCTACAAATCTTGGCCACAGTGCACAGCCTGTGGAAAAGAAATCCCTAAAGCTAGAGTTGATTTCCCTTATACCCGGATCAAACCTTGACTCATACGGACTTATGGCTTCCCTAGTTGGGTGCAAAGAGCTGGGAGTTCTATGTACTGGGAGATTCATTGGCCCTTCCATAAAATTCCAGATGCATACCAGCACACAAGGAGCCACCACAGGACTTTACTGAGGCATACAAGGCTGTATGTTGTATGTACAGGCCCCTGGACTCCTTGCAGATACCTTTATTATAAGACTGTGTCCTGATTTGAATCATGCTAACAAATTGCTATATATAGGCACTTGAAATCTGTTACCAACTTCTTGGACTTCATGGTTGGATTTCAGGCAAATCATACCAGTTTGATACCCTATGTCTCTATTCTGGAACAAGCTGCTGTTGGGAAACTGAGTGTCAAGAAACAGTGTTCTAAGTCTTGTTGGATACCTGGAATACACCAGGAAAAAGGCAAAGGAATATGGAGTAATGAATCTGTTTCCTGATGAACTCCCTCTTTTCTTTAGTATTTTTGTCTTTCTAACATTCAAATAAAAAAGGTATTATATAAAATAAACCTTTAATGCAATATAGTCTAGTTGCCCAGCAAACAGATTTGGCTATCCTGCCTCTCTACCAATTTTTAAAAGTGAATTAGGGTTCCAGATAATATCATCTGCCTACAATGTTCACTATTTATTACAAAACCAAAAAAGGCCCCACAGATATGTTACAAGTACTGCAAATACAAGCTTCCTACATGGAGATGTCCAGGAGCGATCTTTCCAAGCACAATGACAAGGATAAAGTTCAGTCTCCATATGTATTCTAAACATAGCGTTTTCTCTTGACACTGACAACAAGGAGGGCAGTTGTGATTCTTTTTCCTGCTGATATGGGCAACTGTTCAATAGGAACTCGACTGAGACTACTGAATAATTTCAAACAAGGAACCAAACAGCATCAAGGTAGACTTTGAGAGGACTTAAGATTTAATATTTTCCATAGTGACAAGTAACCAGTATCTTATTTACTGAGTCATAATATGGACTATAACATGTTATAATCAAAGCTAGTACTGCATGTTACTAGTAAATTCCAAATCTAGGCTTATCCATCCATAAATAGAACTAAAAGTCTTTGCAGATATAAAGACTTCGAAACAGATGTAACTACAACTATTAATGAATGTCATAAGACATTTACATACAGAAAGTTTGACCATTAAGACAATGAACAGCTAAGCAACAATAGCAAACTATGATTTTGTGATTTACAAAATGTTAACCCCTTAGTTGTTTATCACAATAATTATCATAATGATATTATCAGCTGGATATAAATCTCAAGATGGGAAACTTGAAAGAAGCAGACTGTGGAATGTACATATTCAGTTCTAGGAAAGTGCACACACACCATTTGGATACATAAGAGAGAAGTGATTCCTCTTAACTCTATATACCTGGCTGGTCAAAATACTGTTTTACTTTTTAAAGTCTGTTAAAACTGTTGACACCTCAAACAAGCTAGATTCACTTCACTCAGGCCAGGTCTACACTATAAACTTACATCAGTATAACTATGTTGTTCAGCGGTGTGAAATATCTACGCCTCTGAGTTATGCAGTTATACTGACCTAATCCCTGGTTTCTCTCATTGACTCAGGTACTACCTCTCGCGGAGGTGAATTAACTATGCTGACAGAAGCTGTCCCATTGGCATAGTAGTGTCTTCACTGAAGTATTTTAAGTGTAGACTGGCCCTGAGACTGACTGCTATTGCAGACTCTCTGCCTTCCAAAATACTCTCCGAAGTTCCGAGTTGCTCTTTTACTTCTAGCACCTCATTTATCTGAATCTCTTGTCCTATTTCCACTCTTCCAGACCTTCTTCTACACTAATCTTTAATTTGAGCTTGGGAACCATGGGCCTGATCCTCCTCTTACACCAGTTTAATTTCAACAGAGTTTCTCCTGTTTTACGTCAACATGGTGGAACAATCATGTCCCATGTTTAGAAAAAGTACATTTAGAAAAGTGTCTAACATAGTTGTGCTGTATAGTACTATAGCTACTGTATGGATGTAGGGTAGAACAAATTTTAAAACTCTGTTCTTGCATTCCATGACCCTATCCATGCTGGTCAGCCAAAGCACACAAGCATGCTAGAAACTAATGTAACTACAATGTTTATACTTGATTTAAACACTGTTCTTACACCTTTCAGCCAAAATTGCATCTAAAAACCTTTCCACTCCTTATACAGTAATTCGAAGTGCCCTGTGATGCTGCATTATATTCTAAAACAAAGAGAAATGTGTGAATGCACCCTCCCTCCCCCATAAAGTTAATTAAAACAGTATCTAGTTTCAGTGTGTTTTAAGTAAGCTTGGCAGAATTCAAATTTTTTTTTTTTATAATTTTGATAGATAATATCAATGTTCATTTTTAAGCTTTTAAAAAGATTTTTATTGACAAATTTTCAAACAATTGAGGAAAATTGTGGAGACATTTATTTAAGGAGAGTAGATATTGAGATAAAAAAGCTAAAGTTCTATAAACTGTTAAAATATTGACATGTCAAAATACACAAAGTAAATATCCTTAAATCAACAAATAATATCTATTTTTACTATTCATTCATTAGTCATTTGTAACAAGCCTAATTCAGAAGTTTAAATCACTAGATTTTGATTCTAGTAAGTTCTCAGGCAAAATAAGAAAAATGCTTCTTAACTGTACATTTCAATTATTATTAATGGAAATATTTTCTGTCAGTGTGTGTGTGTGTATGGCAACATCAACTTTTACCAACAAAATCTAATCCTTCTAAGACTTCTTTTAAAGGTAAGGTCTGATAAGGGGTGTGGAAATGTCCTTTTGAAAATAAATTTTGTGAATATTTGTAGACAGCCTTGGGAAAGAGAATTCAGATAAGTTTTTCCTTTGACTAAGACAATATCTCATACAAGCAACAAAGCAAGAAATAGCAGTTATTTCTCCCAGGATACGGGTGGCCAATAAAGCATAAAATTCAGACTTTGCATAAGAAGGTAAAATTTAACTGCAGCCAGTGGAGCTGTACTGACTTATATCAGGCCTACGTTTGGGACCCTGCACTTTAATACGACTTTCCAAATTTTTGTTTTAAACTCTCAACAGCACAAGCTGTATATCATTCAACACACATACAGAATGATTTGGTATTTATTTATTTTATGGACAAAATATTTAAAATTGAAATGTGTTTTTACAAACTTGATTATGAAAAATGGCTGGCAACTGATGAAGAAACAAATTGACTCATAGTATGTTTTTGAATATTCTGATAAGAATTATTTCCATTTTACAATTCATACAATTAAACGTAATTTCATTTAAAAACATTTTTCTAAAATAATTTGTGTTCATATTTAGGAGGTAAGTGAAGGCTAGTTGTACCTGAAAAACTAAAGATAAAGTCTATATTGCTAAAAAGACAAGGTGTATAGGCCAAGAACTCTATCTCGATTAAAAATACATGCTGAAGGCTGGACTGGAGAACTTTTTCTAGATTTTAGATGTCAGCTATGCACATATGGCAGCTCACAAGGAAAACTAATGAGAAGCAATATTGAACAAAAGCTGTATTTTAAGAACTTGCTCTAAATACTAAGGAATACTACAAGACTTACTATATAGAAATTCTTCTTAAAAACTGAGATTTTAGGGATTTATTTATAAAATTAAGCAGTATATGAAATGCAGTTCTAGTTTACAGTAGAAATACACACATCCCAAAAAACCTTTGGAATGCAGAGTACTCAACTCTTAAAAAAAAAAAAAGCTCAGTGTTAGTATTCTACCCAGAATTTAGAAAAGCAAAGGCACATAAAACATTGAATTAAGACTGATTAGACAACAGAGAACGTGTTTTTGACCAAATATTATTTCTCAACACAGCTGAGTCTTCCCTCTGAGAAATGATTTTACTCCTCACAAGAGACATTTGCTTTTAACAATTTCAAAAAGATGTCTGTGAAGCCAAAGAGCCCTCCTAAATGCAGATCCCTCCCAGATACATCGGTTCCTCTTTTTAAATAAGATTTTTACTGTGCCAGCTGAAAACATAAGGACAAAGCACAGCCAAAACCAAAACACAGCTAACAAAGGCTTGCAAATTACAAAAACAAATCCCCATTCCACCCATACAACGAAGTTAAAAAGACATACCTTATTGACATATTACACCTGATGTGAGTTATGTAGCTGGCAGGTGTTTCCCAGCTCCTCCTGCTACCCCCACCCCGCTCAGTCTTAGTCTGATCCTAGACCATGATCGTTACAAACCACTTCCCACCCTAGGAGCAACGTATCCTTTTACTTCGTGTGAGCCACCTTGCTGGGCTGAAGTAAGAGAATTACACCCCCCTAGCCGAAATGGACAGGGGCCAGACTTCTGGGCCCGAAGGGGCAATTCTGGGGCCTAACTAACTTCCTAGGGCTCAAGGGGCCTATTTCTTAGGGGAGAGGGGGCATAAACACTGGGGAGGCCTGGTCCAAAATCAACGTCACTCTCGCCCCCAAGCCATTTTCGGCCTCCCCTGGGGTCCCCAAAGGGAAGGGAGAGCCGAACTCGTCCTGTCACTGCCCCCGGAGAAGGCAGCCTCTGAGGGGGGCTGGGGCAGAGACACACACGCAGAGGCAGGGCCCCCGCGCCACAGACCCCCATCGCGCTGCAGCTCGCGCTCCCGCTCGCGGCCCCCCCCAGACCTCACCAGGTCATAGTCCTCCTCATCATCGCACATGAAATCATCCTCCATGTCAGACATCTTGGCCGGAGGACGGGCGGGGGGGAGGGGAAGGAGGGGGGCGGGAGGAGAGAGCGGAGCCAGCCCCCTTCTCCCACAAGCCTTCGCGGCTTCCGTCCAAGGTGCCGCCGCTCGGCTGGGAACCGAAATGCCGCCCTCCCCCGCCTGTGGAGACACGGGGGGATGCGTTGCCACGTGACGCAACGGACATCAGCGGCAACCAAGCCCGAAAGCAGCGGCCAAACGAGCCCCCTTGGACACCGGAACAAACATGGCCGATTTTGCATTTCCGGCTCAGGGGTCAGGCGGCTTCCCTCAACAAATATGGCCGATTTTTCACTTCCGTTTCCGGGTGGAGCCGGCCTGGAAAGGCTCCGGCGGGCAAGGAGCGGAATGAGCGCGGGGGGAGACTAACAGTTGGCCAAACACCGCAAGCGGCCCTTCGCCAGCAGGGCGGCGGGTTGGGCCCAACTCTTGTGTGCCCCCCCCTCGGAAACCCACAGGGCCGGGGCAGGGTGGCGTGGTTCCCACCTAGAATCAGCGGGGCTATGGGGCAGCCGTATTCCCCCTACCCGCCGCACACCGTAAACTAAGAAAAGGGCCCTTCGGCCCCCCCCCAACAGCTCAGTAGGGCCCAGGCAATCAGGAGAACCCGTAAGAAGAGGGTTGCCCTCCATGTTCATTAGCGGAGGCCTTAGAGACCGTACTTCTCCCCCTTGCGGGTCACTGGGGCCAGTCTTAGGGTGCCCTGATTCTCCCGAGATATGAATGGGACCTTACAACAGCACTGTGCCAAATGTCTCTGAATGTAGGGCCATGAGATGCAGAGAAACCTATTCTGGGGTCTGTTGTCATTGATTTCACTGGAGTTGCTCCTAATTTATGCCGGGGTGAGAACAATGTGAAGTTCCCAGACTTTAAACTACCCATTGCACTGATGAGGCAAATCAGCTACCCTAGGCTGGGGATTCAAACTAGTGCTCAGTTCAAACTCTGAAAATAATAACTCAAAATGCCTTATTTATATTAACTGAGTAATCAATAGTAAGAGACTAATTCGTGTGCTTTTTTTTTTAACATCTTTTAGACACTTCCTAGGCCCTGAATTCTTTACACTTATCTAATCAGTATATTTCAATAATTTAAAACAATCATAAGTCTTAAAATTTCCAAAGGTCAAGAAAACTGGCTCCTTCAAAATGCATTCACTATGCTGGTTTGTTTGTGGGATTTATATACCATCAAAGAACTCGGGGGGTAAGTTCAAAAAAGAAAATTTGCCCCAAATATATTGGCCATTCAAGCTAAAATATCTTTCCTTTATACAGTGCCTTCCATCCTAAAGGATCCTTTCCAAAGCTGTTCACAGGAAGTAAATGTATAACCCCACTAATAGGCAACTTCATCTTGGATGGAGGGCACAAGAATGCCAATGCTAATAACAGATTTAAAAGTAAGGAGAAAATTCATGGCATTGGTATATAAATGAGGTTTATTTCAAATAAATCTAATTATGGTTTTGGTCTGTCTTGAGTTTTTCACTATTAGTGGAGAGTGACCTCTTTATTCCCTGCTTTTGAAAATTCAGCTAGAATTGCACACAAAAATGTGCATGATCCCCCACTTTCACCTGGATGATCTTTTCCTTCTTCCCCCTCACCCACTCCAGACTGCAACTGCCCCCTCCCCCATAACACTCTCTTCTACTGACACAAGGAAGCAGATATCCTGCTGGTGGCTTTTCTGCCCCCTCCACACTATATCCTAAAAGCTAACCTATCCTCCTTTATTATTTGTTATGAAGCAAAGGGTGGTGTCTGGTGGATCCAGACTGCATCCTCCAACTCCCAACAGGACAGGTGGTTTGAATGCAGCAACTGCTTACATAGCTACCAAGCAATTAAATAACTTTGCCAAGTAGTCTGTTTCCTCTTCATGTGAATCATGAGGAGGAGGGAAAAGACCTCAAAATGTATTTGACAGGTTGTAGTACAAAGTCAAACAAAGTACAAAATCACACATTTGTATCACAGCGTATGATCTTTTGCATGATTATTGCTAAAATACAGGATAATACATTGACTTAATATGAGGTGAAGAACATTAACAAAGGCTGTCCTTTAAAATAAAAGACAAGTGCCACTTTAATACATAATTGTGAGAAAAGGGGAAATTGCTTGATATGCATGCACTGTGTATTAATTATAATAACCCCATTCCCTTTCATATATGCTCTTCTTTATATAATTTAAACCTTTTGGCCAACAGATCTGTGGTCATATTTCCATATGTTCTCTGTCAAGGGCCAATTGTTCTAGAATTTTTTCTCCCTTAGCTTATACAAAAGCACTTGTGGCATTAATTGGTTTTTAAGACTAGTTTATTTTTTCTCAATTATGTTATTTCAGTTTGTATGTGGTCCTGGGTTTTGTGTTATTTGTGGGGTATTTTAAGAGTCTGTTACTGCTTTGGAATTTAATCTGGGATGTTGCCTGCTTATTCGGATTTATGGTTTAGCTCATTTTTGATAATGTGCCCATGCCTGCAGGCATGGATGCCTAGAAATTAAAGGTTAATAATATTACAATGTGCTGACTGGTGTATATATATTACTGACCTCTATTTGACAGACTCAAAACTGCACAACGATAATCACAGGTCCTGATACTTCTAATTAAACTTTAGATAGAGCTTTGAGTCCACTTGGAGAAGATGGTTCTAAATTTTCTGCTCCTGAAACCATGTGATTTTCAAATAGCCATGGGTTTGGTACATATGATCTGCTGGCAACTTCCTGTTCTTTCACAGTGGGGTTAACCCTTGCAGGCAGGATTGTCTTTAGTTTTATGATTTGTGCAGTACTAAGTGATGTTTCTGTTACTTCATAGATAAAATCTCTCTGATTTGGATTTAGCAATCTGCATACAAGGACAAATTATTGTCATGAAAACAAATATTTGGGGTTTTGTCTGTTGGACTACAGCCACTTATTGAGGTTCTAAAGGTTCTAGCCACTCTTCAGACTACCACCTTTTCATTGTACTTCTCCTTCCTGGTTGGTAAGGTCCAAGCTGCAGCAGAGGCAAAGAGTACTTTTTTCCCATTTTAACATGGTATAAAGAGTGAGATATTTTAGTTTGAGTGTTGCTCTTGCTACAATTATCCACATCTTTTGTCAGTTGAGACTAGATTACTGTAATACACTCTGCTTGAGGCTACATCTTAAACCATTTAAGTGTGCAGAATGTGACTACCCACTTATTAAGATTATAATGAGTGCTCATAAAACCAGTGCTCTGTAAGCTGCACTGTCTCCTCCTAAGCTGAATTCAATGTATTTATCTTGATCTTTAAAGCCTTAAATGGTCGGAACCAGGCTACTTGCGAGTGTGGTTCTTCCTATGCAATATTGCAACAACTTATATCAGTGTAACACTGACCGTGACAAAAAACTGACTCTCATTGCTCCAACCACAGAGAATTACAACCTCCTCGTGAATGCACTGCACAATACCTCCAAGAGGTATATATTTCAAGGATGTGGAATTGAGCACATACCAGGGTTTACTCCCATGCTAGCAGCCAAACATAAAAAATATGAACAAATATTCCAAAGAGACCCTTTCTTGGAAGACACTATTGTAGCAGGGACAGCCCTAACTAACAAGCTTCAAGAAGAAAGGCTACAGAAAGGGAAAGAATTAATCGAAGGAATAGACATGACCCACGCTAGTAAGAAAGCATGGCTGACCATTCTCAGGTTCAATAATGATCGCAAGAAAGTAAAGCAACACCACAACATCACTGCAAGTCAAGTGGTACACCAGTTTCTGCTCAATGGGAAAGCTCGGAACAAGCAGCCTAAAATATTTAGACAGCAAACTGATCTGAAAGAAAATCTTTTCAGTGTGCCATACGCAATAGATGCACTCAATGCCAGAATAAGTTACCACTTGAAGAACAGCAAAGCCGTTGGATTTGATGACATATGCATGCAGCAGACTAACCATTTTGATCCTACAGCCAAGTTATGCATATTACACCTTTTTAACAATTGCTCAGCAACCCTTAGAATACCTAAATTATGATGACAAACCCATGTAATTGGTCTGTTGAAACCAGGGAAGGCTGTTTCTGGCCAAAAAGCTTCAGGCCAACATCACTTCTATAACACTTTTATAAATTTTATGAACACTTCATTCTTATTCACCTCTCACATCATATCCAAAAGCATCTAATTCCAGAACAAGCCAGATTTAGACCCGGAAAGTCCTGCACTGGCCAACCATTAAATAGCACCCAGCATATAGAAGATGGATTCAAGGGAGGGATGATAAGCAATGGGCTTAAATTGCAGCAAAGGTGGTTTAGATTGGACATGAGGAAAAACTTTCTGTCAGGGTAGTTAAGCACTTGAATAAATTACCTGGGGAGGCTGTGGAATCTCCATCACTGGAGATTTTTAACAGCAGGTTAGACAAACACCTATCAGGGATGGTTTAGATAATAATCAGTACTGCCTTGAGTGCAGGGGATTGGACTAGAAGATTTTGAGGTCCCTTCCACTCCTATACTTCTATGATTCTATTTTAACAGGTGCTGTGTTCATAGACCTATCAGAAGCATACGATACAGACAACCTCCAAAACTTGCTTGGCAAAGTCTGTTCTATGATGGAAGAATACCACCTAGTGCAGCTCATCTTGTCTCTTTTGGAGAACAGACATTTTTTATGTAGAACTGTGCAAGAAACAGAGCTGCTGGAAATGACAACACGATGGCCTCTCACAGGGCTGTGTGTTAGCAGCAATCCTCTTCTATATATATATATATATATCAATAACCAGACCTTACAGAGCAATATGAGGAGTTTTATATATGCTGAGGATCTTGGTGACATTGGATCGGACACTTTCCTTCAAAGCACATGTAAAGAAGATGAAAGGGGAAGCTAGTGCCCATACCAACATCTTCCAAAAGTTGGTCACCTCAAAATGGGGAGCCAATCCAACTACTTTGCGAACCACTGCTATCAACTTGTTCTACTCCATAGCAGAGCATGCATATCCAGAGTGGGAACGATTCGTCCTTGCTAAGAAATTAGACCCTGTTCTAAATGACAGTTGTTGTGGAATAATGGGATGTCTCAAGCCAACACCAAAGGATAGCCTGTACTTACTGGCTGGCATTGCACCACTTGATAACAGAAGGAAGGTAGCAAGCCCAAGGGGAAGATCATGGCAGATGGAAGATTCAAGGCGTCCATTATATGGTCACACAGGAGTAATCAAACACCTTAAATTGTGAAGAGTTTTGGCAAGACATGGCTAAAGTTATTAAATGAAAGACTACGTGCAGTTGGATGCATTGAAATAGATCTGGAATCCCTGCCCTTCCCAAAGGGGTTGATACAAACTGCTGTACCTGCACCTCACCACATTTGCATTTGTTCGTGTCAACGAGGAGAGATTTGAGGCTGACCTTCTTTGTGTCCCTTGTTCAAAGGAGACATGCTGCCCTTTTCTGCAATTCCAAGGGTATATTTTTAAGGCAGTTGAACAGAGCTGTGAAACCTCACTCACTGGGAGACATGAGAAACCCCCTTCTTTGGGAGTTAGAATCATATAATATTAGAGTTGGAAGGGATTTCAGGAGGTATCTAGTCCAACTCCCTGCTCAGAGCAGGACTACCCACGGCTAAATCATCCCGGCGAGGGTTTTGTCAAGCCGCAGCTTAACAACCTCTAAAGATCACAGTATTACACGTCATTTCCCCCACACATCTCACACAGGAGATTTTTAACAGCCTTTTTCGGGTCAAGCACAATTTGCTAATCTGGTTCAAATGCTGTAGATGCTGCTTCTCACTGACGGGAGCGGGAAAACTTTCTGACAGGGTCCCATCTAGTGCCACACCTCACTAGCCCGAGATCACATTCAAAGGAAGGCAGTTCATCTAAGATCCGACCGTATTTCCTGTGTCGGATTCGTCCAGACGAAGCAACCCAGGGTCAGTCCCACCCCAGTGCCCCGTAAAAGCAGGCCCGTCCCCTGAGAAAGGCCCAGCCGATACAGTCCGGGGAGAAAGGAGGGCTCTACCCGCCCGGGTTCAGCCATCACACGCACAGCCCCTGGCTCCGGTCGTCACGGGCACCCGCACCGGGGCTGGCGGGACGGGGCCCGACACAGGCCCAGGCGCTGCGGTCACGCCCGGCCGCTCGTCCCGACCCGTGGGAGGTGGCGCGGAGTCGGCCGCGGCTCGCCCGGCAGCCGGACCTGGGCGGGTCGGAGGCCGGCCGGCCGGAACGGGAAGGCGGGCAGCGGCGGGCGTCTCCTGCTCCCGGGAGAGCCGCCGACGGTCCCGCCCGCCGCTGCCTCAGGATGGCCTCGGACGCCCCCGCCACCCTGCCGGCGCGGCCGGCGGAGCAGCCCAGGTGGGTCGGGGCGCGGGAGCCCGGCCCGCCGGCAGGGGAAGGGGCGGCCCCGGGGCCAGCCGCTGCCGGGGCCGGAGACGGGCTGGACAGCGGCCGCGGCTCCCTGGGGCTCTGCCGGGCGCCGTTGCCGCCCCCGGTGCAGGCTGCGATTGGTCTGGCCGCCGAATGGCGCCCGCTCCGCGGCCCTGGCCCCTGCAGCCCTTCCGTTAGCCCCAGGAGGGAGGGCGGCCTGGAGCGGGAGCTGCCCCCCAGCTGGCCCTGCCCGCCCCCGAGTGCCCCGCCAGGCCTCCCCCCCCGGCAGCGGAGAGTCACTCTTCGGACGAACCCCGGTTCCCCAGCCTGCTGAGAGCCGCGTGGGGAGGGAGGCCGTGGGCCACCCCCTCATCTCCCTGACACTGAACCACCAGCCGGATCTCACTTCCCCCTTGCAGATACCAGAGTAGAGGGAGAGGAAACTCACCCCCTTTCGGGTTCCCCTGTCCTTCGTGCCCTAGGGCGGTGGGGGGAGGCACTTTTTGACCTTTCCCTCCTTCCCCCTTCCAAGGCCCACAGCCTGCATCCTAAAGCCAATCCAAAGGGCAGTGCCAATTTACCCCACATCACCTTTCCAGTATTCCTTGCAGAGGGAGCGCCCCTCTCTGTGCTAATGTCTAAAGGCCTGCTCTGATGGAAGTGTTATTGGGAAAGCTAAATCCTTCCGTGCAGCAGAAGAATGCATGGGCAAATCCAGTAAACCTCTGTATTTGTGCTAGCGTTCAGAGAAGAGATGTGCTCTAAATTGTTCTCTCTTCAGTCAGATTACACCGTGTTTCACTTGATTTTAATTCACATAGGAAGGCCCTCATTTTAGAATTTTCCTGTGCAAAGCTGAAGCAAATAGGAGTTGTGTTGCTCAGCCGAAAAAATCAGATGATTTAGGTACCTACAGGTAAGCACCTGTTTGTTGACCAAAGTTTACAAACAGATGAAACTTTCATTGTTCTTGCTTACAAAACACATCTTAAAATGCTACAGTGGCACAGTTGCATGCTGTAATGCTTCAGAGTAGACATTACCTATGCTGATGGGAGGGATTCTCCCATTGGCATAGGACTTGTCTACACTCACAAAACTTTGTCCCTCTGGGGTGTGAAAAAAGCCACACCCCCAAGCAATACAAATTTAGCTAGAATAAGTGCAAGTGTGGACAGTGCTATGTCAGCGGAAGACGGTCTCCGTGGAGAGAGTGGCTGCCACTCATTTAGCTGTTTGTGTTTTTTACTGAGGTAGTTAAACTGACCTAATTTTCTAGTGTGAACCAGGCCTCTGAAAATAAAACTAGTCAATATAAACCTCAGTTACCTCTGTTTGTTCTTAGACTTTAGACACCGGCACCACTATAAAAACAGCTGTAAGCCTAAGGGATGTCTTCACTGACAGATCAATTCTTCAGGTTCAATTGAGTGGAAGTGGAGACCTGCTCAATTGATCTGGAAGTCGATTTAATAAATCCACCCCCAAAAAAACACATTTCCCATTAATATAGCGAAGTGAAGATGCCGCATTAAGTAGAAGTTAGGAAGTTGATGGCAGATACGCACGCTATGTAGAGTCGACTGCTGCCAAATTTCCCGGTCAGTGTAGACCAGGCCAAAGAAATATTCTTGATATAGAGACACAAGAGAATGATTGCAAGCATCTCACATTAACATCACTTCTAGCATTCTGCCAGCAAACTTCCCTGTGGACAGTAGCATATATGTAAAAGGCATTATCATGATAGTGATCCAGAAAAGGGGTTTTCCTCTTTAGGGATTTTTAAGTTGGGTGTCCAAACATTGATGCACTAGTTGCTTTTGAAAAAAGTAGGAATTGTCACACTGTTTGGAGTGATTCATGACCATGAATGCCAGCCTCAGGGAAGAGCTCCTAAACTGCTTGTGTGTTCTACAATTAGATTCCACTAACGCAATAACAAGTGTGAACTCCTAAAGCACTATAACAATCTTAGACAGTCCCCTTGAGCATTCCAGTCTATCTTGCCATCCACGCAAACTGGATTTAGGAATGTCTACACTACAGAGTTAGGTCAATGTAAGCATCTACACCACAATGTTCCTCCCGCTGACTTAATTCACCTGCTATGCTGAGTTAATAACTCCACGAGAGGCATAGCATGTAGGTCAATGTAGGTAAGTTGATGCAGCATTTGTATACACTGTTGCTTACATCATCTGTTGCTGCCTTTGACTGCCTGAGCTGTCAGCCCTGTGTGAGGCTGACTGCTGGCGCACTGGCATTCAACCCTGAGGCGCTGGCTTTCAGTACCCCACAGTGCCCCACTTAGGTTGGTGCAAGTACTCCTGCTGAGGACATGCACCATTGGCAGAAGGAGAGCAGGGTAGACATGAACAGCAGACCTACTTACTGAGGGGGCTGTAGGTCGACCTAACTTAAGTCAACAAGTATGTAGGGTAAACATGCCCTTAGTGATAGGTGGTTGCTATACACCAAAGATCACAAAAGTCAAATTTGCTTCTAGTCCCAAGAAACCAGTCACTTACCCCAGGTCATTTTGTACCTTAGATCTCTCACTGAAGACAACGCTTGTAGCTAATCCTGTAATAAACTAACTAAAGATTTATTAAGTAGGAAAAAGAAATGAGAGAATTATTACAGGGTTAAAGCAGACAAGCATATATACACAAATGAGTTACATTTTATGGTTTTATAAGGTGATAGAGTTGTATTGGTCTGTCAGATCTGAATGTCTTTTAGGGCTAATCCAGGTTGACCCTGGGGATCTCTGTTTCTGTTTCATAGTTCTCTGGTCTTGTGAGAGTACAAACAGAAAAAGAAATGAAAAATTTTCTTGTCAGCTATTTTTATTTCCTTCTTCCAGAATTCAAGCTGATGGGATGGATCCTTTTGCATGTAGCCTCTTAATGGGTGTGAAAGGGCAATTAACAGAATCTTTGTATTGTGATGTGTCTCAATGGCCAATTTAGTTTTGATAGCCTTCTTGATAAACAGCCTTCCTATAAATAAAAAGGACAGGTTCACAGTTTCAGAGCATACATTTTTTACAGTTATAAAGCAAAATTTAAATATTACCTTGTAGCATGTGATAAAGATATTTATAAGTGTGACTAATGCATGCAGTAACTTACAAACATTTCATAAAGTGTTAACACTAAACACATTGTTATAAATTCAATACCTATCTTAACCATACTAACACACAGGTGAAACAGACTGGTTTCCAGCAATGAATTTGTCTGTACTTGGCTGAGGCCTAAAGCCTTGGCAAGTCCTGGCACTTGGTTTGCCAGTGTCACATAGGTCTAAACAACTGATTGTGTTTTCAGTTACTTGCATTTTAAAGCAAACGTTCTTACTACTTAGTACATTCTAAAATATCCCTTTTATTTCTGTTGCATTACAAATCAACACCATGTGCTGATATTCAAAAAAGAGATTAAAGTTAGCTGTTGGTTTGAGCCCAACATCACTGATTTCATTAGAGGAGGAGCCAGTTTATACCAACGGCTGAATTCAGACTATGAATTTTCTACATGTTTTCCAGTGTATTCCTTCTAAAGGAGTCTAACCTGCCTTTCAGATTGCTGAAGCTGAAGAAGATGTTTATTTCTAAATTTGGATCGGCGCCCAAGTTTTATGCTCGTGCACCAGGGCGAGTCAACTTAATAGGTAAAGGAAGAATGTTATTCTCTTTAATTTTATGGCAAGTTCCAGATATACAACCTAAAAGATTATGATCTTTTTATATTTGGCCAAGGAGTGCCATTGCTTGACATTAAGTCATGAATGGGAAGGAGAAAATATTACTTCACTAGCTTTTAACTGCATATTATTGCAACATGTAGTTCACATTAAGGACACAATACAGGAAAGTATCTTTATTCAGAACAGCACTTCAGCACATGCTTAATTTTATATTTTAAGTGTAATCTTGAATAGGGATGGACTTAAGGACATATATGCTTTCCTGAATTGGTATCTAAAAATGTCTTTCCTGGTCAGTCTTTGGGCTCATGTTCCTCCTTTGGTTTCTGCAGCTCAATCTCAGGCAGGTCTGGGATGGTGGATCCATAGATAAAGTTCACAAGATGGTATAATAAAATTAACCCATATCTTTCTCACCACAAGAGTGACTTGGTAATGCATCCAAGCACAGAATGCTATACTTTGATGAGAGCTGGAAATGTTCGGCCGTAGTTTTCCCTCCCTCATTCTGTAGATGTTCCACACAGTTGTCCCACAGGGATTACAATAGTAAGTTGGTCTGGAGAGTAAATGTGGTTATTTCATGCCTATTTTTTTGTTAAATGTGGCTTTATTCTGGAGACACCCAGTTTTATTTTAAGACCACGTCCTTTCTAGGGTTCAGCCAGTCAGCAACGTTCTCAGTGAAAGGCTTTTTGCTACAGATCATGGCAAATACACTGTAATAGAGCTCTCTGAGGACCAGGTGGTCTTGTGGGTAGTGCACTCAGTATTGCCACTCAGCATGAAGGCCTTTCTGTCCAGTTCCTCACCTGTGGATGGGGTTAGCTTCCCCTCAGGTTGCATTGTCCTTGCTCTCTTCTTATCAGAGGGGGAATGAGACTGGAATGTGGCTTATGCCTCACCTGCAGCGGGTTAAAGGAGCCTTGGCCCTCCCACTGGCTCTGACCCAGCGCCCTAAGAGATTCGACAGTGTCCAGCACTCTGGAGTGCCCTCAGTTATCCTGTCTGGGTCACTTCCTACCATCTGTCTCTTGGCCAAGGCTTCAGTATAACATAACAAAAGACAACTAAACCCTCAGCCCCGACTGTGCTCAGTGTACAGTCCTACTCCCCATAGGGGGGCTTCTTCAGGACCCTTGCCCAGGAGCCCTGAGGTTAGGTTTGTCTTCCTCCCTGACTGAGCAGGTTGCTGCCTTTTAAGCTTCCACTCCAGCTGGCGTACACTCTGCAGATCTGGCGGGCCAAGGCTATGTGGGGCCGTTATTGTCCTTTAAACCTGTTGGGTCCAGTGTGGGATTTGCACACCCCGTCACATACACATTAAAGAACATTAATTAGCCCACTGTGCAGTCAATTTAAAATTTTACCTTGATTTCCTATGAACATCTGTCACGTAAGACAAATAAAGGGGAGAACAGATGTTGTGTACTTCCTGTGTCCATTTTCTTTATTGAATGTTATTTTTTTTGTATCTTATGAATAACTTAATGGTTATGGTATTAATAGTTATTTAAATATCATTATATTTTCCTGGAAAAAATCCAGATATAATATGAATATGAATTCCTGCATAAACCTTATCCAGTGGGTGATGAATCATCCAGATGAGCAGACTTTGGCACGGGAAGAGGAATTATGCATTGCAACTTTGCTGCTTGCAAACCACAAGCAAAATGGAAATAATTTAACTTGCTTGTCTTGCTAGTTTTACCAGTGACATATAAAGCACAAATAGTCTTCCTACACTCACTGCCAGACAACAGTCCATCCATCACCTTGTAATTTTGTTAAAGAACATAAAGGTTTTAAAAGAAATGAAGTATACCAAAAAAAAAAAAAAAATCACTAAAGATATTTAAAGCTTTGGTACATTAATATAACATTTTACAAGTGCTGAAAAATCTATCAGTTGGGATTTTAACAATAAGAGCTGTAAAGTGTGTATTCTGAAATGACTGGCAGAAAATTTTCTAGGACATGAAGCAATTCTGCACTCCTATACCAGCCATTAGAATCAAGGGTGTTTCTTCTGCTGACTCAGATTCCAAAGCCCGAAGGGCTTATACAGTCTGACCTGCTATACATTATTAGCCCTAGAACTTCCCCAAAATAATTCCTTGAACCTCTCTAAAAAAACAAAAATCCAGTCGATTTCAAAATCGCCTGTGATAGAGAGTTCATCCGTGTTAAATTGTTTCACTGGTTACTTACTCTCACTGCTAAAAATGTACACTTTATTCCAGTCTGAATGTGTCTTGCTTCCACTTCAGCCACTGGATCATGTTATACCTTTCTCTGCTAGACTGAAGAGCCTATTATTAAATATTTGTTTCCCATGTAGGTACTTACAGACTGAAATGAAATCACCCCTTAACCATCTCTTTGTTAAGCTATATAGATTGAGCTCCTTGAGCCTATTACTGTAATGTTTCTCTTGGCTGTTCTCTGAACCCTCTCCAATTGATCAGCATCCTTCTTGAACTGGGGACATCAGAGCTGGACACAGTATTTCAGCAGCAGTTGCACTAGGGCCAGAGGTAAAATAACCTCTCCCCTCTGACTTGAGATTCCCCTGTTTATACATTCCAAGATCGCATTGGTCCTTTTGGCCACAGCATCGCACTAGGAGCTCATGTTCAAATGATTATCCACCATAACCCTCAAATCTTTTTCAGAGTTACTACTTCCCAGGATAGAGTCTCCCATCCTATAAGGATGTCCTACATTCTTTGTTTCTAGATGCACACATTTACATTTTGCTGAATTAAAACACATATTGTTTCCTTGTCCCAAGTTTACCAAGCAATCCAGGCCGCTCTGTATTAGTAATCTGTCCTTTTAATTATTTACCACTTTTTGTATCATTTGCAAACTTTATCAGTGATTATTTTGTGTTGTCTTCCAGGTCACTGATAAAAATGGGATAGTGCCAAGAACAAATCCCCGCAGGACCCCACTAGCTATAAACCCACTCGATGATTCTCTGTTGACAATTATATTTTGAGATCTCTCAGTTAGCCAGCTTTTAATCCATTTAATGTGTGCAATGTTATGTCATTCCACTTTTTAAATCAAGTGTCATGTAGTAGAAGTCAAACATCTTACAGAAGTCTAAAATATATTATCTTTATCGACCAATCTCATCAAAAAAAGATCTCAAGTTAGTTTATCAGGATCTGTTTTCCATGAACCCATGCTGATTGGCATTAATATTTTTATTAATTGAGTCTGTATCAGCTGCTCAATTATCTTGGCCAGGGTTTATCACATACTGACATTCCTATAGTATTTGCACAACATTAGCTTTCTTCCAATCTTCTGCACCTTCCCCAATGTTCCAAGACTTCTTGAAAATCAACATTAATGGTTCAGTGAGCATCTCAGCCAGCTCTTTTACAATTCCTGGATGCAAGATATCTGGATTTAATGATTTTTAAATGTCTGACTTTAGTAGCTGCTGTTTAACATCCTCTTGAGATACTAGCAGAATGTTATCATCGTATGATGATACTACATCATCCGTTATTTTCCCAAATACAGAACAGAAATATTTATTGAACACTTCCTGCCTTTTCTGCATTATTATTAATAATTCTGCCATTTCTATCTAATAATGGACAAGTACTATTTTCAGGATTCTTTTTGTTGTCAATATACTTAAAAAGCTCCTTATTGTCCTTAACTCTGCTAGCCATAGAATTCACCTAGGATAAGGGATGCTTTTGCTTCCCTTATCTGTTGTCTACAATTCTTAGCTTCTGATTCATAGTAATTACTATCAACTTCCCCTTTCTTACATTTGTTATAGGTTTTGTTATTGTTTTTTTTATAGCTACCTCCACTTTCCTTGTAATCCAGGTAATTTTTTTTAACCAACATAGTCTTTTTCCTCTATTGTTGGTTTATGGCTTTTTGGGCATCTAGTAAAGTGTTCTTAAACAAAGATTATTCCAGAATGCTGTTAAATTTCTGTTATTTTCCAGGAGAACATATAGACTACTGTGGGTATGCTGTGCTCCCTATGGCTATAGAGCAAGACATACTTATTGCTGTTGAACCTGTAAAAACTCAAGTTGTCCAACTAGCCAACACAAATCCTTTGTACTTGTAAGTATTGATTTATTTCACTAATTTATAAGGCACTCATCATCTAATTGCACCCCAGTTGCAAGCTAAACTTGTATAAACCAATTTTAAACCAATGAAAGAGTGTCTTTGAAAGTGCAACATCTGTGTGCAAACAAATCCTCAAAGGGCAGAGTCCCATCTACTGAAGCACTAACAGTACTTCCTTTAGAAACCAGGTGCTGTTTGAAGTGTTCCCTTCCAGACGCTGGCCTAATCTGACCATGTTTATCTTATGAAATGTGACAGGCTCACAGCATAAGATGATATGCACGGAGATTAATTGTATAAAATGGTATTGCAAAGGTGTGTGTGAATTTCTATAAATACTACAACAGTTTTCTCAATGGTACAAAATCTAATCAAGTGGAATGTCACTGGTTTTAGTTATGCTATATATGTTGTCTGAGAGAGTGAGGTTTACTATTTCTCTCCTCCACCTCTCTGTTCAGGTTTCCCCGAGCACAGCACTTCTCCCAGAAGGCCACTTTAGCCTACAAAATTCAGAAACCTTTTCATTGCATGTTTGACCATTGAGAGGGGGGAATCCCAGAATTAAAATAGGACTGTTATCTAAGTTGATTACCACTCTCCTTAAATGCACATGCTACAAGACTTCTATGGCCACGTCAGTGAATAGGATATATTTGCAGGGGGAAAATGGTTTTGATAGTTGCTGAATGAAGCGGTGACAGAAAATTTAGGCACTTTGAATAAACCGATCTTTGAGCCAGGGCTTGGCACAGCAAATAACCTAATTAATCCCCATTAAAACAAGTATAGTTGATGCTAAAGCTAGAATTATAGTTCTTGAATTAAAATTGCATGCACAATCAATATATTTTTGAACTCATATGGTTTTAGCTTAGGACAGCTTTCTGCATACAAACAGATGGTATCTCTGCTTCACTGTGACCCTCCTGATTAAATGTAAAAATTAAAATATCTTTCAAAACTTTTGAGCAATTGAATAATTGCCTATGAGCGGCTGTGTTTTTTTTATCAATCTATCACAGAGAGAGGGTTTATGCATATGCTGAATGAAAAGCATGTGCCATTTGCTAACAAGGGATAACCACAAGTCTCCACAGAGTTACCCTTTCCTAGCTCAACACTGCTTTTACAGACTGCTGAAACGTTTCACAATATTTCACTCTGGAGAGTTCATTTAAACTTTTAGGAAAATCATAACAGAGAACAAGTTGCACAGAGTTACCTTTTCAGATCCTAAAAGCTTCTCCACTGACAAGGTGCCCTTTGATATCAGTTGGACCAAAGGACTATTAAAAAACTGCAACCTTTTGAGGTCTCAGGTGGCTACCCTTCACTAGTTTACTATCATAGTAAAGAATATGAGGAAATTTTAAAGAGTTTGGAGAAATACTACAGGATAATAGCCATCAGCTGGGTGTCCATCTCATGGCACAGTATGAAAGCCCTGTATTCAGGAAATCAAAGAGTAATTACAAAGGGTTCCTAAACTTGAGTTAACAGACTGAAGCTTCAGTAGGCAATCTGATGAAATCCTGCTGCAGAGAAGCAATTTGTCCAGAAGAAACAAGGTTTAAATAGCATTTAAGGCAAGAAAATAAAATCTTAACCACATGGGCATTTCTCACCGCACAAGAAAGCTCTTCTGTACCTTATACACGGATATATGAATTCTAGGGTCTAACCTTGCAGCAGAGGTTAATTTTCCCAAGCATTCTTTGACAGAGAAAGGTCATGTTAGACGGTGTCATCATGGATTAAAAAGAAAACAGAAAAATTGCTAGTGACAGGTCAGATATATTGCTGTAGTCTGTGACTGAGTAAGGTGCCTAGCTGTGCCTGTGGCAAGGGCAGAGGTGTGTGTCGATAAGCTGGCTGATTCGGGTGTGCCGTGACAAGCCTACTGTTTGAGTAAAGCCTATTGACCATTGACTTCCTTCTGTTTCAGTAAAAAGGCCATCTGCACATAAAAATTATAAGCATCACTAACAATGAGGGGCAAATTCTGCTTCTTCCTTCTTGACAGCAGAGGGCTGTCCCTGCACTTGAATCTTTGTGGTGTGGACCTCTATTCTAATGTACTGTTTATGTGAACCAGCTGTTCCTTTTATTTCCTCAGCTATGACCAAAGCCAGTAGCAAGGGAATGGAGGAAGGAATAGTGGCTCTGCTCCTGTAAGATACCACAGACTTCAGCGAGTGTTGAGGAAGCTGATCAACTTGTTAGAGACACTCAGTACCTTGCAGGGTCATATCCAAACTGAGTATAGTATCCTCTAAATAAGAGTTTAGTTCTGTAACTGGTAAGCTACAGAAATGCAGAAACTACTGCAGCTGAAACGAGAGTATCAAACTGCTCAAAAGAGGACCTAAGAAATTATTTCAGTATTGATATAATTTTCTGAGTAGCTTTAAAACACCAAATCTTTATAACATTATTGTTCATTTTACAAATAGGTTTCTCCCCTTTTTATTTATTTCAATTATTGTATCAAGCTTGGCAAGGGACTTACACTTCTGTGACATGTGGCAAATAAAAAAAGCCAACTTCTCTTGCAATTCCTATTTGAGGAGTTTTCAACAATTAGCATTGTTCACTGCAAAAAGTCATAATTTTCCTTTTCCAGAGATCCAGAAAATGTAACCACGTAATTTTTACTGTTTTGTTTTGTCTGATACTATAAACAATGAAAGGTACAAAGAAAATCTGATAGATGTTTATTTTGGAGAAAAATGGACTTCAAACCTACTTGCTTCATGGACAACAACAATTTACACACACTGATTTTCATCCCTGGATTTTTTGTGGTATGAATTTGGGATTATCCAGAAAACAAATTTAAATTAATCCAGCAAGTCAGGTTTCTCATCACCCCAGCAAAACATTTTCTCTTCTATTGATCAAATAGTTTAGTTATTCTGTGTTCAAAAGCCATGAGTGATGGATGGGGCTTCCACCTTTTCTTCTAGGAGACTATTGCACAGTCTCATAAATCTCAAGCTGGATGATTTTCCTGATATCCAGCCTGAATTTTCTTTGTCTTACTCTCATCCCTTTACTTCTACTTAAACCCCTTGTACTTCCAAACTAACTGCCTTTCCCATCTTGATGTTAACTTTCTACAAATATTTGAATGTTGCCTTCTTCACAAGGTCCCTTTAAATGGTACTGTTATGTATAGCTGAGCTTGAAATCATAGCAGGTTGTGTATCATGTGACAAGCTATGCTGTTCCTTTTAACATTAAAGTCTCCAAAATGCTGTGAAGATTGAATTAAATTAATGTTGGCCTTGTAGACACAAATAAAAAAATAAAGTTAGTGAATTCTAAGCATGAGAGCTGAAACTGTAGCCTTAGCTAGAATTAGGCATAGGTTCCAGACTAGAAATGGAGGGACAAGTACAATGCCAGCAAGGACTGTCACAGTCTGGTGCCACAACCAAAGAGGCAGCAGAACTTCTGCCTCTATTTCATATGAATCAGGAGATTAAGGGCTTGTCTACACAGAGCAGTTGTACTACTTTAACTGTACTGGTCTAGTTAAAGTGGTACAATCTCCGCTTTGTCATTCTAGCACTATAAAGTTGCTCTATACCGGTAATGGTATTCTTATATGGGAAGGTGAATGAGCTGTGCCAATATTGGTATAATTGAGTCCCCCCTAGGGATTGTAGAGATATAAACTATTTTGATTAGAAAAACCAAAACAACAAATCGCACCTCTAATGGATATAGATATACTGGTGCAAAAACTGTGTAGACCAGGCCTAGGCCAGCTTAAGAAGCACACTTTGTAGCCTGTAAAAGGATGACCGAGCATTTGCTGCCTTGTAGCATCGGGAAAGTGTTTGCTGGGTCAACTAAAATGCCTATGGGGATTCTTCCTGCTGCACAGTCCCTGCAGTGCAGCTTGCGACTTGAAAGCCCAGTTTAGCCCCTAGTATTAGAAAAATCTGTATTAGGTTTTCTTGGCCTTCTCAATACCCTTGCCCTTTCTGAGCTGGGCATCTGCTGCACAAACGGCATCAGTTGGTCCCAGTTATGTGGTATAAATTTGATTTATTTAAAAACATAAGATGTCCAGAGTGGTAAATTCAGGTCTGCCTTGGTGAGCTGCCACACACAAGTGGCTTATCTCAAAAGTTAGCGTAGAGAAAGCTTTAAAATGTATTTTTATTTATTAAGCGCACTTATAGGGATGATTATTATTTGTTTTAAGGCTTTTTGGTTCTCTTAGGTTCTGATTCAGGAAAGGACTTAAGTATATGTTTAAGTCCATCCTTGTTCTTAAGTAAGTTCTTAAGTAACTTAAGTAAGTTCTTAAATAAGTTCAGTTCTGAATAGGGATATTTTCTTGAATGGGACCCTAGCTTGTAGAAAAAGCAATCACTTGGAAGAGCCAGATCTGGTTTAGATGATTGTTTGAAGGAGAATGGGGTTGAAGATTGTCATTTGTCCAGTTTAACATTTCTGAGGTGGAAAGGACGGTTGGAAAGAGGATGGTTTAAAGCTGTGACTTGGGAAAGGAGAGATTAAAGACGTGGTGCAGAAGATACGAAGGGGTCTGCAGCATAAAGGGCAGATATTACAGCATGGGGATGACAAAACCTGTCTTTCTTCCAACACAAGAATGAAGAGGCACCTCTGAGTTGAAATTCACTCTCTCCCAAAGGAGCGAACATGGGACTCTTTGGGTGCATGTTTTTTAGACCTGCCAGTACAAACTGCACTTTATGCACTACATGGTGCCATTTTTTCTCTTGATGCAGACACCTAACTTCTAGCAGCGTTAACTGGAGCAGTGCACCTGTGTGAAGCCTCTTCTGCATTACTGATTCATTTTAAATTGATTCAATAGATCTTTTTGACCAATTTATTTCCATTATGCTGATTTAATTTTTCTTTAACTTAGCAAAAGACAGGAATATAATTGAGGACCTGTCTGTTCTATGTTTCTGTAGCTGCAGAATTTGCTATGATATTTATATTTTATCCATTTGCTTCAGAAGTGTGGTTCTGAAACAAACTTTTCTCTTAAGAAAATTATATTTCTAGCTCTTATGGTTATGAAAACAACCTTGAAAATGTGAGCAGAGTTTAAACTGATACACTGTCTTCTTCTTGAGTCCTTAGACAGTATGACTGGCAGAACAGCTAATTCAATAGTGCCTTCCACACATCCCCAGTTTCCAACACCCTAATGGTATGTCTACACTGCATCTTGGAGCAAGGCTTGAGCTAATGTGCTAAAAATAGCAGCATGGGTATTGCAGCTGGGGCTCTCAAGCCCACTCAGTCTCCTTGGCTTGTGTGCCCAAGCTCCAGTCAGGGTTGTAGTGTTCATATTGCTATTTTTAGCATGCTAGCTCAAGTCCTGCTAGCACAAGTCTATCTACCTGTTCTGGAAGGCTCACTCCCAGCTGCACGGTAGACATACCCTAACTGTGCTTTAAAACCTTTCCTGGGACATCTTTGGTGATGCCATTAGGCACTGTACACACAAAAACATTCAGCACATTGAAAACAAAGTGAAGGGGTAGAGTAAACTAAATTGAATTTATTATCCAAATACATAATTCAAGGGCTCTATATTGATTTTCTGTCTCATTCATATTTAATTAATTAAAAACCTTTCATTTTTCAACTGATATGAAGCTACAGCTAATTTTCAGTTCTGTCTCACCAGAATGCTGCAGAATTCAGGGTCCTTGCTGCAAAATTTAGCTTCATCTAACTGAGAGCCAATATAACCAATGTAATTTACTTGGCACTATTTAAATTGTGAAAATCTTGATACATATATAGATATCTTGAAAACAATGCTTTCTTGTTACAAATCATATTTTTAAAATACAAATGTTCATACCTACTCTGTCCCTGATAACTTAGAATATTAAAAAAGAAAAAAATGGATTTGTGTTTTCATATTTAGGTTGTGGTAGGTGTTTTTTAAAAACAAAACAAAAACAATTATTTCATTTTTCTCAGCATTGGCAGTAAGTGGACCAGTCAGTTTCCTTTTTTGCTTATAGTGCAACCTTGTAATATTTGGGATGCAAACTTGCAGGTAATTTGTTTGTTTTAAAAAACTGCTTTCATTGGAATGTTTAAAAAGGCATGAAAACATTTCAGTTTCATTTGTTTTTACCAAGCTTAGTTTTGGGACCAAATTTGATGTATTAGTAATGTTTCCATTAAACATAGCTTTTTTTGCACAGTTGATAAATAAGGTGGAAAAGGAGCTAGAGGAAAAGAATGTAATATGTATAGTAAAAAAACATGTTCAGGACAAAATTTAAATGTTGCTCTTTCATCAGCAGATGGCAGCAGTAAGCCATGGAACTAAACTTACTGACAATTTTATAGCCTTTGTGTTATTTCTTTTGCAGGGATTTCAGTACTAACATGAATAACATTCACATTAACAAAACCAAACCGGTGTGGCACAACTACTTTCTATGTGGATTGAAAGGAGTTCAGGTAAACCAAAATTCATTTAACACACATGTATTATATGAGTTACCTTTTAAGATTAAAATGTGATCTGTGTGTATATATTATATGTCATATTACATTTATTTGTAAAAAATATATAATAGGGCATTTTGTACTCATGCAACTACATTTTCACCATAATTTGTAGCCGTCTTTTGTACCCTGCTAACTAAAGTACTTTTTATATTTATATTAAAAGTTATAAAATACTTGTTTTGGTTGTTTGAAAATATTTGCAGGACACTAAACCTACATTACATTTATTATATAAATTATTGTACAGAACAGTGTACTTATTTAGTAGGCTCATGATCAGGGGCATGGACTATTTCAGTTTAAATTTTTCTATTTTAAAGAGCGACACATTGCTGAACATAGCAACATTCTTAAGGTTTATTTTTAAAAAGGGGCTGGAGCTTTGGAAATCCAGAATTTAAAATAATAATTTCTTCCCTCCCCCAGTGAACACTATTTTAAAATGTAAATAATTCCTAGGAGTACTGGAAACACACCCCAAGGCATGAGAACCAAATAGCGAAACTGACGGGTCTTATTGCACATACTAGGCACCAGGAAATGTAACCTCCTGCCCAAACGCACTGCATAAAGCAAGCAAAATAAAGATGGTTTCAGTTGCAATAATCTAATGCAAATTATTAGCTATGGGCTTTTAAATATACATCTTTGGGATTAGATTGTCAAAAGCTCGTAATTCACAGTACCATTGAAAGTCAGTGTGCTCCCGACTCACTTAGGTGTGTTTGAAAGTACCACTCTTTTGTCTTAACTATGCCTATTAAATATCCTGCTTGAATCAGAATCAAACAACAGCTCTTATGCTGAGAAAGAAAAATGTACTGTGAGTCTGAACTTGACAGAATGGTGAATGTTCATTTCAGTAGTTTATTTAACACCTTTAAAATGTGTTATACTCTATAGCTATAGTAACAAACTCTTCTCATTATATCTAAAATTCCTAAATTACTGCCCTGTATTTTTCAAGGCCCCCATCAGTGACTCATATTTGCAGTGACGTGAATATTTTCAATCTCTGAATTGCCCCACAAGTAAAACATTAATTTAATTTGTATTTACTTTGCAAAGTTATGCTAGCTTTCCTTAGAGTAATATGGCTTAGACAAACATGACTTAAGTGGCCCTGCATATTTTGAAGTCTGCTTTTGAGATTTAGATCTTAAAAACAAGTTTTTTAACTTGATGGTTAATACGCAAAGCAGGTTTGTATACTCTAATGCTGGCAGAAAATAAGCATAAATGCTACAGAGTCTACAGAAACTTTCAGATGCAAGTACTAAGAGGATTCAAGCGGATAATCTGTTTATATGGAATTGAACATGTTTTCCTTTTGGGATAGAACTATTGCAGAACTTGGCAAAGTCCATTTTTGTTTCTGAAACTGGAGTAAATTTTTTATTTAAAAACATTGAATGGATGTTTAAGACAAACCTATGGATCAGGTTAAATATATTACTCAGCTGGTTTTTTAAACAAGCTTGTCTGATGTTCTGCACGAAAGGGCATTGGCAGAAGTAGTATTTCAATTAATAATTTGTTTGTATTTCTGGAAAGGGACTTTAGATAATTTGTAGCAATGAAGGGACACATTCAACAAGATCTGTTTTCTTTGGTTTTTGTGGAACTCTGCCTTTATTGCCTACTGTTGGATTTATTTCAAGGAACAGTAATAGATCTTTTTTTGGGGGGGTGGGGTGGGGGGGAGAACTTTTTTTCTGAGAAAGGTTGGCATTTTTCTGATCATTCTGATGGTTACATAAATTTGCACTGACACAATAATGTATATGCATTCATACCATTTATGTGGGTGATATTTTGGTTGGTACCATGTGTTATTTATTTTGAATCAAAGTGGGCTAGAGATTATATAAAAAAAATTATGAAAGAAAAGAACTTAAAACATTTAAAAACGTAAGAACAGAATACAGCTTACATATAGTGCTTTGGGACCTACGAATGAAATGTTTTCTTAACACGCACACATTTTGAGCCACACTGAAATCTTTAAAATTATTCTTTTGCTCTAAAAAATAAATAGTATGATAGCTGTTGTCAAAAGCAGAGTGGCCTCACATAAGCTCATGATTTGAGAGTTCAGAAAGGTCATCTCTTATTTGTACAAATATTTCTCATATCACACTATGTACATATAATTAGCGTATAAGCTTTCTCCCAAGTAACTTCATAATACTGTATGTATAGCAGACCCAAGGTTATAATATCCATCTCTTTTTTCCTAGCTGCTAATACAGCTTTATACAAACATGATTAATATTAACCATATGGGGGAAGGAATGCTAGTCAAAACAAGGACAGAATAGTTTAAAGACTATTTAGATAAATTAGATGTATTCAAGTCGGCAGGGCCTGATGAAATTCATCATAGAGTACTTAAGGAGCTAGCTGAAACGATCCTGGAACTGTTAGCAAGTATCTTTGAGAACTCCTGGAGGACAGGTGAGGTCCAAGAAGACTGGGGAAGGGCAAACATAGTACCTGTCTTTAAAAAGGGAATAAAGAGGATTTGGAGAATTATATATCAGTCAGCCTAACTTTGATACTGGAAAGATACGAGAACAAATTATTAAGCAATCAATTTGTAAGCACCTGGAGTGTAATATTGTTATAAGGAATAGCCAGACTGGATTTGTCAAGATCAAATCATGTCAAACCAACCTAATTTCCTTTTTAGACAGGGTTACTGGCCTAGTGGATAGGAGGAAGCAGTAGATGTCTTATATCTTGATTTTAGTAAGGTTTTTGACACAGTCCCACATGACATTCTCATAAGCAAACTAGGGAAATATGGTCTAGAAGAAATTATTTTAAGGTGGATGCACAACTGGTTGAAAGACTGTACTCAAAGAATAGTTATTAATGGTCCTCTGTCAAATGGGGAGCACATATCTGGTGGGGTCCTGCAGAGGTCAGTCTTGATTCTGACACTGTTCAATATTTTCATTATTGACTTGTATAATGGAGTGGAAAGTATGCTTATAAAATTTGATGATAACTGGGAAGGGTTGCAAGCATTCTGGAGGCAGGATTAGAATTCAAAATGACCATGGCAAATTGGATAATTGTCTGGGTTCAACAAGATGAAATTAGAAAGAGATGAGAGCAAAGTACTGCACTTAGGAAGGAAAAAAGTAATAAAATGTGCAACTACAATATGAGGAATAGCTGGCTATGTGGTAGTACTGCTGAAGAGGATCCTGGGGTTATAGTGGATCACAAACTGCATATGAATCAACAAATGTGATGCAGCTGCCAAAAAGGCTAATATCATTCTGAGGTGCACTAACCAGAGTGTAACTGGAGTGGGAGGGAACTGTCCTGCTCTACTCAGCATGAGTGAGCCTGTGTCCAATTCCGGGTGCCAGACTTTAGGAAGGATGTGGGCAAATTGGAGGGAGTCCAGAAGAGAGCAACAAAAGTGATAAAATGTTTAGAAAGCCTGACCTATGAGGGAGGGTTAAAAAAACTGGGCATGTTTACTCTTGAGAAGAGAAGACGGGGGAGGAAGGGAATAGGATAATAGCAGGCTTCAAATACATTAAGGGCTGTTATAAAGAGGACAGGGATCAATTGTTTTTTGTATGCGCTGAAGGTAGGACAAGAAGTAATGGGTTTAAATTGGCAGCAAGGAAGATTTGGGTTAGATATTAGGAAAAACTTTCTAACAGGAAGGCTAGTCAAGCTATGGAATAGGCTTCCCAGGGAGGTTGTGGAATCCCCATCACTGAGAGCTTTTAAAAACAGGTTGGATAAACACCGGTCAGGGATGATTTAGGTTTACTTCGTCCTGCCACAGCACAGGGAGCTGGATTTGATGACTTCTCACGATCCCTTCCAGCTCTATTATCTGAATTTCTCTGATTCTATATTTGATGTCTATTTGATTCAGGGAGTTTGCATTCCTACTCACTGACACTGTTTGGGTGGCATGTAAAACTACCACATGGCTAAAATGTCTCTGAACTTCAGTTTTAGAAGGATCTTCTGCAAATTGCCAGTGCATTTTGGATTACAAATACAGAATGCTGGCTCTGGAAGTATCTTATATTAGGAGACCCTGAATTTGGGGACTAATTTGACATTACCAGGCATGAGTCACAACAGAAGAGTGTCTAGAGGTAGCAGTAGCAAAGGAAATCAATAGTTTTGTGCTTTAGTGCCTCTTCTAATCTAATGGAAACTGATCTATAATAAGCTATTTTCTCTTTCAATTCAGAAATAATAGTGGTAGCCAAGCTATAGAACAGTTTCAAGAATCGAAAAACACATTTCAAGTCCCATCATTCAACAACCGCTCAGAGACACCTCAGAAATTCTCTGCTGCCCTGAGACTAAGGCTGGGTCTACACGGACGGTGGCAAATTCGCCGCCGTCACATTGATTGCTCTGGATCGACTGAGCGGTCTGTATAGACGCGCTCAGTCGATCCAGGAAGCGACGCAGGAAAACCACCCTGGTAAGTGGCGTAGCGTTGCGTTGAAGGGAACGCTGTTCCCTTCGATGCAGCGCAGTATGGACGCTGTGCAGAGGAAATGCTGCAAAATCGACGGGAGATACGCAAGTGATTTATGTCACTTGCGTATCTCCCGTCGACTGCCGCCGAATCGCAAAGGTAAGTGTAGACCGGGCCTGAGCATCCAAAATACCAGGTCTAAAATAATATTTTTAGGTTTAGAAGGGGTATCCAGATAGAACCAAAATATGAAATGGTCTTAAAATCTTATATTCAGGGACTTCTCTTCTGATTTTTAGTCTTGGCTTTGAAGGACCAGAAATGAAAACGCTAGAAAACCCCTCTCTTTATGGTGAAACCAAATAGCACATCAGTAGTTCAGCAACTCAGCAACAGAAATCTCTTCCTAAACACAGGATAATAGAAAGTTGAAGGCAGTCTGTATTTGATACTCATTGTTTGTTTTTTCATTGTTAGGAACATTTCAGTCTTAATAACCCAACTGGAATGAATTGTCTGTTAGATGGAACCATCCCACCAAGTTCTGGTCTGTCTAGTTCCAGTGCCTTGGTGTGCTGTGCGGGACTTGTGATGCTTACAGCTAATGGAAAGACCCTTTCAAAGGTAATTTACTGTAAAAGCCCAAGAGAGTAAACTGTAAAATACAACTTTAAAGATTGCTAGCATCTATAAACATTAAAGACAGTGCAATTGTTTTTACAAAGAACTGTTGGATATAAACTTAAAATATTGCACAATGGAGGAAAAATCCTTGGCCAAATTTTGGCAGGCTTTGAGTTTGGCAAAGAAACAGGCATACATTAAAGCTGCAGAAATAGCATTATTGTAAGACTGTATTTTATTGTAAGACTGTATTTTGACCAACTCAAGCCTCACACATGGCCATTCCTGGACCAGATGTAATCTCTGCAGGCCAGGATTGAGCATATATGTTCTAAAGCATGTGGACCACACCCTCTGACCCTTATACCCTCTCCCTGAATGACCCACCTTGACCCAGATTCTCTGCTGCACCAAGCTCACATTTAGCACAGCAGAGCGACAGGGCATTCAGCAACCTAGTGTATATCTAGGGCACTCTAGAGCACTCTTGGCATCTGAATTCTAAGGCATCATTTACCAACTCAGTATAAAATATGCTGTGGCCGCTCCCACCCCAGCCATAATGTGCACCCTGTACTTGGATCAAGTGGTGGGTGGTGTAGGGGCCAGCAATACGAGCTGTGCATCGGCTGGGCGCTTCCCTATGCTGGGGGAGTTCTCTGCTGGTCAGATAGGTGCTTTCCAGAACCTCTACCCTTCTCAGAGCAGAATGCAGATCTGAACATTCAGGTGTGTCTATCTTTATTTGGATATTTAATTTTTTTGGATGAAAAAAGTCCTCGAAAGATGACATTGTTAACGTAATTAAGGATCCTGAAGTAGTTCAATCAATAATCCATATACAAAATACATAATTAACAGCAGCTGTTGCCATCTCTCTCTCTCTCCACACACACGCGCACGCATGCACGCACCTCCCCCCAACCCAAGGCATTCGATACAATAGAACTGACAACTGAAGGTAACTTACATAAGTTGCAATGTCTTGTCATCAACGTGGACTGTCCTGATAAGGTCACAAGAGAAGATTGACTTTTTGCTCCTTGTGAGTCTGGTGGGTGTTGCTAAGCCTTAAACACATGCTTTGCAGAAGCAGTGCACAGAAACATTTGGCTTCAGAATCAGATTTGGCTGAATGGTGGAAGTTCTGTAGCCAAAAATCTGGAATTTTGACCTTTTGCTGAATGGAACAGTTATCTGTTTTCTTGCTGCAAAAACTATTTTTATGAAGGTAACTGTAACTCAAAGTTTCTCTTTCCTAGTAATGCGAGTTTTAAATAATGGACCGAAAGTAAAAGTAACTGGAAATTAAAGTGAACCTATGATACTCTCCCTTCAACATGAGGCTTTGTGTCTGTAAGAGAAAGAAGATAGCAAGAGTCATAGCTGGGTTTCAGCACTGGCCTTTAAAAATAGCTTTATTTGTAGATGCTACAAATCAACTCAGAAAAAAAATTACGCTGTCACTAATTATTGTATGTAAAAGTCTGAAACAGAGCATTGTTTTAGTTTGCATAGAATTATTAAAAAACACACAATAGTTTAGGCAAAATACCAGTCCAAGACAATTCAGCCAGATGTGCAGTGTTAACTAGTTGCATACACAAATATTCAGCATGGAAGATGGAAAATTTCAAATTAAATGTTTGATAAAGAGCCCATCTCTGCTATAGCAAGATTCCGGTTCAACTCTACACTAGCATGATGTTAAGAATATTAATGCTCAGTAATATCATTTGATTTTAAAATGATCTTTATGTTAACAATAGGAAAACAGAGCCTCATAATCACGACTTTTTAGCATGAAAAAAAAAGGCTGTCAACAATGGAAGCAGAATGGTGTTTTTAATTGTCCAGGCTTCCTGTTTTATGGTAAGAATTTGTGAGCTCAGTAGATTAGCTAGTACATTTAAATAATTAGATTTATTTGAGTGAATTGACTCTGGTATTGTGCTGCAAACGTGAAGTCTTGCTTTGTGGAAGATTGTTAGGCCACCTTAGGGTTGCCAACATTTTAATATTTAAAAACTGGACACTCTAGCAGAAGTGCTGGAACCAACTCCATCACACCTTTTCCCCTGAGGCCCACCCCATCCTTTCTCCCTGAGGCCCCGGCTCTTCTCCCCGTGGCCCTGGCCCCACTTGCTCCTCTTCTCCCCCACCTCCACTCTGCCTGGGTCGGGAGGGACTTGCCTATGGGGCTGGGAGCTGCAGCAGCCACATGCAGGTAGGAGGCAGCCCTGATTGAGTAGGGTCTGGTGATCACCTGGCGCCTTCCTGCCTCCCTCACCTGCAGTAACCAGACTTTTGGTGTCCAGTCAGTAGATCTGATTGGACACTGCCAGGTCCCCATTTTGACCGGACTTTCCAGTAAACCAACTGGGCACCTGAACACCCAACCACCTCAGCATTTTTTCTATTGCTTAGAGCTGGATGGCTCAGTACGTGTTTACCTCCTATGTAAACTAAGGCAGAAACATATATGGCGTATGAACGTACACATGAAGTGTTGAGTGGCTGAGATTGAACAACATTTAGCCACAGTCTTAGAAAGATCAAGTACAGTGGTTTTATGGAACTGTAAATGAGGCCCAAATCTACTCAGCTTGACATCACTGGCAAAGCTCCCAATGATTCCAGTGGGAGCAGGAGCAGGCCTAATGTAGTACATTTATATTTATGAATTAGGAGGCCTAATCCAATGCCATGACGTTAATGGAGTGATTCCCACTGAGTTGCATTGGAATAGGCTCAAATAAATTACAAATAAAAAAAGATGTATCAGCCTTGAATTTCAAAAGGCTCCAGGATTGGGTTTATAAAACTAAATGCATGAAAGCTGCACTTGTTCACACAAATCAGGTAATTGGATGTGCAATTATTTTCATGCTACAATATTTGGGTGCAAATTTGTGAAGGCACTTTAAAAAATTTGGTCCATGCACTATCTGGATATTTAAGCAAAGACCCCTATGTAAGTGCACTTAGTAAAGAATGAGTACGGAGAAGTAATGGGATATAGAAACAGAAAGGCACTTGGCGCATGGGGGGCAGGGATGGTTGGCTGTGGACCCCGTGCACTTCCTGGTATGTTGATAAATATGCTTACATCCATTTTATGAAAGCAAAACTTTCTTACTTTAGGCAAATATTTTTTAAGTTGCTGTTTAATAAGGTGAAATTAGCTGCTCCGTGGTTGGTTTTGTAGCAGCTGGAAAACAAAACAGATCCTGCCACGTGATCCACTTGGGCAGCCACCTGCCCCCATGTGGAATCTCTCGCTCCCCCCATGTTGCAGGACTGGGCCCAAGGAGTTGGTGATTGTGCCCTTGAGCCATAGTGAGTTAAGTGCCTAGATACTTTTGGGGATCTGGGCCTTAGTGCTTAGCTTCAGGATTTCTGTTGTGTTTGGTTTCAGTTATGTGGGCAGGGAGATTACACACAAAGGTCTTGCTGCTAAATTCTTATGTGCTTCAGTCTGTGTGCTGACTAAGAGACTGATCCAAAGCTGTTAAAATCAGAGAGAGCTTTTCTGTTTATTTCAGGGGCTTTGAATCAATCCCTAACTGCAATTGTTTTGAGCATTATTAGTCAAGGGGTAAACTATAGCAGTGAAAGGGATCATTAGATCAAGATTTATAATGTAGCAGTTTTGACATGCGGATTAACTGAATGTGTTTAGCCTGGCACAAAGATACGTGGTTTTTACATTGCTTTATATCTTGTAGCTTTTTGGTTCAATACTCAACTAATCAAATAAATCCTTAGTATATTGAATCAGGGATTATTATTTCAGTTTAAATGAAATATGCAATATGCTACTTATTCTAGTTTTATATACAACTAAGATCTTAAAATACTTTGCTTTTTGTGTATCATCATGGAGAATGGGTGGTTTTATATTTATTATATTTATATTATATATAAATTCAATTTTTTAAAAAAGTATTGGAATAAATTATATTAAAAAAAGTGATTTGAGGTGAGTGATCTGCACTTCCTGAAAACCAGGACCCTTTTTGTGGTCTCAAGTTAGGTACCCAAAAAATGGAAGTGCTTTAAATCACTAGTCACTTTTCAAAATCTAGGCCATTAAAATAATGATGGAAAAAGGTGAGCCGATTTCTGAAGGCCAGTGTTCACCCCTTTTGCAATGCAGCATTCTGGGAAAAGATAGATAGGGACATAAGCTTTGCACATTAGAGCTTTGATTTTGCAGTTCAAGTGAATGGTACAGATAGAACAAAGGGTTGTGTTCATATTTATTTTAAATCCATTATTTTAGTCTTGGATACATGGTTCAGATAAGTAAATGGTGTTTAATAAAAGGGAAATTCAGAGAACACACAGCTTGAAATGTGGTTTTAGTCTGAAAAGTGTCTACCTTGAAAATGCCATCTTGAGGGCATGGGATGGGGAGTGTTTTCCATGTTTATGGATGTCATTAGGAGACAGTAAAAAATGGAACCATAGGATGCTGTTTTAATAGTCACTTTTCAATGTAGTCCCACACTCCTGTGGTCTAAATCCATTCAGATCCATCAGTATGAATTCAGCAGGACTACATGTGGGAGAAACACAGAAAGCCACCACAAGACCTAAGCAAGTTCAAGTCTAGTGTTTATTTGGGATTTAAGTGGTTCATAGACCTTGTGGTAGTCTGCCGAGCAAGGTCATTTGCAACCTGCTTGAATAAGGGCTGCAAGGCCAGGATCCCTGTGAACTAATTCTGGAAACTTTAGACAGAAAAGCAATGATTTCTGCCATTTTTACAGCTAAGTTACAGAAAATAGGCCACTGCAGGATGTAGGGGCCTGATCCAAAACACTCTGAAACCAATGGGACTCTTTCCATGGACTCTGATGAGTTTTGGACCAGGATCATACTTTCTTTCAGAACAGAAAGCACTGGGTGTTTGGGCTGCCATTTCTAGCATTAGTTAAGGATTTAGTTCAGATATGCAGACCAATCAGAATTTTGAGGTCTGATGACTTAAGATAATTTTCACAGAAAGCCGTATGTGGTAAGCAGCAGGATCAGATGAATGCTTAAAAAGCAAAGTATCTGTTTCATGCCAGTGCCCTTAATAAAGGGGAAAGAGAAATATGAAATGAAGGAAGAAGAAACCAAAATTAAGTTTTGTGGTTGGTTTACACTGTGCACTGTAAATGAAATTATAGCCTAATGATTTAAGAGGGGAAAAAAAAAGAAAAACGGAAAGGCTCAGCATGTACAAAATTCCCAACTGTGCAGGTCTCAGAATGCATAAAATGATAGAATAGCTTTGACTCTTTAGTCCTAACCAGCCTCGCAGGAGTTCAGATTAGAGAGAGAAATAAGGAAACAAAACTATCCCAAAGCTAATCACATCTAGAGAAATAGAACAGCTAGTGAAGACTTCTGGGAACATGCGCTTCGCGGCTCTCTCTTCTCCTGCACAGCGCATCATGTCATATTTAATGAAGTGCAAAACCATTGGAGGCTTTAGACCACACAAAAATAAACATAACTGTGTTGCCCACAAGACTAGTACACAGACCAGTGTAAACGAAACTGAAACTTTTCTTCAGTGTGCAGATACAACAGTAGGTCCCCAGTGCAGTCCTAAGCTGGGCTTTTGCATATTGGTAGCTTTGTACTGACCATTTTGCACCCAGATGATTTTCACTCTCAGAATTTAGGAGTGTAATTTTCAAAAGCATTCATTAGTAGCCTTTTCTGCTGCCACTGAAGTCAATGGTAGAACTTTTCATCATCTTCAATGGAAGAAGAGAGTTAGGCCGCCACCAATCTCTTTTGAAGTTCCCACCCTGATTCTGAAACCCCTGTGCAGTGAGGAAGAATCTCAGAATCGAGTCCTTAGCCACCTCCCCCTGGCCTCAATTTCCCCACCGGTAAATGGCGCAACCCTCTGCGATCTTACTGGAGTTTTTGTGAGGATGAACGTCTATGAAATGACTTGAAGTTGTAGAATGATAAGTGCAATAGGTATTAGTAAGATTATTTTATTACATTACTGCAAGGAATTTTTCAATTTCCTTTCCATTTTAAAAGTATCCATCAAATTAAAGTGATTGAGCTTGGTGCAGGAAAACCAAGTTGCTTATCTATAAATACATGTGTAAACTTTATATTTTAAGATGTTGTTGTTATAAAAGCACTCTCAAAGCTTCCAGGCCCCCTTCACACCATAGGAAAAAATTCCCGGGCTATTAACAAGTTTTTAGGTTTGACTGTGTTTATTTAAATCAAGTGGAAGCAGAACTCTTAGAGCAGCTTGTGTGGTAATCAAGGGCCATAATCTCCCATGAACCAGACTGGAAATCCACCGCTTAAGTATGTTACAGGACAGACGACGTCAGGTTAAAATTGCTGTGGTTATGATGACATCTAGATAATATCTGACAAATATTTTCCTGCTTCTGATGAAAATAAGTATAATTATCTTGCAAAACATATGTGAAATTCAGGTAATTGGAATTTAGCATGCAAGACTGCAAGCAGATGGTAACCTTCATTAGTCTCTAAGTATTTCTAAGTTTTAGGTTATTTTATACACAAAATATATTTAACATCAGGCCTTTTCTTCCTGCGTGTTATTGGATCATATACTAAATGTTTGAGATTGAAAGAATATGAATATTTATGTTGGTTTAAACTGTGTCATTAGTGATGTAGAATAATGATCATGGCATGCTGCTTTTATATGCTGCTGTAAATATCAAGTAGTCATCTATATCTGTAGCTTTATAGTTTTCAATCCTATGAGCTGAAGACCTGATCCAAACCCCACTGAAGAAATGGAAAATCTGCAATGGATTTTACATCAGGAGCTAAATCTCCACACACTGTCGTGCAAGCAAGTTTTGGAAACCACATTGCTTGTGACATCTAAAATGAAACTGGACAAAACATTGGTAAATGTAAATTAGGTAACATTCTTGCATTGGCAGAGGAATAGATTAGGTGAACTAATAGGATTTTTGCATCTCCTGATTATGATTTTTTGATCATGCACACACATAAGTAGCTTCAATTATCAAAAGTTGTATGATGAAAAGAGCTCTCTTGGAACGGTGACAGTGAAAATGTTTAAAGCACAGTGAAAATGTTTAAAGCACATTATAACCCAGCTGTTAATAATAGGAGTTCCCCTCACAAGTAACTACCTTTCAAACAGAAAGGAAACGGAATTTTTATTACAGAGCTTTAACGTTACAGTGTCACTTTTCCTGCATCCTTTTATTTACAAAACCTAATGTACTAACCTCGCCCAAGATGTCTTACATAAAATAACCCAAGTAAATGTAATTGTATACCATCATTGTATAGATAAGGTCACTTCATTTTGTTTGCAGTCATTCTAAATTTGTATATATCAAGTTTCTGGGTAATGAAGTGTGCCCTCTTCCAAAAAATACCAAGCAAAACTAATTTCATTTTACTAACAAATATTTGCCTGTCTCCCGCTCATAATTGTCCTACTCTTTTAAGGGGTTTAATCTTACATGAGTTTAATCCTTTAAAAGTTTATGTGAAATTGAAAGGGAATTGATCACTGGCATGTGATATATTAAAAGTGACAGTATAGCCTGTTTTGATACAAAGGGCCAAATTCTGTCCTGATGTACACCCTGTCCCAACCCATGCACAGGATGAAAATCAGCAGTTGACCCTAGCCTCTGTTTGAGCAGGTGGACTATTGCAGTCCAATCTTCCTTACGTGGACTTCTTACTCACACACTTCCTTAGTGGATTTGTTTATATTTGTGGGAAAAAGTCATATAAAGTGGTTGATCTTCCGTTTCCATTATAATTCATTGTCTATTATCAATATCACCACATTGACCAATGGAAATTAAGAAAACTAATTTAGTAATTAGTAAACCCCCAATGAAATAGGCTCTAGTGGGAAGGAGTGTAACAAAATGTCATACTTCAAAAAGGTGAGTGTATGAAAAACCAAAGAGGAAACAAATCTTCCAGGGTTGGGCTGGGAATGGATCTTGTGAGAAAAGTTCCCCCACCCGCAACCGTCAGTGGAAAAATTTCAACTTTTCACTGAAAAAATGAAAACCAAAGATTTTTAGCTGAAAACTAAACTTTTTTGGGTGTTCAGTTTTTCAATAAAAATTTGACACTTTCTGCAGAAAGCAGACACTTTTAGTGAAAAATTTCATTAAATTAATAACTCACTTTTCCATAAAAATTAACAGCTTAGATGTGAAATTGACCAGCCCTAGTTGTGAGTAATTTCAAGAAATCTTTCCATCTAAAAATAAGAGCAAATATTTCAGATAAAAAACCCCTACTTTTTTAAACTAAACTGTGTCCCCATTGATATGATTTCTTAGGGTAGCCTTCTTCATGGTTCCTATATTGGATAGGAAATACTGTGGCTTAAAGATAAAACATTTTTGAGTGGTATAAAGTTCTTTCTAACCCAAGATTTGACTTATTCCTTATCAGGAAGAACTTTAAACTGTTTCAAACAAAAAGCAGAGATATTTTTTGAAATTCTCCTTCAGATCAAAGGCTAGTCCTGGGCTGCACATGTGAACAAGTTATCCAGCCTACCAATGAGTAAGCACTGCCTCCTGGTAGAGGATAAATATTGATCAGAATTTAGAATGAGGAGGGGAAAAGAAAGAGAATAGTCCGAGGGGTGGGTGGGTGGCTCTGCGTGCATATGTGTTTTAGTTTTTTCCAAATGCTCCGGCAACAGGTATCTGAAAAAATAGAGTTTTAATTTTAAAGTACTTGAGAAACAGTAGCTTGCTTCAAAAGTTTATTACTTCTGTCATATTTCTAAGTAATAGGACTTCTCCTGAGCAGCATTAAGTAACAGAATGAATTTTATGTGCTGTGATTCTGTCCTTGATAATGTTGTTTTGCTCTGTTTTAATTGGACACATTCGGACTAAATGTTATATTTTCTTTTTATTGCATAAACAAAAAAAATGCTAAACCATAGTATCTTGTATAACTCCTTAATGCTAAACATCCCCCAAGTCAAGCACTGACAGTCTGGCAAGTGAACTTGCCAAGAGATACTAATGCCCTGATTGTGTTTGCCTTTGAGGCTGAAATTGGAGAGCTATGATATTTGAGGCTTCTGCTTACCAGATTGGTGGTGGAACTTAGTCTTTGCCTGATGACATGCTCAGCTTCTGTGGGCAGGAGGAGGAGAGGTACCGCTCTATCATCGTGGTGTCAGGTAGGCAAGGAGATGTGGGGAAGAATGAGAGGAAGAAAGGAATCCAAGGAGTTCATCTAGGCCTGCATTGGATTCAAGATCAGATGACACAAAGGAACCAAAAGATATAAGGGATGAACCATGGGCAAAATGGGCAAATATGTCTCTCCTCTCTCATGATATGGGGCATTACCGCAGTCACTATTACAGCTATAGTACTGGAGAGCTGTAGTACATATAGTAGAACCTCTGAGTTACAAATATCAGAATTATGAACTGACTGGTCAACCACAGCCCTCTTTTGGAACGAGAAGTACGCAATCTGGCAATAGCAGACACATGCACACACACACAAAAGCAAATACAGTTCAGAACTATGTTAAATGTAAACTACTAAAAATAAAGGGAAAGATTTAAAAAAGATTTGACAAGGTAAGGAAACTTTCTGTGCTTGTTTCATTTAAAATAAGATGGTTAAAAGCAGCATTTTTCTTCTGCATAGTAAAGTTTCAGTGCCGTATTGAGTCACTGTCCATTTTAAACTTTGAAAGAACAATGTATCATTTTGTTCACAGTTACAAACAACCTCCATTCCTGAGGTATTCATAACTTTGAGATTCTACTGTACGTGAAGGTTTTGGCCAGTGGAGCTGAAGAGTGGTCGATCCATTGCTCACAGTGTCACAATTCAGGATGGTTGCACCTATATTCCCCCTCCCTGGTCTGGCAAGGGCTTCTGCCTCCCCAGCCTGTCACCTAAGTAAGGATTGCAGGGTTTGGGCCTAAATCATTACAAGAATAGCCATGTGATAATTAAACAGTCTGGATATAGCACAGCATTGCATTGTGTACCTAGTACATGCTGGAGGATGATAGACCACTTGATTGTTCTGAACTGTGTTTGCAGGTGAGTAATCGTGAACCTATGCAGATTATCACACAACTGATATGGGTCATTGGAGGTCATGAGAAATAAAAATTATAGAACCTACAGCAAAATTACCTTTAGAGTCATTCAGAGAAAATGCATTCTGCCCCAGGCCTTTACTAACCAATAAGCTACTCAAAAAGGGCTCATGCACATTTTTCTCCTGTTTTTTTTGGGAGGCTCAGATCCAGGAAACTGTTTTTTGAAGTTGGTCATTTTTATTTCTCTGTTAAATGGCCCACTTTGCTCATTTAATACAACAGAGCCTGCAAATGGGGTTCTGCATCCCACGTAGGACTCGCATGTGTTACCAATATTATGTACATTCTAGCCATCTAAGTGTGATAATTGTGGCTAGAATTCTTCCCTTTTTTGTGGCCTGTTTTCTGGAGAAAACAGAGTTTTTCATACGTGTGGATTTCAAAAGAATTAGGCAGGGAAAGTTCTAATTCACCTGGTATATGAAGCCATTTTTGCTTCTGGGGTTTTAATGCAGTTTTCCTGGTCCATTTGAGCATTGATGTTAGTATTTTTCCATGTCTTTTTGCTTCACACACATTACCATCAGCTCTGGAAAGCTTTAAACCTACTCCAGAAACAGTTAGCTGAGACAGCATTGCTGAGACGAATGAGCACAGCGGTGGGGATCACAAACGTTCAAGTTCTGATTCCACTTCTGTGACTGATTCATGTGATAAGTCGCAAACATCTGGGCCTCAGATTACTTGTCTGTAAATTGGGAATAATTCCTGCCTTATGGGGATGCTGTGAGAATTGATTAGTTAATGTTTGTAGAGTTCTTTGAAGATGTGATGTACAACAAAAATACCATTTATTAGATACATAATTTGGGGGATGGGAACTGTGCTAACAGGTTGTGAGTCTTGAATGTGTGGGAACTATTCATGTTTTGTGGTTTGGCTGAGAAGTTGTGAAACCATGGGAGAGAAATGAAAGGGCCAGCGGCTGCTCAAGCTACAGGCAAACTGGGTGGCTGCCCAGGCTGTCAGCTTCTGCCTAGGATTCCAGGAGTTACTAGGCCAAACCTAAATGGCACAGCCACCTCATGCATGGGCAAAACGATTTTCTCCATGTCACACATCTGGCAATTTTTTCCTGCTTAACTGTTTTTAGAAGCCCTCTTCTCTCCGAGATTCTAATTTTCCCTAGCTTGCCTGTGTTAAATAATAATAGTTTGCATTTCTATGGCATCCCCCCAGTCAGTGGCTCCCGCAGCACTTTGCAAATGGTAATACATTCTAACCTGTGAGGTAGGGTTCTCACAGTGGATCACACAAGCAGTCAAATCTAGAGCTGAAGATGGAATCAGGAGACCTGGACTCTAAGCTCACTGCTTTAGTGACAAGACCATCCTTCACCTTTTCTAAATATAAAATCTCTGCACATCATGGATCTCTGCATCTCCATGTCTGCTTCAGTCCTCACCAGCTTCCTGTGTTACAGTCACGCTTTTCTGACTTTTGTCTTCTTGCTGGTTTTACCAGAAAGCAAATGTTTGCCTGTTTGCTTCAGTAATGAGTAAAAACTGCTTTTTTTTTTTTTTGCACAAATGACAACTTCACCTGCTCTGGTCCCACCCCCCTGCTGCTACTAGTAGAAGGGCAGTCTGTGTAGAGATGAGCCTGTTTAAATGAGAAAACAAGTCTTTCAGGGATGCCTGGGCCTGTGTTTTGGAGAGGTCTCTTCAACCCTGGCCAGGTCCAACTTAGTGGCCCTGCCAATCCTTGCTGAGTTTGAAAACAAGAAGTTACTCAAGGCTTCAGCAGTGCTGTATGCCTAACACACGCAGATGGACAGCAGGCAAGCTGGGACAAAGCAAAGACCAGTGCTTAGCCAGGCATGGATGACTGGAGCATGTTCAGGGCCGGGAGTGGCAGTGTGCCAATTGTTAACATTCCACAGATGCAAGGCCCCCACCCTGGCTTTTTTTTTTTTTTTTTTCTTGAACGTTTAAACAACCCCGGGCTCAAAAAGTTTAGTGCTAGAGCATCTGTATAAGAAGTGATACGATGTGTATCCAGACAAAGCAAAGGGAGAACTGCCTAGTCTGAATTTTGCTATACTTCTTCCCAAAATCTGCAAACGAAACAATCATTTCTCAGGCTGCCGTGCCTCCGAGTGGAACATGCAGTACGAGTACATCAAGACCAGCATTTTAGGGTGTATTATTAGAAGCATATGTGTGCAAATCCACACCCAGCTATTTCAGGGCACAAGCAGATCTTACACATATAGCGGATTTTCAAATGGGATGGTTGTGTGCATCTAAACTGGAAAAATTGCTGCTGCCGCGCAGCTGATGTGGTGCCTGGACCCCAGGCCAGTGCTCCTTACACATAGCTGCAAAAACGAGTGATGAGGTACCATGCTGCCTAGGGAGCGAGCAGTCAAGTTGTGTGACTCATCCCTGTGCTCCCCCATCCTCGTGATGAGGAGCACGTGGGTGTTTGAGAACAGACACTTGTCCAGCTGCAGAGACGAGCGAGCACCTACAAGCTGCACAGTATGCGTGTGCCAGGGGCATGCTGGGGGGGGGGGGTGGAGAGAGTGTCCTTTACTATGCAAATACTTTGTTGGTTATTTTAAGAGGAAAAAGGGCATCGTTAATGTTGGCTGGGCAGGGGTCAGTCACAAATTATTTCTAATTTTCGGTGGGGACTGGGAGAACATGGACTTCGGTTAAGGCTTGACATTCCTGATGCATCTAGGGTAAAAAAAAAACATCAGGTGGGGAGAAATACTGCTGTTTGTGTGGCCTTTTTTATACTTCATCCAGCAGTAAAGGAGACGCCCACAATCCCTGCTCTTTTTTCACCTTTCAAGTGCATGAAGGGACGACAGTTAAAACTTTGCTGCTTGTACCCTGGCTGTTTTCTGTTTGCTTGCAGGGGACTTGGCTGTCTGATTTCTATTAGGGATTAATTACCCCATAAGATCCTGTACGTCCATGGAGGAGCAGACCCCTTTGTCTTTAGATTGGTGTAAGTGGATCTGTTTACATTGGGGCACCAATGTGGTGTTCTGATGACAATCTGAACTCTCCTTGATGTTTGTGTCAGAAAGCTCCTATCTGCTCAGTTGTAGAGTAAGTTTGGTAATGGGTTTTTGACAGCTCCTTATCATCCTGAAGTTTATTGAGCGTTTTACACAACTTAAGTAGCACTGTGGGCCAAGTAAATCAACCTTTAGTGCATTTGCAAGCCACTCAGTCTGATTGCATAGTTCTGAGCACAGTTTACAGCTTTGTCTGTTTCCAGTGGTTTTATGTAAATTGAGTGAATGAGCAGGCAGACACGCATATCTCCCTCAACGTGTGGTGATATACTGCCTTTATCTGCTACCTTTTACAGTAGTGTGCCACAGCTGGCTAATGTCACTACTTTGGTGGTTATCTTGTTTCAGGTCCCTGGTGAGGGATCGGAATCTGACTTTGCTCCTGGGTTGAAGAATGGGTTGCTTCTTTGTTAAAATCTTTTTTCTTTTCCTTTCTTGTATATTGTACGTATGATGCAGATCACCCTGTGCTTTGTGAAACGAGCTGGTCTGGGCATGCGGCCATGCAAGCATTCCCCATTACCCATTGTTATAAAATGTTCTTAGAGCATTTCCCATGCCTTGTGAGGAGCTGTCTTTCACGTCTGTACTGTGAAGTGTTTTTTATAGCAATAATAACATTAATATCCCCCCATTCTAAAGTACCATTTCATCTGCAGGTGTCAAAATATGCTAAGACATTGATGAAGCCTCACAAAAACACTCTGGTTTTTACAGGTTGTAGAAACACACAATTCTAGAAAAGATATGATCTCAGACAGTAGAACACAGCCTATATAGTGTATGTTCCATAGGAGCCACTGAACTAGACTGGCATTGGGAAGGGCTGAGTCCCATATTGATTTATTTATGTCAAGAACGTAAAATCTGATGACTTTCACAAGCTCCTGAAGAGACATGGAACTACTACAGACATCTGAACAAAATCCACTGGCCTATTACCTGTGACTGGGTGCACACGTACTGCTTTGTGTGACTTCAGTGAGAACCACACACACATCCCAGGGCAGAATTTGGCCCTTTAACCATTTATTTCTCAAAGGCCTAAATTGTAGCATTGCCACATGCCCTGTGCATAGGTACTGCACAGGAGAGGTACACGGAAGGAATTGTGCCTGCGAGAGAACGGCGGTGCTACTTGCAGAACAAGGCACTCAGTGTAAGAATGTCAGAGCCAGATCCTAGCTGATTTCTTGTGGGGGACCTGATCATGCATCCTTTACAAAGGCAAAAATCCCATGGTTGTTATTGGGAGTTTTGGCAATTAAAAAAAAACTGTGCCAATAATATCCATGGGAATTTTGTCTAATCCCTGGAGTATCAGGTCCCTAATTGGGAATCTCTGTGTCTTGATAAGTGTGAGGTCATAAATCTCATGAGTTGAACTTCAATATGTAACTTTTAGTTATGAAATCAACACGTTACAAAATAGTAAAGTGACTTGTCTGAATGATGTAAGTTACCAGGGAGTATACTTTGTACTCAAGCAGTAACACAGCAAAATTTCAGATGTGGGTGTGGAAATGGGGTGCAGGGAATGGAATGGAAAGAGGAGCGATGCTATAATGGAGGCTCTGATAAGCATCCAGTGCCGGCGGGTCTAGTGGAGTCTGAGAGGTCTTAGTATGCTTCAGAGCAAAAGGAGAAAGACCATATGGTGATACCAGCTTACCGTGAGAATGGATCAGATTTGTATGGCATCCAAAGCTTAGTCTATTGGTATGGAATGTGGGAAAGGATGATCTCAGAGGTATCCTCTGCATTCTGTCATTAGTTCCAAATGTAAGCAATGTACATGCAGCATCTTTTATCTTGGCTCAAACTTTACTTCCAATGTTTCCTTAGGGGGAACTTGCAGAAATTTGCACCAAGAGCGAACGTTACATTGGCACAGAAGGAGGCGGAATGGACCAGTCCATATCATTCCTTGCAGAAGAAGGAACTGTATGTGGCTCTTTTAGTGTAAACTGATAATACATTACAACTGCATGTATTCAAGATATAGGAAACAGAAATAGCTGGGCAAAATAATACAGTCACTTATTATGCACAAATGAAGATGTGAATGTATATATGAGCCTCACTGTATAAGAAACACCACTGTTAAGCACACATGAGAGGCTTGAAGGACTAAGAAGATGAGCATGAGATGAAAATAAATTAAAAGAGAATAGGAAGGATATACGGGAGGAAGAGAAAGAGATGACTCCATATTTGTCAGTTGATGCATTGCTGAATCTGGAGTACTTCTTATATTATGACGTCTGAATGGCTGGTATTCCTTATGTTCAATGCAAATACAATGGTTACTATGAGAATTCTTTCTTGGAACTTCTAGTGACAGACCAGGTTTAGTAAGGCCACCAGATCCACTCAAATACAGCGGGGAATTACAAAAAAATCCAGACTTTGATTTCATAAAACACCCATGTTTGATTAGGGTGTAGAAGGTAGGGTGAGAAAGAGACGAGTTGGCACTGCTACACATGACCTGTTGAGCTATATACAAGAGCTGCAGAAATGCCCTATACAGTGGGATCTGCCTACTATTGAAAAAGGTGTGGGGCATTGCATGCTCATACCTAGAACTTGCAAACTGGTTTATTGAAATGAATGCAGCCATTCATGAAAGCCTTTATATTGGTCATACATTGTAAAACACTTACCATTTTATGTGGTGACCTCATATCTCCACAGCATGTTATAGTGTCTTATCTCCCTAGCGTAGTGTTTTCTCTTAGTTATCATTTATATGGAAAATATGCTCATCCTTTTAGTAAACTGAATAGTCTCAAGTCCACCATTCGTGAATTCTGAACTCCCAAACAGTGCCACTTCTCTGGAACTACACCCGATCTACAAGACAACTTACATTTGGTAGCACTTGTGCAGCTGCACCCATGCTTAAAGAAGTTACAAATGTTCCTGATAGACACAGCTGCTTTGGCTCTGTTTAAGTGGAAATGTTTTATAAGGCTCAAAAGTGGTAAGGGTTTTCTCACTCGTTAAGTGAGGAGCACTGTAAGGGGTATGCATGCAGAGTAAGAGCCCATTTAAAAGGAAGCAAGTCTCTCCCTTGATATTTGCAAAATGATCCATAACCCCACTGGATTAAGACAATGGTGGGGACTCAGAAATACATGGCTTGAAAGCAGATTGGCATATAATCACCAGTTGCTTTTTTAGCACTGTAACTGTTCCTGGAACCATGCAGTAAATAAAGAGTGCCCAGACCAGTAATAGGCCCCCATTCCATAAAGCTGCGGTCTGCTCTGAGCGAATCCCTGACAAGGCATGCAATATACAACCTCCTCCAGTGAAAAGTAAGATCTAGGTGTGCATTTCATCTCTTCATGACATCATAGCCAGAATGATTTAGTTACTGGATTTATAGGCCAGTTCACCCAAAGGACACAAAATGCAGTGTCCATGTTATACCTCACCACAAGCCTATGAGATAGGGAAATATTTTATTCCAGTTCTAGTGCTAGGGAAAATAAAGCAACAAATGGCCTCGTGAAGCAAGGCCCTACGCTCTACTTGATGGCATTTCTCTGTTTGTCTTTCTGCAAGGTAATAACTTCTGAATCAATGGCCAATCAATTCCAAACAGTCAGAGAACGTTCTAGGCATCAGTGGGCAGAACCCTGTTGATTTAGGCGGCAGTTGGGCTGTGATGCTTTCTCACATGGTCCTTATGTCATTAGTCCCCCTGCCCTCCACACGTTGTAAGCACTAGCATCTGTAGCCTGTAAGAAAGGGTCTGGAAGAACTGGTAGGCTAAACCAGAAATGACCCTAAGGGAAATGGGAGCCCGTGGCATGGTGGGCAGGGGGAATGTAGTGCACATAAATCACCAGGCATCGGGGAGACTGGGGGCCCTGGTATGGGAGCAGAAGGGAGGGGGGTATGCACTGCCCTTGGCAGGAGGGATGTGGAGAGTTGCAGAAAGAGAGGGATAGGAGGGTGGCACAGAGGGACCTTGTGTGCTGTAATGGAGGGAAGCAAGAAGCTTCTTTGTGTGTGCAGTGAGTGGATTCCGATGGGGTCCATGCAGGTGCAAAAGCCTTCTCCCACCCAAAACACTGTAGGACTGGAGCTTAAATGTGCTGTGTCAAATATGATCGGGTTGCCTGTTATTTCCAGCCATTTGAGTTACACTGCAGGCCACCTCAGGTTGAACGTTTTGGATGTCTTCTTGAAATGTGGCCCACTAATAAAATATATGCACTGTAGTTACTGGGGAGAGACCTGGGTCAAGACTTTGAAAACCCCAGAATGGTGGAAGTGCAGTGTCTAGGTACAAGGCTTTGGGTTGGACCCCGCTCTCACATTTAGGGTTCAGTTCTTGCTGCCACAGCCACAGGCTTTTGTGCTATTACACCCACCCCAGCTAGATTTCAGTTTCCCAAATGCCATCTTCTTCTTAAAATGAAGTTATTTTGAAAACCATTGCCTGCAAGTAGGTTCTGTGAAACTCTGCAAGCACAAGGACTTTTAATGGCGAAGCTATAAATTCCAGTTCCCAGGCAGCAGCTTTGGGTTTTCTTGTAACTTGGCCATTGGAGCTAAACTGTTTCATGTCAGTTTTCTTCTTTAACTGTCTGTGGGTTCTTGAGAGAAAAAATTTGCAAAGGTAAATGCATTTGATTTATTGAGCTCACTACACTGCTAGTTGCTGGTTAATCAAAACTGACCATTCATTTTTCTCTTAATAGGCCAAGCTGATAGAGTTCAGTCCTCTAAGGGCAACTGATGTGAGACTTCCAAGTGGAGCAGTTTTTGTTATTGCTAACAGTTGTGTCGAAATGAATAAAGCAGCAACGTCTCATTACAATATTAGGGTGATGGAGTGTCGTCTGGCTACAAAGGTACTGTATGGCTTTTGTCAAACTCTAATGAAACCTTCAGCCAAGTATGTGCTTTCCTCCAGCCCTGACCAGTCACAGCTTTGCTTTAACACCAGGTCAGGTGCTGCTTTAATTGACATTTTTATCTTCTCAGGGCCAGACCCCTCTACTCTGTTGCAAGACAAACTCCCACTGAGTTCAATGGAAGCATGAGGGGCCTGGGAATGCTAGATATAAGGGTCTGTGGCTTAGCACTATTGAATTCATTGGTTATCAGGCATGGATGGAGAGAACAAATTCATTCCTTTTCAGCAAAAACCTTCTCAGTTCATGTGAGTAGAGAGCTTCTAATGAAATCCCAATTATGAAAAGGCAGTGGAAGAAGACAGATGTGTTCACATGGTAGTTATGTCTATACAGTAATAGATGCCTGGTTCCTGGGAGAAGGAGAAAGCAATAATCAGGGAGATAACGTGGAAACCTTCAAAGGCTGTTGGAAGCGTTGATTAGAACACATGCATATTGAGTTTAGACAATGGGCCTGGGGTTGGATGCAGGCTGAGACGCCAACTCACAGCTTGAAGCTGCCTCTAAAATAGGCTGATTTGGAACACTCCAAGCCTTGGGAAAGTTCACATGTGGATCTGGATTGACAAGCCCCCGGGTTTGGGAACATTCAGATTTGGGGTTTGGATTCAGTCTGTTATAAAGGGGACTGTTCTTTTCTCAGTTACACTGGCATAAATGTGGAGTAGGTCATTTGATTCAGAGGACAGTCTCAATTGACACTGCTATACATGAGCAAAATTTGGGTCACATACTTACACTGTGGAACTCCTTGCCACTGAATGCTGTTGAGGCTAACAACAGAGATTCAAAGAGAGATGGGACATTGATATAGATAAGAAAAATATCCAGACTTGTAACAGTTAATGCTGAAAAGGTTTTGGAAGGGATATATAACCTCATACTCCTCCCTCTGCAGGCTGTAAGAGGAAGGGAGCCCACTGAACGTGAGTGAATGCATATCATATTATGGCTGTTGGCACAACTTTCCAGAAGAGCATCTAATGATCATTGACGCTTTTTAAGCATCCTATAGGGGCTGCTATTGGAAACCAAACAAAGGTTGTAGCTTGGAGAGTATCATGTTGTGTGTGTTTAAAAGATTGCAATGATAATGCCAGTGGTCACGGACAGCTTCTTTTGCCATTGAAGTTAATTGCAAGATTCTCATTAACTCCAGTGCAATTACGATTAGGACCTCTCTGTGCATGGCTATGGGCAGGAATGACAAAGCTTACACTTGGGGTAAACAAACAGTAACTCAACTAACTTATGTAAGCCTAGTTTCTTTTGGAAACTACTTCATATAGAAGTCTAGGAATCATCAGATCCCCTACTAAATAGACCATTTGTAAGACCTTCTTAAGTGTTGCTTCATAAGGCAAGCTAGTTGAATTGCACCAAAGTTGTAAAAATTGCTTTAATTAGCTGCCTTGTGTGGCCAACTGCAAAGGAAGGGAGGGAAAGATGGATGTTACACCACCTGTTAGATATGACACAATCCCTGAAAAAGTACTTTTCACAGATGTGCAGTTTTAAGGAAACTAACACTTTACATCTGCCCCTTTTAAGCACATGTTGCCCAGATGGACAGTTGCATGCAGAATAAAAAAATGTGTTGAGACAGAAAAAGCTTGTTTCCTTTAGGAACAGGTCATTGCGGGGTGAAGGTGGGCAGCTGAGGGGAGGTACATTTGTCTTTTAGGTACTATTAACACAGCAGAGCTAACCCTAACAGAACTATGAAACAGCATGTTGGGCCTCACAACACAGCTTTGTAAGTCCTTTTCATTGATGGATGTCTTGAGAGTTGTATTTGTCCTTCACTCGTGTAGCTCTAATCTCATTTTTCTTACTCTTTCCCTTGCAGGCAGTAAGGTACATGGGTAGAGACACCAACATAACATATTCCTAATTGCTTTGGTTGGTGTAGGACATAATGAAGTAACTCAATGAAGTCTTAATTACCTCTCTCAGTACCTGCTCTCTTTCTTTCTCCTTTCTTCAACCTTCATCCATTCTTCTCCTTTCTATTCAGATTCAGATACTGGGCTCATCACCACAGTCCCTGGGTGTTTTCCAGGAGCACATTAAGCAACATGACTAACAGCTGTCCCATGTTCGTTCTCCCATCCTCTCCCCCAAGGGAAAAGTGTGCACTGTTTTGGGTTGGATTTTATAGAAAGTGTGTGTGTGTGTATGCGCGCGCACACCGCACGCACCCCCCCACGTAGCCTCACAGAGCTATGTCTGGTAGAGAAAGCAAGGTCAAAGAAATGCATCTTGCACTTAGAGCAGATGGTGAGTGAGGTTTGTGACGGTCCTTAGTGTCTGTGGAAGTTTAGTCCACACAGTTCTGAGCTAGCCCCTGAAAAAGTTTGATCTCCGACACAGATGAGCTTCACCAATATTGTAGAAAATTACATTGTGCCAGAGGAGCAAAGTTATCAACTGTAGTCTTCAACCCAGAGATCACTTAATGCACGCTCATGGTGCACTGCAATAGGTTATTTTTGGCCAGGGCATCATTTGACTTACCCTTTTGTGTACAGTGGAGGTCAAACACCCACTTCTAACAAATAAGACAGAACCGTCTGTCTTTGAACTGTTGACTTTATCATTTAAAAAAGTAAACACAGCTAGATAGGGATTTTCTGTTTCAGCCGTTTCTGAAAAATGGGAGAGATTTTCAGACTTTTAGTATTACGCCTAGCAATCGACTAATGAGTTTGGGCACTTAGGGCCTGACTTTCAGAGGAGGTGGGTATAGCCAGAGCTCCAACTGAAGTCAATGGTTGCTGAACACCTCTGAACAGTGGCCTTGCAGCCGTAGGACCATTGTGTACCATTGGTAGGGGTGGAGCAACATTGCTTGCGCCTGCCTCTGAAGCATCTCTGGTGACGGCAGCAACTTCAGATGGTCCTAGGCATGCTCATTGGCAACAGGGACACTGCACCTGGGAGATGGAGGCGGAGTATGGCGCAGACTCGGTAGGGCCAGCAGCTGATGCAGTGAGGGCCCCACAGCACTTAGTGGTGATGCCTGAGATCTTCCCCAATTCCTTGTGCTGGGCTCAGCAGCTGCTACATTCAGGAACCACTCTCTCTGGGTGACTCCGTTTTGTTTCCTTATACCAGGCAGGAGTTTTGTTGGAGAAGAAACATTGGGCCAGAGCCACTGGACTCTGAAAACTACAGCCTGGGTGTCAAAGAATGGATACCCATCATTAGCAAAAATTTAGGCCTGTACTCCTTCGTACTGTACTTCAGGTTCTTCTTCATCATCTGTAAAATGGTGTTAATAGTGCCTGCTTACCTATCTGCCTTAATGGGTGCTGTACAGTTTAATCAGCGACTATTTGATATTGGCCACTTTGAAGTCACCCAGCCACGGACAGATCTGAATGTACATCAACTATCACTAAATGTGGTAAACACTGAGAAAAAAACAGCTACGAAAAACTGATTAAAAAAACCGGTCAAGCATCATGGCAAATCTTCAGAGGGTGCCTAAACATTTCTACGTGACATCTGTTTGTGACCTCACAGATCAGATCATACAATGACAAGAACGCCCAGGATGCCCCAATACTGTCATATCTGACAGATGGCCACACATTTATAGAGTTCCAGTGAGACTGTAATGTTGAGCACGAATGGCCAGAAGAGGAGGATGTATCCTGGCAGTTAAGAAGTAGTTTAAGGATGTCTCAAATCTTCAATCCATCTGATCAGTAAATGCCAGGAAACACCCAGTTTTGGGGTCAGTATTGTTGTAAATTCAGTAGATGGATTTTTTTCCCTATTTCTTTTCTGGGTCTGGTGTCTGTTGTATTTTCAGTTGCTGTTAGTAAGTTGGGATTTCTTTTTTTAAAAGGTCAGGTTTAGTCTGTATAGTATCTCTATAGCAAGCTTATTTCAAATACAGCCTCTCTCTTCAAGGAATTGGGAATAGATGTGATAATGCACCAGTGGCATAATTACTAATAATAGCAATGAATTATTTATTCAGAGAATAGAAAGCATTATGCTGGTTTTGCTGAGTGATTATACCTGTTTAATTTCAAGTAATGAGGGCTACAAGATGCTGATCATTAATACAATATTGTAATAAAGAATTCTTTGCATTACCTTTAAGCTGAGAACTCAAATCACTTTTACAGACAAATATTAAAGATATGAAAGATTAAAGTTAAGATAAATACAGAAAGAAAATATTACCCACTGTGACAGTCACTTACCAGCTGGCACGCTAAGGTATAGCGCTGGAGGCTTTTTCTTTTTATCTCTGCTGACCAGCCATTTATCTTGTGTCTTCATCTTCCAGCTGGATCGTGGTTAGGGTTATCACTTTTGGTGTAAACCAGAGGGTAACTCAGTTGTCCCACAACTTTGCATCAGATTATCAGGCCAGGGTCAGGCCCTTATGCCTGGAGTCTTCTCAATGGAGCCTCCTCCATGAGACTGTAGGGGAGCCCAGTAATTCCCTCTACCCTGGTCAGGCCTCTTGTTTCTCTCTTAGGCTACCTCTTCCATCAGTCCACCTTCTTGGGGGGAGGAAAGAAACTCACATGGTCAGCAGGGGCTGTCCTAGGGCCAGGCAGACCCTTACTCTCAACTCCCAACATGACAAAGGAAAGAAAACTAAACTAAAGGAAATAAAAAGCATTACCTGCCCTTCTGTCCTGAAGGGCCCTCCAGCCAGCTGTGCTACTTCCACACCCACAGAAAAGTGAAGGCATCCTAGCTTACTGCTTTGTGCGTCTCTGGAAGTCAAGAACGAGAGGTCTGCCTGCCTCCCAGGGCTTTAGGCCTGGGAGCTGGACTTCTCCCTTTTGAGGCTTCTTCTCCAACTCCCCCTTACTTCACAGGTGTGGTGGAGTGGGGCTGCTTGCGTTTGTTGCTGCTTTGTAACCCCTTCCTGTCCAGTGCAGGGTTTGTATTCCCTGTCACACCCCCATTTTATAGGTAGGAAAATGGAGATTCAGGCACATTAATGTTATGAAGCTCTCGGTGCTCAGCACCTTTGAAACCAGGCCATAAATGACTTCTTCAAAATCTCAGAAATGGTGCCAGAGCCGGGACACTGCTTCACGCTCAGTCTCCTGCTTTAGCCACTAGGCAATGCTGCTCCGTTCTGTTTGTGTCTGTGAACATAGGTCTGCATTTTAAATGGTTGCAGAGCCGTGTGGTTAGGATTTCATGTGGCCTATTTTCCTGCCCTAGAACTCTCCATATAGACCTTAGAAAGTCACTAGGTGGCACCAAAAGTAGTTAATTTTTGTATACTGCAATAAAGCAAAAATCGAAAAGGCCCCTCTACAATAATGCTTGAGGAGACATGGGAGAGCGAGAAGCTGCAAGTAGCTGGGCAGAAGCTACTGCATGGTTCAAACAACCAGTAGCTTGCTATAACTGACTGCAGAACTCTGTGTACGAAAAAGTGTCCATCAGTTCTGGGAGAAGTCACAGATCTCCTATAGGCCCCAGTTATACAAAGCAAATACTTACCTTGCGGCATGTGCTTAAGTCTTACTAACCAGAACGTTAGACCTTCTGAAGAGCTTTGCTGAAAAGGGACAATTTGCTGAACTGAGTGAGGACTTAATGCTTTCAAGCATGTTTAACTTAAAACTAATATTTATTGGAAAGAAAGAGAGCGTGAAAAACCCTTCATTGTTCTGTTAAGCCTGAGACTCCCTTTTAAAATGAATGTTAATAGGATGTTATAATTATAGAAAATACTAACCACTAGAAATTCAGAAAACTTACCTTTTAAGATTTCAGCACAAACTGTACTACTGCATTAATTTCTCCAGGGCTCTTATAAGAAAGTTAGGATTCTAACCACAGCCTCAGATACTTGAATTTATTAAATACCATCAGTCAGGCTTAGTTGGCAGTATTAGCACAAAGATAGATAACACAGCAAGTCTTTCTAGGATTTTTCCAGTGCTATTGTAGTGGTGAATATACACGAACAAATATCTGAAATTGGCTTTATAAAGTGAATAATAGTTGGCAGGGTTGGGTTGTGTGGAAAAGGAGCAATCATTGATTTGATTGGACATATAGAACATCCGTAAGGGTTTTAAGCTAGTGTTTAGAGAGAAGAAATGCTTAGTTTTGCTGGGGTGCGGTTGACAGAAATCTTCCTGTTCTGTACATAGATCCATATATAAAGATACTGGCTGCTTGCTGTGTATGGCTAGACGGCTTGATGGTGTTTGCTGAAAAAAAGAAGTTTGCTCTATGAAATACTGCATGTCAATTTCAAACTACAAACTATTATCTGTTTTTCACGTTGTAGCTTCTCTCAAAGTATAAAGGCCTAGAATGGAAAAAAATGCTGAAGCTCCAAGATGTGCAGGTCAAGCTAGAGGTTAGCCTGAAGGAAATGCTGACCATTGTCGAGGAGGTATTTCACCCTGAGCCTTACAGCACAGAGGAAATTTGTACATGCCTGGGAATTAGCCTTGAGGAGCTCCGTACTCAGATCCTCAGTCAAAACACGCAAGATGGTGAGTGTACATCAGGGGGTGTTTTTCATTTTAAAATGCTTGTATTATGTAAAATATCTATGTGCTAATAAATAATAGACATGGAAATCTCACCAAAAGAGTTCAGCAGGACCTCGCATGGAAGTTTTCTAGGGTGAAGGAAATGATGCTATGATATAAGCCCCGTTTGTTCCCATCTATATACTGAAATAGGGAAATGTATTTAACCATAGCGCCAGCAAAACAAGTTCGTACAACACTTTGATTGGCTGTTGTGGATAGGGCCAAGCCATGTTAGAATCCTGACTTAGGAAGAATCTACACTACGCAACTTTTTTAAGCAGGGCTCTAACAAAACCAAACCGGATTAGAAATTAGTTCACTGGTGTCTTGTTGAAACCAACGTAAAACGCCACCCCTTAGCTCACATTAAAGATTTGGGGGCTTGTCTAAACAGTGGGGTCACATGCTCTACAGGGGTCTGAGTTCTAAAGCCCACTGATGTGTTGCACATTAATTGGTCTGCACTAGAGGATTTGAGCTAGTGCACTAAAAATACCAATGTGGCCATTGTAGTTTGGCCTGAAGTCAATTGGGCTTGAAAGCCTGAGCCGCAACATCCATACAGCTGTTTTTAGCTCGCTAGCTTGAACCCTGTCAGTATGAGTCCGTCTCCTGGACCCGGGAGGCTCGCTTCCTGCTGCAGTTAGATGTACCTATTAAGGTTCCCTAATGCACTTTAATATAGTACTGTCTCAAAGAGCACTCATTAAAGCACATCAGCAGGGTCTACATGGATCAGTTAATGCACAACACATGAGTGCAGTTTAGAAATCACACCCCTGTGGAGCAGATAACCCTAGTGGGGACAAGCCTTTACACACATGGGGCCAACATTTCTGATTTTGAAGTAAAACAAATATAATCAAAACAAATGAAAACTTGCACATGCTTCAGGACTCTTGAACTGGGTAGCATGTGGTCTAAATCCTCTTTGAAAGAGGGCATTTCCATTTCTTTTTTTTCCCCTTTTAGGTAACTGTTGAGGGAAGAAATCAATTGAATGCAGTATATTTGCTTACCATATCTCCCATGTATTTGTGCTTGTTATTAGACGATACAGTTATGGGTGTGAGCACACATGGACTGTTCCTAGAATGTGGACTGTATGTATGTTGAAATCAAACAATTTTCTTGAATGTCAATATGGAATTACTAAAAAATGTTTAAGAACCAAAAGATTTAAGCAGTGATTCCACTGTATCTGTGGTGGCTTCTTAAGCTCTAGGAGCCAGGTTCTGAGCTCTTTACCCCAGTGCAGCTGAGATTAGAATCCAATGTAACCCATATTTCTTACTACATTACATCATTTCCAAAGTGTGGTCACAGTCCTTCTGCTGTCTCCACAGCTTAATTGCATCATTGCCAATGCTTCCCAAAAATATGTTCTCCAGGATATTTTTTTTCAGCAAGCTGCGTGTCTGGGGCTATTGCAAAACATTACACATAGACCTAGGGCTCTGATTCCACATCTTTGCACCTCTCCAGTAACACCAGGGGACCCGGAACTATTCAAACATGGCAGCTCACATCAGGAGAATCCCCAGATGCATAAAGCTGGTACAACCATTTCTGCGTCACCTGCTTGGTGTATCTAGGGGTCGGAGTTGTTCTGCTGTGGCTAGGGAGCTCTGTGCTCGTTCTGGTAAATTATAGGTGAATGCCTTCTTAAAAGGTATGAGAAAAAGACATAGAAAGTAATGTGCCTGTCTCAGAATGCACACGATCCTATGGGGCTTAGAGCCAAGCCTGCATGAAACACTCTCCTGTGACTATTTCAAACCTTTCCCTTCCTGCCACCAACTCACTCACTTTTTCCTTTTCTCCATTCCTACACAACGTCTTTCTCCCACACGGGGAGCTCGAGTGCCCCCCAGCACCACTTAAAGTATCAGCGACCCCTCAGTACTGTCCTCAGTACGCTGGTCTCCCCTGGAACACCCCATACACATGGAGGGGGAAGTAGATGGTGCAGCGTCAGCTGTGCCAGTTTTATGCCATCCCAGGATTCCCCTGCCATCAGGAGAATCCTAAACTACCAAGTTAGGACAGCTGGCTGCTCCTTTGCAGCGCTGGCGAGGTGCCAGCATGGAATCAAGGACCAGGATCTGGTGCTATGTCTCCATAGAATGTACAAATCCTGTGGGCATTAAATATTTACACGTAAAATATACTGACCTGTGTATATCTGCAACCTGTATAGTACATGAACTGTGCACTCTTAGATATTGCAGGGTATGAATAGCTTTTTAAAAAATTCTTCCCTCCCCTAGCCTGCCCCACACACTTCCATTTCATGGGACATCATTGGGGTTCTGTTTCCTATGCTGAACTCTGCCCCATTCCCTCCCTATGAAGTAGTAGAGGAACAGTAACTCACAAATATGACTATGTTGCATACCTCTGGTTTTAAAAGCTAACTTTTAAGGCTCAGTAGAGTTGAAATGTTTATACAGATTGTTATTTTGACTAAAAAGTATCCAGGCTGGATGAAAAAAATGGACATAAAAGCAATAGAAGAAAGTCCAAGGTAATAGTTCTGTCTAGTGTTTGCAGATGTTTGCTGAACAAAAGCTCTTAAAATTTGCGTGACTATGATCTTGTTTGATAAAGCCAATTAAAATGGGTTGTGCAGAAGCCTGGTGCATTTTTACAAGATAAAACTAAACAACAGATTCCTGTAACACTAGCTACAAAAAGAAACAAGACAGACACAGAGCAAAGAAATCAAAATCAACTGTTATTATACACCAAAGAAATTACACTTTATGTTGCTTTTGAAATGCTACAGTCTCTTCAGCAAAAATATTTTTGCTTTTGTTTGTTGTATTTTATACTGTATCCTAATGACAAAGCCTGGTTTCTTGCTATGAGAGAGAAAAATACTGATAAATAAACCAGGCTTTGTCACGATACTGTGAAAAATACGGCAAACAAAAGCAAAAATGTTTGAGAGAATTTACTTAAATTATTTCCTGGATTCTGATTTTCCCTTTGGAGTTGAATATACATTTGTGGTAGTTTCCACTTCTGCCATCTTTCAAAGACTAGGGCTGATTACTAGTAGTGCTCTGTGCTTATAGTGCATCTTATGTGTAAGGAGCTGAAAGTGGTTTACCGATATGAATTAGTCTCAGTACTCTTTCCCCCCAGGTGTTTATTGGTTAGGAGAGGAGAAGTGAAATGTTAGATCTGTGACTTCTAGACTCAGAGCTTCAAATTTTTGCTTTTGTTACACTGGATGAAGCCAGGGATAAGCATGTCAGAAGCTGAATTTTTTTAGACCTGCAGCACATTTTCCTTACCTAATGGGCAAATTAGAGGTGGGACCAAACCAAAACTATGGATCATAATACAATTAAGCTCCATCTCCAAACTTCGTAGGTAGCTGTTGAGCCCAATCCTGGCTTCTCTTCTGGTCCCTTTGCACTGTTTGGCCCAATAAAGATGCTGAAAAGCCATCTTGACCAGGTAGCTGAGGAGTCTTTCCTCCCTGGAGAAATCTCTGAGGGTCTCCACCACATCACCCCATTCCCTTCAGGATTGGAGGGGTATAGAAATTACTTAGCCATCGTTTAACCACCTCACTCTCCATAGCAGCTGTCTGGGCCAAATCAAAATCGTGGGCCTGAAACCCACAAAGTTTGGAGAAGGTTGGATCTGGAGCTCCACTTTGTGCCTTCGGACCCTCCCTAAAAAAAAATTATATGTATTATTAATTATTCACTTTCTAAAGTGCAGTGCATTATAGTTGCAGCTTGGATTTGATTGTTTCAGAAAGTATTTAGGATGCAGTGGCAGTCCCAGTTGTGTATTTATAAGTCCTACCACAGCAGGATATTCATCTATAAAATAATGTATTCTTTTTGCCATAAAATGTTTTTCCTTTTTAAACGGGGTATTCTTAAACCAAATTTTCCTTTTTTGCATATAAAACAGTAATCTAATTTTGACATTTAAACCTGGGAATGAAATCATCATGGGAGCTAAAAGCATCTGTTTAGTCTGTGGGTTTGGCTGGTTAACCCCCACTGAGAAAACTAACGTTAAATTCTGGAAAAATATTGCTACTGAAAAAATAAGCCTCAAACCACAATGCAATTTGAATGAGTGGGTTTGTATAGTCTTTCACCCACACTGCAAAGTAGTCCAAACGAGTGGTGATCTCAGGGCAAGAAATGATTGTAATGTTGGCGTTTTTTTGCACAGCAAGGCATACCTGGAAGCAGGCTTTTAAACATACTGCCACATAAGCGGTCATTATCAGGTTGTAGACTCACGTTTTGTCGCAAAGAACATGTTCCAGTAGAACGGAATAGCAGCATGCACGTTAAGGGAGACTAGCCTAGACTACTAATGGAGTGTTCTACTTTAGCAACAAAAATCGCTTTTAGAGGGTGGGCATTTGTGGTTAAAAAGTGTCCTCGTTAAGCCAGTGACTGCCATACTCTCTGAGATGTCTCTTGACTGGGTGGTTGTATTCAGGGACGGTTCATTCGCTTGCTTTGTTTTCAAAGGCCTGGATTGTGAATGCTTTACTCACGTTGATGAGCAGTTACTCACAGGTGTTGTCCCCTTAGAGTGACTGGGATTCCCTGTGTGTGTAACTGCTTGCCATTATGAGGAAGGGGGTGGGGAAATCATAATCTGGTTTATATGAAATATAAGACTCTGTGGCAACATTTACTTGTATATATTAAGGGCCAGAATTGGTCTCACATATTCAGTAGTACCTTTCTCTGCCAATAGTTCCACTGAAATCAATGGGAGACCATATGGAGAAAGATATATGCCACATTTTTAAAGGTAGTAGACGCTCTCCCTGTGTGATTTTGGGTGGGGAGTTTGTCCCCTATGGTAGATTTCTTGCTGCTCTACTACATCTTCAGAGATGAGGCATACTTAGTGCATTAACATACAGTGACATGTCTCTTAAGCAGACACCAGAGAGACCTGAACAACGTATAACTGAGTAGTGGTTGATCTTTAGCTAAAGGTCAGATAGAATTGTACAGGAAACCCCAAAGAAAGGAATCTGCTGAAGGTGAAGTAATAATAAATAATGCAACTTACTGGAAGCCACAGTGTTTTAGTATATTTTTTATTTAAAAAAAAAATGCTGCATAAGCAGCGTGGATGGGTTTGCACAGTTTTCATAGACTTAAAATTCAAAAATGACCTCACAAAAAAAACCACCCCAACCACAGTATTGTTCTCTGCTCTGTTTAACTAACCCCCGTTTGTTTGAGACTAATGGTCCTAGCGTAGTGCTGCTTGTGTTTTAAAAGAAGTTTATGTGGATTTCAGACAAGTTTTCATTAATGGCAGCTTGAGTCTTACCATTTCTACATTTTGTTGTTGTGGCCCCAACCGCCTCGGTGCATTGGAAAATGCCATTGGTTCCTCCAAAGGCCGTTGGTAGGCAGTGAATGTTTTGGACTCATTGGAGGTGGGCTGCCATGGTGCTGAAGTCATTTAAGGGCAAGTCCTGAGCTACAGGACCCACTGACCGTTTCTTTTTGTGGTAGGGAGCTGGGTACAGTAGCAGCTGCTAAACTACTTATAGCAATATGGGGGCCTGATTCTGTCCTCTTCACACCATGCTACCACACAGCCATTTACTTAGGCTGTGCCCTGGAAAGATGATCAGCTCTCCTCGAGCAGGCTGAACCCAGGTAAAAATGCACAGGGATACTGTACACTGATGGATTAAGACCAGCTGTTGCTTACAATATTTGAGCGCCATTAAGAAAGATGACAAACCCAGTAGTAAAAGTCCTGCTTTCGTGTTATCTTGACCTCTCCTCTATCTATGGTACATACATTAGTGTCTCATGATCCACACATTCTTCTGCCTGTAAAATCAGACATGATAATACAATAGAAATAATCATTCATGGATTTTGTGTACTAAAAAATCTCAGAGAATTCTAATTGTGAAGGTATGTTCAGATTTGGGCATTTTTACTCACTGTAATGAGTAACCAAAGGATTTTATCTGATATGGCAGAGGGTTATTTAGGGGAATGGAGAGAATGTAGATTTCAACAACTCTTCCCCTCTGGCAGCAAGACTCACTCAGAGGGCAGATCTTTAGCTGGTGTAAATCACCATAGCTCTATCAGTTTTAATGGTGCTATGAGATTTTACACTGAGGATCTGACCCAGGATTCTGCAGGTCTCTTGGTCTTTAGCGCATGCCCCAGAGCATGCCCTTTCAGTGGCTCTGCCCTCAGAAACCTGTGGTGTGCCAAGTGTACAGATGGGAATTCAGAGGCTTGATGGATGTCGGAAGCTTAAAGGACTTAGGGTATGTCTACACTGCATTATCAGTTTTACTGTTGATATTTTTAATAGCATGGCAGCAAATATTTAGAGATTTCTCCATGACTTGCAGCATATGTCTGGAGGTATGTACATCCTTAGTTTCAGACTCAGAAGTAGTGCCTGTTGAATACAGAGATGGTTGGCAGCCTGAAGATTATTTTGGTTGTACCGAACATCAGAGGAGGAGGTGGAGAGGAGGCAAACACTCTAAAAATATTTTGCTAAGCACGTGATTAATTTTTTTGCATTGGAATGCTGCTATGCTCTGCCATATCTATGACACTTGTGGTTTTTCCCCATGTTTAGATTTACAGCTCCATACCATAAAAACAGAAACCTTTAATTTAATGATATAATTTCTTAACTGATATTCACTTGGCAAAGAGTCATGTTTGCAATTGAATCTAAAACACCACCACCACCAAACCCGTTTCTGTATTTTTGAATGTAATAATTGCTTGTAAGGATAACATTAGCTTATAGTCAAACCAAATGTCAAGGTTGTGGAGTCTTTATGACACACGAGAATGCTGTCAAGGACATGGTTTCAGATTTTCTGGATAGCAGCCAGCAGTTAGAAGATCCATTCTCGTTGCCAGTCCATAACATGATGAGCATAACACAACCACAAAGTGTTTTAAGGTAATCTGGCCAGTAAAGCATTTCTTTACCAAAGGGTGGTCTCTGAATCAAATACAGCCTTTGGCAAGACTTTTACCTTAAAATTGAAAACAGACATGTTTTCAGTTCATTTTTTGGGTTACTACTGTTCAATGGTGATTTACAAGAGAGTGTGAGCTATGGCAATCTCTCACGCAACTTCAGATATGCCCTAAATGAATGCACATTTAGAAATCTCCTTTCTGTAAAACAATAGCTTCATAAGAAAAAAACATTTAAAGAGAAATCATCTAAAAAAAAATTCTCTGGTGTCTGTGTCCAGCAGCCTTTCCCTGGCAATCCTGAACACAGAGGCACTGTTCTGCAATATATATTGCACGAAGCTACAGCAGGAACAAAACATGGAAATAGATGACAAAGCACAGCTCTCAATGCACCGGGTGAATCCGAAATGATTGTTCAAGCTTCCTCGATTGCTCAGGGACTTTTCCAATGAGACTGAGCTTCCAAGGGTCATTCCTGTCTTTCCATGTTGTTTTGGTTTGAATCCTAGTCTAAAACCACGTTACATACAGAAGGCAGCCATGTTCGATTCATCTTTATTAAGTAGCATTTGAGTTACAGAGTAAGCAAAGGAATATTATCAATTGGAAAAATTGTTTTATTCTACCTCTCACTATAATTTTAGCCAATTTGCTATAATCTGGCTCAGGGCTAGGTTCTCAGCAGCTGGAAATCGGTGTTGCTCCATTGAAGTCCTAATTTACACTAGCTAATTTTTTATTCCAAATAAAAGAGATTGGATAGATATTGGTGATGGTACAGGTAGTGACAGGACATAGGTGTGAGACACCACTACACAGTGCCTGATTTTAGCCAGAGGGAAAGCACTGGCTGGAGACTTGCACCATCCTCACAGCCTTCAGTCTGGAGGCACGAGCCAGGGAGTTTTACAATATTGGTGGTGAATCTGCATAGTGCCTGGATCCAAGAACCCACCTGAGAGACCTTTTTTCATTCCAACTATGACTTCCAAGCGGCCTCCAGATAGAGTTCCCCAGAGGAACTGGTGAAGACCCTGACTCTGACTGTCTCTCCCCTCTGAGAAAGATAGACTGAGATTCAACATCCATCAATGGATCTGAGCCCCTTAAAATTGAGGAGCTGGATGCATGGAGGCTTCATGACCCAAGAGGCGTTGACGGCGCCAGGATACATTTAGATCCAGATAGTCTCTTATACAATGAGGAGATTGTCTCTGTGCACTTACGTTTTTAGTGCTTTTATGAGACTTCTTCCTTAGAGAATCTTAGTTCATGAAAACAGATTTTTTTCAGAGATGCAGCTACCAGCATTCGTAATTCACATCGAGTGTACTGCCAACTGGAAAAGTTTCCACTTTCCTTTGGAGATGGATCTGACAAATTCCAGCCTCCCCAATACAGAAGGCCAAGTGAACATGGCCTCCTCCAAGAGAAGGCTCTCAAAGTCTCCTTCCACTGGTTTCTTGCACTGGGAATAGGGCCACACTGATGAGAGCCTTTAAGTAGAATGCCTATCTCCTACATAAGGGACAGTGTTTGGAACCTGAGCTTTTTTCTGGCTTCACCATAATGGAATCCTAGCCTAAGCGCTAATGGAAACATTGACATATTTTAATATAAACATCTACCAATAAACCTCCTGCTAACTGCTAGCATATTAATTGATCTGTGCAATCAAGGAAGAAAAAATGGTTCCAATTCTGCCTGCTGTGACTAAAGCAAAGAACAGTTGTTGAACTGGGGCCTTCATGGTTGGGGGTAGAGTATCAGATCCACAGGCTGATTTGTGCATGCCCACTGTCACAGTTCAGGGCAATTGCACCTGTACTTCCTTTGTATGGTCCACCAACGGCACCCACTCTAGGTTCCTGGCTCTGAAGCCATTAACTCCCTTGGGTAGAAACCCACATTTCTCTCCCTCCTGAACAGATTTTGTCTAGGCTGCACAGTTCCTTACCTACACTGTGATATTCCCGGCACACCAGCCTGCTTAACAGGCCAGCGTCTGTGCTTTACTTTCTCTCCAGAAGCTACGAACAGTGTAGTGACCTGCACTCATAAGTTACCACACTGCTCTTTCTAAGCAAGCACATTTATTCTGAAGGCAAAAGCATTAAAGAGAAGACATATTAAGAACAATACAAGCACCTACGAGTATGCTATGAAACTTACCAGAGTTCACCCCAACTCCAGCTTCAGGTTCTAGTAGGTGTCAGTCCTTCAAAACCCACAACTGGGTTTTTTCTGTGGTTACAAGTTCATAACCATCTCACATTCAGAACCAGAATCCAGGCTGAGTAGAGCAGCCTTTTCTTTATACAGCTTGGGCCTTTGATCTTGGCCTTTGGTAATAGGTAATCAGCAGACAAAGAGCCTCTCCTTAGGGCATAGCTTCAAAAGGCAGTGGTTTGCATAACCAGAGGTGGAGAATTTGCATTTGCTACCCCCTGTATATTCCCCAGGAAAACCACTTCACACTTTTCATTAAAAGGTTGATTTTTGTCTGGCAAATTGTTCAGTATGATCCATTGAAGCCCCAGATCTTAGAACTGCCACATCTGCCGCAAGAGGTTACACATAATCCTGGCCAATACATAAACCATACATTTAATACAGTGGACCCCAAAGATACTTAAACTTAATTAATTAAGCTGTCCCACAGAAATTGCCATATCTGTCACATCTCTCTCCTAAAGTAGTGGATGAAACGAGGGTGCTTGATTGGCCTGCCAAGGCTAACCCACTCACTCATTTCCTGGGCAGGTCCCTAGATGGTGTTTCTAACATGACCGTTCATAATTTCACATTTCAGCTATTGCAACTGTAAACACGCTGCACACATCCATATGGAGTCATTTGACCAACCATCGTGTATAATTTCTCTCTTTAGAGCCTATGGGGCAGAACTCTCATATATCCCTTCTTACCCCCAAACCTTTGAGTGTGAACTTGAGACCTGGGCCTCCCACTCCCACCTCCCATCTGGTTTCTAGGGAGAGGGTGCTGTCCTTTTGTCTCTGCAGGGATTGGGGCAGCGAACTATGGGCTGACAGCCCCCTACCCCCACAGTACCCTAGAGGTATCATAAGCAGCAATTCTTTGGCCAAAAAGGAGAAGAAATAAGGCAGGGCTGCCTTCCTGTGAAGTGGCTCTCAACCACCCAGCGAAGGGGTCAGGCAAGGGGGCTTCTTCAGATCTTCTGCATAGTCATATTTCTTTCTAAGCATCCTTGGAGGTCAGTGCCTGGGGACTTCAGTGGCCTAACCTCAGCTTCTGCGGGGGGCAGCAGCAGGGGGTGGAGTGGCAGGAACATCGTTATAGTTTAGAACTGGTTTAAAAATGTGTTTTGCAAAATTGTTCTTGGAGCGAGATTTCCCTTACTTATTAAAACATATAATGTGATGCCGAAGCACCTTGAACACTGTCTGTATGCAGAGTTATCTATCACTTCATCCACCTCACAGTTGTTTTCAAACACTTTCGTCTGAGATCCTCCAACAGTATTAAAACAGAGCTTTTCAAAAGAAGTGTTGATTATAGAAAGAAAAAAAAAGTCTTTTGACCAAGAGAAGGTCTAATATAAATTAAAAATTACAGAAAAATGTAAATCTTATAAGTTTCCATTTTTTTCTTTTTCAATTAGGTACCTGTTAATGGATAATTGTAACATGGACTATTTTCATTTTATTTTAGTTACCACCTTTAAATTGTACCAGCGTGCGAAGCATGTGTACAGCGAAGCTGCCAGAGTGCTGGAATTTAAGAAGATATGCAGTGAGGCACCTGCCAGTGCAATCCAGCTACTGGGAGAATTAATGAACCAGAGTCATATCAGCTGCAGGGACATGTATGAATGCAGCTGTCCTGAACTCGATCAGCTGGTAGACATCTGTCTGTAAGTTTTGACAGCAATGAAATGAGAACTTGTCTTTGAGAATATGGTTTGAATAGATGAGAAAAGATGACATCATTAGCTAGTGTAGTTTTAAAATGAAAGAAAAATACTCTTGTCTCTGATCACCAAATTAATCTCCTAAAGGGACGTAATGTAGTCAGATGTTTCCCTGCTGACATCTGAGTAATGCTTGTCAGATGAAAGCTGCACTTTATGGCTTTATGAGAGACTCTAGTTCTGGGCTGACTTCATCAAAAAAATCTCACAGTAAATAAAGTTGCTACTACTTTTTCAGGTTTTAGAAGAGTTCATGACCAATTTTCTTAAAACATCTCAGTTGTTACTTTTACATTTTATTTCTTCTTGCACATTCCTTAACCATTTCACTGCTAATGACTGCTGCAGCTTCAGGGCTGAGAGTGCATTCTTTGTTCTGTAGTGATTTCAAGGCATCATGACCTAGCATTTGTTGATGCTAAAAATGCATTTTGTCCAATGCATCTGATATACGAGGCAGCAGTAAAGTGGTTAAATAGTGTACGTGTTTGAATGGACTACAGAATGACTTAGTAGAGCCGGTGGAAGATCTCTGGCTGTAGAGTCTTGTGCCAGCGCAAGGCATGGGTAAGCGGTGCGATTTTCCTACAGAGAAGGCAAAAGAAAAAGTAGAAAAAGCAAAAGTCTGTCATTTTTACTTACACTCACAACCAGATGCAAGAAAAAATGTTCTGTAGCATAGAATCCAAAGGGAGGGAAAAGCTTAAATATATACATGTAGTTAGGATTGTATTAAATTAAAATTATAAGAACACTTTAATTAGATGAACCAAAATGTAATAGTGAAAGAAAAACATGGTGGCTGTCTAAGTTCCATCAGATTTCTTTCTAAATGACCAACAAAAGAAAACATGCAGAATGTAACAGGAATAACTGAACACTGAACCAGAATTTAGTCAGAGTATACTTTTCAAATGACTTCATTGTATGTGACAACTTATTTGTTCACCATTCACTCCATCCATACCTCACTGAGAAGGTATTCTATTTAAGAAATATTCTTGTATTTCAGTTTTTTCTAGATTTATCATTTCTTGAGAATAAAGAGTTTTTCAGCAACTTTACCACCTACCGTTGATTATGAAAGTTGATTGATACAAACTTCTTTGATGGCCAAGATTTTCAAAACTGACTGGAGATATTGGGTGCCACAATTTTTAGGTGCCCAACTTGATACATCTTGAAGGGGGCCTGATTTTCAGAAAACGCTGACCATCTGCCTTCTGTAAAGTCCCTTTAAGCTATCTTAAATTGGTTACTCAAAAACTGAGGCACGTAAAATTCTCTAGTCACTCTTGAAAATTTTGGTTAACGTATTTTAGGTCATGGGCCAGCAACTGCATAAATTAAATTGTCTTTACTTATAGTGATATACAGTTGCCATGTAACTTTAAAAAGCCTTTCCAAAAATACATTGCATAGCATGGCCTATGTCTACTGCCTCCTCACTCCTTACAAGGTTTAAACTGTAGAGAATAATCTGCATATCCAGATGTTTTCTGTTTTGCCGAGATCTTTATGTTTTAATATATAATCTCTGCCAAGAAAGAAAGATCTATATTGGCTCAGGTTTGGAGTGCTGAAAAAAGTTTAGCCACTAGTTGGTCAACTTTTTTTTTGCATAAAGAGCAGACTTGTACTTTCTGTAACCTGTCTGTCTCATGTTGTTAATGCCTGTTTTTCCTGTTAATTGTTTAAAGCAGATGGAGCAAAGGAAAGGGAGGATTTTCAAAAGCACTTAAGCAATTTAGGGGCACAAGTCCCATTGAAAAGTCAATTGGACTTGGGCTCCTAAATCCCTTTGCTGCTTTTGAAAATCTCAAGTCCCTAATCCACTGTTGATAATTTTCTTGCTACTCCCTATTTCTCCATTTTTTGGTGGTATGTGTTCTGTTAAATTAGGCGTTGTCAGCCTTGCCCCTGATAGCTGGAAAGGCATAATTTACAAGAGGATACAAGTTTTTACAGAAACATACAGTGCAGTCTCTCATGCAGATCTACTGTGGCAGTGTTACTAACTCTTGCAATTTTATTGCAAGTTTCATAATAATTAGTGATTTTTCTTAAATCCACAGCTCCTGGAATCACAGGATTATGTGAGAATTCATTTTAAAGAAAAGTTTGTAGCCCTCATGGTTACAGAGAAAAGTGTGAAAACATGACAAGTGTACCAGAGATTCATAAACCAGAAGACAATTAAAAAGAAAAAAAATGTTTTAGACTCATGATTTTTAAGTCAATCTCACGATTTTTGAACATTTGGCGTTTGGCAATACTGTTGTGTTCTTCTGTATCTCACAGCATTGGTGATTAGTCAAAATTGGCAGTGATTTCAATATGACTGGAAAATCTGACCATTTCTGTGTCTTGACTAGCATGTCCATATTCCAAACTACATCTTTGCTGATTATTTTAATCTTTGCACACACACAACTTTGGACAGTTCTGCATGAGAATATGTCTAATATGCTGACCCACAAAGCATTTTTTGCTCACCTTAATTTCCTGATTTTAAACTTCAGTTTGAATAAGCAGTTTGTTCTTGCAGGTCCTCATATACATTCTGGTACTTTGAAAATTTTGTGCCATATGTGCTATATGTTGAGTGCCTAACAGTAAGCATCTAAATCTATCTTTAGGCACCAAAATAAGTAGCCTGAATTTCCGAGGTGCTGAACACTCACAATTTCCTGTGGCATCTGTGGGAGCTACTGGTGCTCAGCACCTCTGAACATCAAACCACTTGTGAGGTAGCTAGAGAGGGAGATAGGTGCCTAATCCTAGCATCTAGTTGGAAAATGTTGGCCACGTTATTTTGAAGCACAATAGCTTCAGCTCTAGCACAGAGCGAGTTTCTTTTTAAATGATATTTTATTACATTTTTTAAATGACTAAGTATAACAGCAATCATAAGATGTGACCACAGAATTATTAAATCAAATGATTCAGAATGCTTTTGAAGATACTTAAATGGCCTTCCGCAATAAAAAGCCAACACTGTATCTACAATACGACAATAAAAACTAGGTTGTGTCCCAAGAGAATTTGGGCAGTTGATTTAGCTGAATTAGCGAGAACTGGATTGAGCCCTATGAAGGCAATGAGAATTTTTCCATTGATTTCACTGGAAGCTGGATTGGATCCTGCTTGATTTAAGAGACTGCTTCTCTGGATCAGAGAATAAAAACAGCAGAGAACAAGAGCAGCATACAAAAAGAATTATAGAATTGTGAAGAAATAAAGATCGGAACTCAGGAATGAACAGATAATTGAGTAAATATGTAGGATGGTGCCAGTCCATGAAACACATACAGAATAGGTCCTGAATTCCAAAAATCATATATATTCAGGAAAGCACTTAAGCATTAGTTTAATGTAAACACGTTTAGTGAACCCCATGTGGCTGCATCCTTAATCAGGGCCTAAGCAAGTACTATCCCAGTACCTTGAAACATTCGTTTAACACAGTAGTTTTCAACCTGTGGTTCACGAATGCTTGGGGGCCCACAGATTATGTCTTAAGGGGTCCACAAAAGGTTGTTGTTACCATAAAACAGTGGTTTTCAATCTGTGGGTCTGCAGACTATGTCTAAGATTTCCCAAGGGTTTCACACCTCCATTTGAAATTTTGTAGGGGTCCACAAATGGGAAAAGGTTGAAAACCCCTGGTTTAATGTAAGTAGCACATGTGAGACAGTATCACAAATTAGTCAAAATTTGTCCTGATTCACTATTATATCAGGAACATCGTGCCCAGTTTCTCTTCATTTACAACAGTCTAGAACCAGGGAATCTCCCAAGGTATAGATATTAGAAGCATATCAAAATTATTTGATCTACACAGTGGGTTGGAAACCTCAGTAGGGTCTCTGGTGAGTTTTCTGTTCATCCTGTTTTTGTGGCATTTTTGACCCAGCCAGAGGAATCTATCTAGTGGTGCTATCCTTCTCTTGCGGGATCTAGCTGGAGCCAGGCAATGCAGACATGAAAGAAAATGAATTAAAAACCTGGAATCCAGAATTTTTCTGAATTCTAAATAGTTTTGGTTTGAGTCTTGCAGGTTAGGATCATTGGATTTGTCAGTGGGCCAGTATCTTGTCCTGGGATCTTTCAGCAGAAGGAGCAAGCAAAGAAATGTCATTTGTTCACGGTTGTCATTGTCCCTTGGCTTCCCGATATGTGAATTTCTCTCTTTAAAAACAATAAATTGTAATGAAACAAAAGTCTGTATGTGTTGGTGTGAAGAACCTGAAAGCAACAAATGGAACAACAGAAAACAAGCATTGCTAATTTGAAAATACAGAGTAGTGTGGCATATGGTCACATGAAGGACAGAAGAGGCACACTTAAGATCAGATTCTGACCTAGCTGCACTGTTGTAAATCCACTCAAATCCATGAAATTAGTGTAGATTTAAGACAGCATAACCAAGATCAGATTCTGGCTCTTCATTTTGTATTTTAAGGCAGACCAGATGGCTGGGGGCTGAGACATTTTGGAATTTTGCAGTCCTTTTCCCTTACTAGCTCTGTGAATAGTCCCGCAGAAGCCCTTGAAGCTTCAGAACATGTTCTGTCTCCCCTGCAGCAGCAGAAATGTGCAGTGTGCTCCCTCTGCCACCTTTGGAAATGCCTCCTATGAACATTCCCTGACCAACTCTCCTTTATTTTTGTCAGGTCATCCTCTCTTAACTGCTGGTGTTTTAAGAATAGTGCTAACTAATGCCTTTCTCTTGCTTTCTTCACATCAGCTCTGTCGAAGTCTTTAAGCATTCTAAGAGAGGCTTGCTTTTGCAATTGATGAAATAACTATATTGCAGAATAAGTTGTCAGCAGATCTTTGTCCAAAACATTCATTGCAAACAGAGTTGAAATGTCTCATAAGACCATGTGTGCCTTATAGTTTTGAAAATGAGAAATAAATGCATCCCAAATTCACTGTGCTCTGTAGGCAGTTTATGTATGACAAATGAGCGCCTTTGATATCACACTCACATTTTTTTATTGTTGTTATTATTGTAGGCAGTTCGGGGCCATTGGGTCACGCTTGACCGGAGCAGGATGGGGCGGCTGCACTGTGTCAATGGTGCCTACTGACAAGCTGAGTACCTTCCTAACCAATGTGAAAGAAGCTTATTACAGAAGCAATGACCAAAGGTTAACTTTGGAGAAGAATAATCTGTTTGCTACCAAGCCTGGAGGTGGAGCTTTGGTTTTTCTTGAGGCCTAAAGAATGTAAAAATTTGAAAGAAACTATGTAGGGCATTTGGGAACTGGCAGGAATTCCTGTGCCCACAGTAAATTAATCCCTTTTCTGTTTTGTATTATAATGAGCAGTTGCTATTATCAAGATACATTTCTAAAGAAACAATTAGAAGAGGTTTCTTAGGCTTTACTATATATTTTTCCATACTAAAAATATCCTTCCAACAAAAAATCAGCCTAAATACTTATTTCTCTCTGAATTATACAATGTAAACATTGATTTACTGAAACATATAGATTTGAAAAACTGAACAAAGCAGACATTTCAAATAAAAAGAAATACTTTTCTTAAGCAAGTCTTGTTCCTGATATAAAGTTAAGTGCAAGTTGATTAGGACCTGTTTCACTTTATAAACCCAAATGAAGTAATATTCAACCCCTAATTTCAGACCTGCTTTAATGTTGGGGTTTGTTCACTTCTTCCACTGCTGGACCCGAGTGTTGGATGGTTTCTTGTCCCATGTTGTGAATTCCTGTGGAAAACAAAGGATCAAACTGAACTGTTAAGGGAATTACAAATGTTTTTCTGAACATTAAAACTTTTATAGCATTCTCAGTGAGGAAAAGATACGTTATTATTTTTGCGATTTAATATTAGAATAGCACCTTTAGACCTAAATCAAGCACTAGGGCCCCATTGTGTTAAATAGTCGGAATTTACTGTTGCTACTGTTTAGAACGCAGTTAGCACAGTATTTTTACAACATTTTAGACAACTGCCAGCTCTTTTCAAATCCTGAGGAAGCTGAGTGACAGACTTCCTGGTTTCTTGGCCAGAGTGAGTGACATAGCTATCACAAAGGCTGAAACAGCTACTTGACTCTGACTCCTGTCTTTCACTCCATAACTTTCTCAAATATTTTCCTTCTGGGCTAAAGTTTCTCTTACTTGATCTTAGCCCAACGATGACATTTTTGGTTTTAACAAAATATGTTCAACTATTTCTGAGTTGTGCATCATGAAAAAATATTTCCCTTTAACTACCAAATAGCCAAACAGACTTTATGGTGCTCAGACCTCAAAAACAAGTTAATTTTACACTTTGATGTGTTTGCAGAAATTTGGCTTACAAATGAAAAAGCCACGAGTGATTGAAAGTGACCCATTGACCATGGACAGAACTTAATTTGTTATTCTTTGATAGCTCATTGAAGGAAAGACCCTCTGCCCAGTAAATAGGCTTGGTGGAGGGTTGAGCTCACCCACACTGGGGGGGGGGGCGCGCGCCGGAAGAGCAGGTCTTGCAGATAATGTTGGCAGCCTCAGGGCTGCTACAGTAATAATTAACAATGTAGTTTCTGCCACTCATAGTCCCTTTCTCCACTGGGAGAAATGGTTAGTGGCTCCAGCCTAGTCTACCCATGTCTCCCGTAGTGAGGAAGGAGCCACTAGGGAATTCTGTTCTATGGTATGCAACATTCTTGCCCCCTGCCCTGTGTAGTGCAACCTCAGTTGAGGTTTTCTGGTGGCAGGACCCATGCAGTCTTGAAGAACTGGGCAAGATTTGTCCCTGCGTTTATCACTAGAGCTATGCAAGGTTGATTGTACAGAGGTCTGCATCCACATACAGATCTCTCAAAAGAGATGCAGCGTGCATTACCCAGAATACCCCAGGTGAGGAGTAAGTTCTGGGGTGCTTCTGACACAGTGAAGGTGGTGTGTCAGATCTGAACAAAGAAGATGACCGAAGGGCCAACACGGACTTCCGGACTGTCTCAGGAGTCTTACTGGGAACGTGTAAGGATAACATTGAAGTGGGGACTTCTGCTCTTGGGGAGTCAGAAACAGACAAAATTAAAACAGAACATGGGGATCAGGGAAAGAAGCTGACAGTTCTCAGAGGAAGGAAGACAAAGGCAGAGCAGCTGCAGAAAGGGAAGAGAAAGATGGGATTGGGGGGAAACGAGTTAGAGGGATCTGGCTGGGAAGGGGAAGGGCAATGAGGGATGTGGCTAAGAGTAGGGAGAGAGGCAGAACGCCTCAGAAAGGTTCTAAGCTTAAAACAGGCCTCCTCCACGACTGCTTATAAATGAGCTTACAGATGGGTTACAATACATGTTATCAATTTGTAACAAATGTGCAGTTCTCAGCCAGACCTGCAAACATGGCAGGCAGGGATCCTGCAGAAACAGCAAGATAAACTCAAAGATGTTTAAGAAAAAATAATTTGGCCTTTAGTTTCCAAAATTACTTTTCTCTGATCTCATTTATTACAATGTTGCCAGAAACCCTTGGTGTAAATCAGTTGTTATTGATTTTTCCTTTTATAAATTACCTAACAGCCACCATAGCATATTATACACTGTACCATCCACAGGCCTGCTTTTCTAATGATTGAGGGGAGCATTATATATGCCCAAGTCATCAGAAAACCTGGATCATGTTTTTGAAATTTGGAAGGAGACTGGAGAGACTTTTTACTATTACATTATTATAATTACATACCAGTTCATGCATTAACATATCTGCATTCAGTCTTAGTTCAGAGGGGTTCTTGGAGGTGCTCTCTGTCAGTCTAGGAACAGAATAAAAGATTATTTGCATCAGCAACGCTTTTCTTTAAGTTTGGCATGACATTTTTTGTAGTTTCTGAATGTCCCCAAATACGTGGAGGTAAGTTTTCATGGTGCATCAAGCTGCAATAAGTTTCATAGTTGAGCTGTCAGTAAGTCTGTTAATGAATATCTATAAATGAAGTCATTACAAACATGTAGGACTGGAAGGGACCTTGTGAAGTCCTCCAGTCCAGCCTACTGCGCTGAGGCAGAACTAAGTAAACCTAGACCATCCCTGACAGGTGTTTGCCCAACCTGTTCTTAAAAATCTCCAGTGACGAGGATTCTACAATCTCCCTTGGAAGCCTATTCCAGAATTTAACTACCTTCATAGAAAGGTTTCTCTAGTATCTAACCTACATCTCCCATGCTGCAAACTAAGCCAATTACTTCTTAGGGAAAATCCCAAAACGTGGTAAAATGGTTAAAGCAAACCTTCTGAACTTCAGATTAACTTCTTCTCTCTGCTTTTCTATTTCTGCAATGTCTTCTCTACACTTACGCTGAAATCTGCAAAATCAAAATGGAATATATAAAAATATTAAACTGTTTCCAATAAAAATTCCAATACTCAAATCGCACACACATGAATTGTACTCAAGCATTTTATGCAGTCACTGAAAATACGAGAAAAGAGAATTTTTAACTTTTGTTATTTAAAAGAGAAGTTGATGAAACTTTATGGTTGAAGTTTTAAAACTTCTCCAGCGATCAAAGGAACGCAGCAGAAAAGAACAATGTGAACACTAAGGGTTAGAAATAACTGAAAATGAGTTGGGGCTTTTAAGATAACCCTGAGCTCTGTTGTATTACTGAAATCTGGGGCAGTGAGGAGAGGGACGATAAAGAAAGGGCAAGTTATACACGTTGACATGCGGGGACATTCTGTTGCCTTACCTGTGAAGAAATCTCTGCATAACAACAACAGTAAAACTAAACATCCCCAAAGTGCTGTACAAACATCTAGTAAAGCAGTTGCTACCCAGAAAGCATGAAGAAAACTTCAGTGTGGATGTGAGTTTCTAGTACAGCTGAGACTCCTGTATGTGCAGCAACGATTTTTAAAACAAGGGGGTCTTTCCAGAATCGTGTTTACTTAAATCAGCTTTTTTCCTGACTCAAGGTACAAAACATTTTCTGCCCTTTTCTAGCTAAAAGAATTCAATGTCCATATTTAAAGTGTTTTGTTTTTTTTAAAGATAGCAGAGAACTGCAGTGGTAACACATCTTAGTAGTGTGTGTTATAATGATCAAAGCACTACAAATGGACAGATTTTATCTTAATATAATGGGTATGAATGTAACATTCAGTGGCTGCATAGTGAATTTAATCTGGCTGTGCAACAGAGATCTACACCTTTCCAAAAGGATTTATAGTAAAGACGCTACCAGACTTAACTGCAGAAGCACTGCCTGGTGCCATATTAATACTCTCTATTATCTTAATCCTAGCGACAAGGACTTCTCCAGCACACGATTCACTGGTTTCATATCTTGCGCATGTGAGGCCTGCTCTTGTTCCACTTTGGAATCAAAGGGAGTTTTGCCATTAACTTCAATGTGGGGAGGACATAATCAAGTCTATAGTTTTACATGTAGTATATATGTCAGTCCCTTGATAGTAATTATTTACATAACGTCTGAAGAAAGGGTTAGTATCCATAGTGGTGTAATTCTAATGCTCACATGTATTTTAAAAACCACTTTAAACTTACACAGTATAATCCTCCTGGAATTTCGTTCTGAGCCTCCGTGTCTCTTTAATGACTTCTTGATATGTTGGAGCAACTGGCGTGCGACCATTACAGTCAAGTGAAAAGATTTCCATTTTCAGACATTTTGGGAAGTTAATATTTATGCTATATCCCACTCAAATTTACAGGGGGACAAAATCAAACCAAGTTACACCCAAAACAACATTCAATTCAGATTTGTGTGGTTCTAAAAAAAGAGACAGTACAATAATAAAGCAAAACTGTAACTGTTACGACTAGTCTTGAATTTTCATTTTGTTTACATACATGAAATACATGCATCATAAAACAAAGTGAAATGAACTGTAGAAAGGATTCCTATTGAGAAATAAGAACCCACAAAAGCAGATTATTATGGTTCAGCATTATTCACACTGTAAAACATGTGGAAGTTTCAATTACATCATAAAAGTTTATTTGAAGACAGTTGTGGAACTGGTTAATGGTAGGATGGTGCAATATAAAAAAAACCAACGCTAAGAGAAAGGTGATATTTTAATTGGAAATTGTGCTCTGCGACATAATTACACTAAACCAGATTGATGGATATTCTGTGTGCTTGTGGTTTTCAGGCAGGCAAAGGCAGTCAGTCATCCTGTCACAATCCTGTAGTCTCAGCTCTTTTGTTTTAGCTATTCTCCTTTTGCCATTCCAGTACCAATAAAACAAAGGCAAAACATCATCCCTATCCTTGATCTAAGCCCTTAATGTGTCCCCTACTTCCGGACTCACGTCAAAGAACAATTTTCAGGGAATGATCTTCATGTTCCGTGAGGCCTACACTTCCAGAGGGCAGTTTGATTGACTTCCCTGTGAACCTCTGCATGGAATTTAAACTGTTCCTTAACAAAGAAAAAACAGAATTGCACTGCTGGAGAGGGCCTGTTCATAAGAATGCAAGAAAATCTTCATAACCTTCAGTTTATCCTTGGACTTCACCTCTGTCAATCAACTTAGTTCACAGCAAAAAGAGGACAGCTGCAAACAAACTAATGGAAGCACTGCTCTCCTCCATGTTGAAGGGTGAGGATGAGTTCCTTATTTATTAAAGGACAGGCAGATTCCATCACCCCTACTCACACTGAATACTATCCAACATCTTCCTGGTCTCATTTATTTCAGAGGCACTGTATTAGTCAGCACGAATCTGGCCCAAAGGGCCTGAACCACTGTTTCACTCTAAATTGATTGATAGTTTTTGTTAGACTTGCTGCTTCTGCAGAGATTTGTCCCTTGGTTTTACTTCAGTGGCTCTTAAGTACACGAAAATGCCAAGATAGAAGAAAAAAAAAAAGGAAGCTTTGGTCCAAGCCATTGGAAAGATTCCTGAGGTCTGCTCCAATGCTTTAGCAGTAAAATCAGCAGATGAATATTCTCTCACTTGGGGTGAAATCCTGGCCTCATTGATGTCAATGGGAGTTTTGCCATAAGTTCAGTGGAGCCAGGATTTCATCTTCAGTCCCTGGAACTCAGTCTTGCAGTGCAATCCACTGGGGAAATGTCTGAAGTGAATTCACATGAAAAGTTTTATTGCACAAAGTCTTATATGTAATTAAGGCATTTCAGAAGAGGATTAATGCCAAGTTCATGGCATATGAAGCCAAGATATCTACTGAGGAAAATCTGCAAAACGAGAGTAAAAATATTAGCAAATGAGGTTGAAAGTACTAACCACCTTTCAGATTCATTTCTCAATGAAGTGTTCTCCTTAATCATTAAAATGTTATAGAAATTAAAAGTAAAATCTTGAGTTTACTTGGTATTTCAGAAGTGGTGGTTGATGTAGAAGCAACAAATGTGTTTTTAGTCAAAAACTTATTGGGTTCTTTACTAGATTTAAATTAGAAAGGATCTCAGAATACAGGCAAAAACTTTTTCTACTGCACCCGCAAATTAAATCAGATTTTTTAACTTTCTGAAGATTTATGATGAATTCATCTTGGCCAGAAGAATTAACACCTGGGAGACAATGACATGTATTAATATTGAAAAGAGAAAAAGAAATGTGCCTTCTATCTACGGAAGTGTGCCCTCCTGGACGTGGCACATCAGACTCAAATAATTCAGTACAAAAGTTGATTTACTTAAAGCTGAAAACACATTCATGCCCAGGCAGCTATCTTCTTTCCAGCCAAGCTGCGTGTGATTTTGGATAGGACTTAAAAATCTTCTCTTTGACAATGATCAAACCAAATGGTTTCTTGACTCCACATTAGTTATTCAAGGGATTGTGAAGCAGATTTGCATACTGGTTCTTAATGCAGTTTCCACTGAAGATATTATTAAAGACTTCCTCTTTGCCTTATTAATCTAATGTAATTATGTGTGTCACTATACAGCTACTTTCTAGTGCCCTAAATGATCTTTTTAGATATGTTCTTTGACTCATTACTTCTTTTTTTTTGTCTTGGGTGACAGACATCTTTAATTTTTGTCAGTTATGCTGCATTAATTTTGTGTGATTTTTTTCATTGCTCAAATATCAATTGTAAGTTTAATTTAACTGTACTGATTAATTGTTGGCGATCTCTTTTCCTTTCCCCTAACTGAATACTTAGGCTTAGAATCTTTCATTACTTTACTTTCTTGTAACCCTTGTTTCCCCCTTTCTGTTGAATACTGAGATGTGTTTATGGAATCTGATTGGATCTATGTCTTTGCAAAATGACCACAGTCTAGTGTTCCTTATATGCAAGTTATGTGATGGCTTCTCTCTGAAGAATTGCAACAGAACTGGGAGATGAAAATCCATCCTTGAAGAGGACTTTAGAAAGCCATTTTTGAGAGGAAATAAGAACTATACAGACTACCAATCTTTCTGAAATTCTATTGAACCTAACCTCAACTCCCATACTTCCATAGCCAAATGAACAACCAAACTAAAAAAGAGGAAATAAAATGTATCTGACCCAAGGGACTTGAGTAAGGATTTACAGAACATCCTTACAATTAAGTTAAGGCTGCATAGTAGAGCCATATATTTGATCTGAGCCAGATATTAACTATGACCTTAAGGAACTTAATCAGAGAGGAAGCTGAAGACCAAGAAAAATACTATTACACTGCTTTTAAAGTCATTTATAGCAAAGACCTGACTCCTGAGGGTATTTTCAACTAAATTCCTGTATAATTTTTTATGGAGGAAATCAACTATGTCAACTGAAGAACAGATTATGAGTTTTTACACACACACTTTTTTACGTTTTCTCTTCACACAAGCCCAGCTGAGAGTGTGAAAGGTTTGTGGACTGATATCCTGGGTAGGGCTTTTTTTCTTGGTGGAGGTAAACAGATACACCAGAAGATCTGTAACTCAATAAAGGCTAATGGGGAGGTGACTTTCAGTAAGCTGACTTTCAGTACTTCCTTGGAAGTAGGCAAGATGCTAGCTTCTTTGAATATTCTTGCTCAAATAAATAAAAAAATAAATCTTGATGCTGACAAACTTTTCAGTTATTGTCAGTTTCAACATTCAGAATCTTCATATTTCTTCGATTCCAGTCCATTTCTTTTTTGGATTGGGTATAGCTGATTGATAGTTGATAATCTCTTGATGATGGATGAAGATCAGGTGTCCATGCTCATTCTCTTAGGTCTGTCAGCAGTCTTCTTTGACCATGAGGTGCTATTCAAACATCTGTGGATTCTAGCTAGGTGGCTGAAGTGACTACTGATGCAGTCCACAAAGATAATGAGGCACTCAATTCCCCTTGGTAGGCACCTATGTCACATATTTTGGCACCACTCTGAAACACAAAACAGCCACTCAACTGTTGCCTAACCCTGTAGGTGTCTCAACTCACTCAGACTGAAGTTTTTGCCTCTGGAGTATGCACACTGCAGCTTCACTCTAGGTATCTGGGCACCTGTGTTGCATGTAAGGTCCAGAGCGATTCACAAACTGGGGAAGACAAGCATTTGGCCACCTAAGTTGTGTGCAGCAGCCTGATCCAGTAGGTTTGCTGAGAGGCCATCTATGAGATCAGGTCCCTCAGGCAAGTTCACACCAAACAGCTTGAGTGGGGAGAGGGCTCTCCCTTAAAACAGTTAGCCAAGTGGATAGGGCACTCACCCATGATGTGGGAGACCCCCTGCCTGGTTTGAGTCTCTCTTCCTCCTGAGGGGAAAGAAAGGATTTGACCAGGGATCTGCTATTTCTCAGGTGAGAGCTCCAACCACTGGACTATAGAGGCATTCAAACTCTCTCACTGGACAATTAATATTTAATTATTAAATTATGTAATTAAAGTGGAACAAGTTCAAATAGGAAAATGTGAGGACACACCACATTAGAATATTTCATAATTCAGTGGTTAGGGCACTCACTTGAGCTGTGGCAGATCTTCATTAAAATCCCTTCTCCTAGTCAGACAGACGGAGGGATGTGAACCTGGAGCTGGGGTGGGAGGAGGGGAATCTCCCACATTCTGGGTGAGTACCTATCAACTAGGCTGAAGGTTACAACAGAGGGCCTTCCCTTCCCCTGGATGTTTTGTTTCAGACTCCCCCATGACTTCCCCCAGTTAGTGATTTGCAAGTGAAATAGGCACCTAAATCTGGGTAGCAGGGAGGTGCCCATTTCTGTGAGAGGGGCATGGCTTAGCAAATAGTCCTCTGATCAGCATCTCCCATTGAGTATCTGGGGCAGATCCCCACCTAGCATACTGGTTTTTTGTGGCTCACATTCTAAGGCACCTATCTCTCCCCATTCATTATATGGGGACCCTAACTTGGGATATGTGGATATATGGACCCTAACTTGGGATATGTGGATCATAGTATTGTTCCTGTGATTTTCTAGGCACCACGACACACAGTGTCTCAACACCTAAATCCCTTTGTGGATCCCACCTTACTTTCCTTCAGAGAGATGACACAAAGTAATTTTAAATAATTGCTTCTCTGCCCCTGTGGTGAGTGGGCATGGCCTCCACCTGAGATGGAGGAGGAGAAATCTGCCCCTGCACCCTGGTGGGCAGAACCAGGGCATCTACATTGGAAGCAGACAGGCAGGGCATGAAGAGGAAGTTTAACAGGTGGGCCCTGTGGCTCAGCTGGGGGAAGGAGGAGAAAGACATCTCTCCCCCACTGCTGGAGCTCAAACCTGAGCTACTTGCCACCTGGGACGCCAAGGAGCTGCCGGAGCTGCCTGCCACCTGGGACACTGAAGAACTGCTGGGGCAGCCGCTAGCTATTTACTCTGGGAAGTCATACGACCCTGAACCTCAGATACCCACCCGTTGAAGATCTAAGCCCTAGAATGCTTGGTGCTCAGCCGTTTACATGAACCCCTAGATTGTATTTGGTGCTCACCCCTGCCTATGAGCCCGAAACTATGTTTGCTGCTCACCCCTGCTTAGCCCAGCCTCCTGGGGACAAAAGGGCTCCAGCTATCTGTTTATCCTCCTCAGACAGATGGAGCGGTTGAGCGCTTCATCTGGACACTAAAAAGCATGCTCTAGAAGTTCTCCCAGGAGGAACTCTGATGCTGGGACCAGTTTATTCCTCCCATTACTGGTGGTACTGAAAGTGCTGCAGGCCACTACAAAATTCTCACCTTTTGAACTCCTATATGGCTGCCAACCACAGGCTTGCTGGACATCATGCAGGAGATGTGGGAGCAGATCCTATCTTGAGCTGAGGGTCTACTCCAGTAAGTGTTCCAGCTACAGGAATGCATTTCCCATGCCAGGGCTCTCATGAGAGAGAATCTCTAAGTGGCCCAAGGGACACAAGCAAGAGGCAATAATTGGGGAACATGCAATCAGACCTTCAAGCTAGGGGATCGAGTCCTCGTCCTGCTTCCCTCTGAAAAGTCTACGTTGTTGGCCCACTGGCAGAGTCAATACGAGATAATCTGCTGGACAGGCCACATCAACTACAAGGTCCACCAGTCAGACTGAAGGAAGAAGTGCCAGGTGTATCACATTAGTCTTCTAATCCCTGACAAATTGGAAGGACTCCTGATCAATCTGTATCCCTCCTATCCTGAACTAGGACCCCAGGCACCCATGGCAACTGAGCCTGAGACCCCCCCCCCTTAGAATACCCTCTCGGAAGCAAGCTGAAGCAGGCCAGGTATCTTATTGATGCTCTCCCCAGGACTTTTACAGCTGTGCCCTGCAAACCATCCAGATCCACCAAACCATCTCCAATGATCCCAGAAAGGTTGATTGGGGGATGACCTGACTACTCCCACACCACATGTGGGAAGTGGTGGAACAAGAGTTTCGAGCCATGTTGAGGATCACTCGATGAATCCGAGTTCCGTGAGTAGTGGAGCCCTATCATGCTCACCCCAAGCTGGATGGGACCCATTGGTTCCGGAGGGTCAGTGCAATATCAAGATTCAAAATGTACTTGCTGCTGCTGGTAGACGAACTCCTTGACTGGATTGGGAGGCACAATATATTACTACCCTTGATTTAACAAAGGGGTATTGGCAGATCCCACTGGAGCCTTGCTGAAAGGAAAAGGCAGCCTTCACCATCTCCAGTGGAGTCTACCAGTTTACCCGGATGACCTTTGGCCTTCATGGAGACCACACAACCTTCCTGCAACTGATGGACTGCCTGCTGTGACCCCACACCAAGTACACTGTGGTCAACCTGAATGATGTCATGATTTACAACTGGCGCTAGAAGGATCACCTGAATCAGGTGGCAGCTATCCCATGGACCCTCCGAGAAGTGGGGCTGAGTGAATCCCAAGAAGTGCTGCATTGTTTGGCAGAAGACCACCTACCTGGCACACACCATTGGGCATGGGAACATATGGCCCAATCAAGAAGATCTAGACCAACCAAGACCATCCAGCCCTGACCACCAAAAAGCAGGTGAGAATTTCTTGGACAAGTTGGGTACTATCACTGGTTTATCCCTGGGTTTGCCTCGACTGCCGCCTCTCTAATGGAGCTCCTGACTGTTTTGTGGCCTTGCCCTGCCTAAGGGCCTAGGACCATAGACTGCTTTGTTGACCAGCCCTGCCTGAAGGCCTAGGCACCAGAGACAGCTAATTCCCTGCTTTGAGCCTGTCAGCACAGATGCAACAGTGTGAGGAATAGCCTCCCTCATGGACTGGCCAGGAAGGACAGCCCCACACCCCTACAGCCCCCATGTGCTTGGTTGTGGAAGATCCCACAGGATCCTTTTCGTCTGTCACCCAAATTCCTCATACAAGTTTGCAAAAGATAAGCTATTGTACAAAGAAGTATTGCAACTGAGCAGGCTTCACATTATTAGATAGATTCCATAACCCGTGTCCGTTACTTGACATTAGGGAGTCTGTTAGCTGATTTTCATCCTAGAACGATGTAATGAGTTGGGGGATCTGTAAAATGTATTTGTTAGCTTTAAATTAAGCTAGCAGTCTTACTCTATTCATTCTTTCCAAACCCTTTTTCTATTCTTCTTCCTTCAGCATACAGCAAGAAAATTACATTTACCTACTTAATAGCACAATGATCTTCTGAAAGCTATATTAACGGTTGTAGCAATCTGAGTTATGAAGCTTGATGGTGGCTAAGTAAATTTTATACTTATTTTTTATCCTGTCATTAACAAAGTAGCAGTGAGTTTGCGAGCTCTGCCAAGCAATCCTAAGGGTTTGGTTTTACAAAGTTTGAATTCAATGGTTTGCTTTAGCTCCACTAATGAGATACTTTTTCTCCATTGGCGTAGGTGGTTTTGTATTTCCTAAATGAAATTAGTTCACCACTTGTTGCCTGATGTTTTTATTTATCTTTGAAAGTGCCAACTACTGCACTAGTTTTCATAGTTTTTGTGTTTCCAGAATGGACTTCTGTATTCTGCCTTTTTATTTCTAGTAAGTATTTAGTGAGAAGGACGATATTTTGAACCCCGATTTTATGGCTGCCAAATCATCTCCTCTTATTTGCTTGTATATTCAGTGTCATCTGTCTTTAGTTCCTACATATATTTACAGGAGATACAGAGGATTGTTGGGTTTTTCCCCCCGTAAATTATGACTTTGAAATGTGCCATTAATGACAATGAGGGTAACCATTCTTCTGTAAAGATAGTCTACGTCTGCAGCCAAAATATGCTCGAGTTATTTTATAATGTTCCATGCTGTGTAATTATCTCAGTGGTACACTGAAATGTAGCTTCTTTTTTTTTTTTCCCCCATGTTTTAGGTTGTCTCTAGATTATTCTTAACATCCCTTCATTAGCTGCCTTATGCTCATTAAAAGCATGAAAGACCATCCATCTTTTTCTGTTTTAGCTATAAACAGAATAGATGGTTTTAGGCTATTAATCAAGCTATGAAAAATGTTAACATCATTTTTTAGGGATGACATGGATGTGGGCTATATAATGTTTCCAGTGTTTAGGTTTTATTACAGTCTCACTTTCTGTGATTCATGAATTCACAATTCATACTCTTCAGAAAGAAAATCAGAACATTTAAAAATCAAGATCATGCCACATGTGTATTACAATGAAAGTTGCTACCAAAACTGATGCATTAACTACCTGTGGTGGTTAATTTCCCAATGTTATCTTTATACATAAAGGGACAAATGATGGCTGCCTAGAGCGGGTGCACCAAAGGAGAGAGAATAGCAGGACACTTCTTCTGCACTCACCCGTACATGAGGCAGACAACTTATTTTTGGAGAACTCTGCTCCAAAGCTGAAGAATAACTTAGCAATACTTTCAGCTCTAAAAAGCCCACAACCAGATTTCACAAAGACTGAAACCTTTTACTTATCCCATTAGTCAGCTTAATAACAAGCCTGCTAAGTGTTGTCTTGCATATTTTGAGAAAATAAAAGTAATCTCGAAGAATATTAAAAATAGTAAGCTATAAAATGAAAAAGAACATATATGAATCTTCCAGTGTATTACAAATCATGGCAGAATTTGCCACACTCAGTGGAGATATTTTGGATTTAAACTGATGTAACTAAGGTCAGAATCTGGCCCCTAATATATTGAAGTAATTGGAATTACCCTGGAGTAAAGCTGGCGGGAGAAGAATCAGGCCCACAATATATACTGGCAATAATGTACTAAGTAAATGAACTGTGACTTCAATTAAACTGTATTAACCACTATGAGAATAATTATAAAGAACTCTCTAAACACTAAAAATCCTGATCCAGTATAACTAAAAGATTAATATTTTGGAAGGGATTTAAACTGTCAAACAGTTGCAGAACAGTTTTTTCCTAATCTATCATGTGGAAACATTTTAGTACACTGGACATCACAACTCTGAGAATTCAGATCAGAAAATGCTTGAGGGAACTCAAGTATTAATCTTTATAGGGATTAATTAAATCTACCAAAACCAGATGAGCTGGAAACAATTATACATGTAAGAAAGAACAAAAATTAATTAAGATGACCCTCAGTTTCCAAACCCATTAGTTTACAATGTAAACTAACCCTAAGGAGTTAAACTCATTACTATAGCCACAACACAACAGCTGCAATCTCCCAAGGTTTAGGCAGGCCCATTCCAGAGATGTGCCCGGATCACACAGTTCATAGCCCGATTTAGATCTGAATCTGAACTTTCTCAAAATCCAGAGGTGTTTGGATCTAGGATTCTGGTTCCTGCTCAAAATAGAAACAGGCTGAACTGTGAAACTGCAATTCAGATATGAATTTCCTTAATATTTGGGAAGCATTGGATTTATGTTTCTGGATCAGACTTATCTCTGATATATGGGTTTAAAAGACAGTGTTTGGTAATGAAGTTATGACATTTTAAATCATGTGTTATATTAAGGGGTAACAGGATCAGGGACCAATCATATTCCATCTTTATGCTGTAAATCTGCTAAAGGTTTCTGTTTTGGTCTAACCACTGGATGAGAGATTCTGTATTGCTGTGGTCCTTCTAGAGAAGAGAAAACTGTCCAACTATCTTGAACATAATGGAAAAAGAAAACAAAATGCATGGGTGAAACTTTAGAAATGCATTCTTCACCTTTCTTCTCGTTGGCTAGATTAAACCATTTTAGTTAAAGGTTTAAAAGAATGCTTTATAAACAGCTCAGATTACAGCAGAAAAGGATATGGTAGTCTGCAAATTTCAGTACGATTCATCTTGTAAGTCCGAGAGCTTGAGACACCATTAGTGATTTCATGCATCTTAAGATAATGTGAGACCAGAGGACTTTGACCACCAAGTCTGAAGAGTACACGCTGGAAGTCAGGACCGGAGCCAATGTAACAGGACTGTACAGAGTGGATAAAGGTCAGCTAAGCATACTGTTATAGGACTATTTCTCTTGCAAATAAATACATTATAGCAAACCATGGAATTTTGGATATACATATTACCAAATATCCCTGATGAGAAATGAAAGAAAACAATTACAAAAATCCTTAATTATAACAAGTTAATATGCTACATATTGTGAAGCCAGCATAACCAGAGATCATTGCTTCTAGAAGATTAGTGGCGGTGATCTGAGCTGAAACATAGGAATGCACTTGTGTTTCTTGTCAGCATTATAGGAGATTGTATCACATCTTTACTTAAAATAGTAAAACTCCCATAGACTTCAATGAGAGCAAGATCAAGTAGTTGTTCTAGGGGGCAAATCCTGACCTCAATCTCTCAATTAAGCTAAAAGGCCCCAAAGACAGTGGAAACATTGGGGTTGTGCAGTGTACAAGATAGGGCAAAATTTATTAGAATTATATACACTGCTGGGAGGTGTGAGGGCATACTCTAAGCCAGTGTGTTGGAAGGTTTGGGTGGTATGGTAAGGGATCCACAACAAAGAAGGCCAAGTGGAAAATTATCCGCCTGCTTAAGATGAGAGGTGTAATGCAGTAGCAGCCTGGGGAATATTCTGTTCCCTAACTCCAACCACTGCAGAACCTCCTCTGTTTACTTAGTTTTTGCACAGGGAAGTGGATTTGGCAACTGGAACAGATTCCAGAGAGAAGGTGGGTAGATCATCATGACCTAAATCCTTTGCGAGAGGGGGCAGAGGAAAGAATAAAAAGGGAAATGTGGTTTTTCAGAAGAGCAATGGATGAAAACACAAATTACATATTGTGTATAACTTCATAATTAGTATAAAGCAAACCTTTTTTATGGTTTCTGACTCTTTTGGCATATCCATTTTACATTTACTATCTTCCTTTGTTTCTTCAGCTGATGAAATAGACATATATTTTGTATCTTCAGTTAGATCTTCAATATTAAGGGACGCTTGAAATCTCACTGCTAAAATACAGATACAAATCAAATTTTTATACTATTTCAGATTTGCTTCTTACACAGAAGCAATTACTTTAAACTATGCCACCTCCTTGCTTGAAACTTTGTGTCACAATCTCCAACATATAGTCTGTTGGGTCCATGCCATGTTGAACTGTTATATACTTTTTATTGTATGCAGAGATATTGTTGTGGGACATCAGAGCTGTCTCATAGGTTATATAAGCCACAGTGGGTGATGTTTAATTTCAGTAGGATACACACTAGACCCTGGATTTAAGATTCCCAAGTCAAAATCCCAATTAAACTATGTGAGATATATGTTCCAGATACCATGTTTTTGACAAAATGTGATGCAAAGAAATTTTACCACAGACGAAATATCATTTGGTGAAAGGTTGTACAACCAAGGATGTTTAATCCATTTTCTGTATCTTAAAATATTAATCTATTACTGTGAATGCACAATAGATACCCGGGCAACTAGACCATATTTACTAAAAAACACTAATACTACTGCTATTGTTGGAACATGGATCCTTACCTGTAACTTGGTCTTCTAACTATTCACTCTTTTGAGACTTTTTTCCCCCCCCACATAGGGGATGATATAGTCCATGGAAATTAAACAGGAGCATTATTACTGATCCTAGCATCCCATGGGTTGGAGCTGTAGAATACTAAATATCACAGGTATATCCCTTGCCTTCTCCATACCCCGGTGAGCCCAAAGAATTAGGCTGAGGAAGAAAAATGTGGAGCAGGATATATTGATAAGGATGTATTCAGCGTTGAGCACTTTGGAGCGGGAAGTAAGCAGATGGTCTTTTATCTGTGTGTCACACTGGCACTGTAAAGGTATGTTACACTCACATAATGTGCATGTGCACAGACATTGTGTGTGTAAACCACACATTTCATAAGGCTTTTTTTGTGAGCTGAAGTAATTTCTTTGTTTCAGTAAAACAAGCATCTTAAAGAAAAGGACTAAATGGAGTTGTCAGAATGATGCACTAGAATTTTTGAGCAGTCTTAAATAACCTGACAGATTGGAATTACAGTATATTCAAGGTAGGAATAGAAGAAAAAATATAAATGTGACCCTGAATATGATAGTAAAAAAAAAAAAAAACTAAGTTAAAGAATAGTACATTATCCTTTGTCAGGCATCCGCTAAGGATCAGCTATGTCTCAGCTGAGTAAGTATACTTTAGGACCTGTGGTGAAGATAAACACAGATGCGCAGAGGTGATCAGGAAAAGAAAACAAAGTCTTGGGCCAAGGGTGAAGAAAACTTTAATTTTGTGCCTGGTAAGAAATCCACCGAACAAAACAAATTACAACTAAGCACTAGAATGCCTCACTTGCCTTAAAGCAATACAAAACTGTCTGCAATGAGAGAAAATGTCACTCAATAAAAACAACCACAACATGAAGAACTTTATTTGGGAAAAAGTCTCTCTGAACTTGACATCAACCCAGTTTACAGAATAGATGATGGACTGCAGAAAAAAATGCTGTGATAGAAATTAAATAAGAGACAATATGAAATAACATCTTCAAGATTAAATGCTTTTGAACAAAAAGGTTTCCCTGAAAAGACAGCTATTCTGTGGGCTTTTACAACACTCTTGAAAATAGACGTATCATTTTCTAACGACTTGAAATAGCATGTGCTGTTTTGTTTCACATGTTTCTGCTGAAATACTAGTGTCCCTCAATTACACTTATCATAAAAGATTGGACCAGCTGTAATAACATGAACGCGTTCGTTTCATATCTTAATTTTTATTATTTTAACTAATTATGAAAACTGGTGCCTCTTGTTAAATGAAAAATAATTACATTAGTTTAGAAAGACTACATAAGTGGTATGTTCAGTCATATAGGCCCCAAATATCTGGACAGCACTTTGTGTAACAAATAGCAATGGGATTTTCATCTGTCCAGCACTTCTCAGGATATGGCCCTTACTGAACCTTATAATTATTGAACCAAGAGGTAAATTCAAAGGTTACATCTTTTCAGCATTTATGAACTCAATATCTTCCAATGTTCATCCAAAATCCACTGAACGTTCTTAGATTTTAGCAGGTTACATTAGACTGTTACATTAGCATATATGGGCTAATGCAATGAAGGTAATAAGAAAAAAAAAGAAAAAAAGGAAAGGGGGCCAGGTGAGGAAGATTGAAGTTATATTAAAGGCCAGGGAGGAAGAAAGGAAGAAAAAAGGCCAGAACAGCAAGCACATGGAAGAGGAAGAGGGGGGAAATGGAGAGAAATAAAATCAAACAGATTAAACAAATAGATTTACTAAATAGAAGAGAGAAGAGAACAGTAAAGGAAATGTATACTCAGAAGAGAGTCAGACACTAAAACTGAGGAGAAACACACAGATACACAAGTATTAAGAAACGAATTCAAGATAAGAAACAAGACATCAGAAATTTTATTTCTACTGAAATACTCAATAGTAAAAAAAGCCAAAAACACCTTTGACTTCCTCTTCAAACCCTCCCCTCCCTTTTCCTTCTCCATTTCTTTCTCTGCAGAGGATCTTGCCAATTTCTTCCAAGAGCCTATGAACAAAATACATCATGACATCTCCTCTCCTACTCCCATGTCATAGATGTAGACGTTTCTTGTCTGCTCTTCTCCTCTAATTGCTGCATCCCATTTACTGATCTTCCCCTCATGCCTAGTCTCATCCCTTCCCTTCTCCTAAACCTCTTACTCTCCTCAGAGTCTTTTTCCTCACAATACAAATGTGTTTTAGACACTCCCATCATAACAACCCTACTCCTCTCACCTTTAAGCTCATTGAACATGGTTATAGCTGCTGTCTGGAGTTCCTCTCCTCCATTCCATCTTAGACCTTCTACAATTCAGCTTCCCACCTAGCATTCCACTCAAACTACTATTGCCAAAATTTCTAATGACCTCTTCCTAACCAAAGCTCAAAATCAGTACTCCATCCACATCCTCCTTGACTTGTCAGCTACCTTCAACACCATCACCTCTGCTTCTCTTCTTGAAATGTTGTACTGCCTTGGCTTCTGTGACTGTCCTCCACCTCTCTAATTGTTTCTTCAGTGTCTTTCAGATCATCTTCCTCATCTCTGCTCCAGACTTCTGTGGTGGTTACACAGACCTCTGTTCTTAGTCCACTCCTCTTCTCCCTGTACAACTTTTGTCTGGTAATCTCATTCACAAACTCAAATTCAACTACGTCTATGCTGACAAATCACATTTCCCTCTCTCTCCTCCAGATCTGTCTTCTGTTCAAACTAAAAAACTTCGCCTGTCTCTGATATCCCCTCATGGATCTCTAGCCATCATTTTAAGCTTGCCATGACTAAAACAGAGCTCTTAAATTCTCTCCCCCAACCTTCCCCACTACCTACTTTCTCTGTAGGTCTGTAATTGAGTCTCATCTTTGACTCAGACCTCTCTGTGGTCTTCACATCCACACAATGTTTAAAATCTTGCAATCTTTCTGCATGACATCTCTAAGATACAGACCTTCCTATTCATTCATGCAGCTAAATAACTCTCATCATCTCAAGTACAATAGTATCCTTTCCTTTGGCTTTGACCAATAAAATCAGGCCCTGCTCATATCCATTCAGAATGCTACTTCAAAGATCATTTTCCTAGCCCATCACTTTGACCGTGTCAGCCCCTCTTTTCATCCCTCCACTGGCTCCCCTTCTGTCGCATCAAGCATAAGCTACTTGTCTTCCCCTTCAAGGCCGCTTCACAGTTTATTCCCATTTTACCTATCACCTCTCATTCACTAATAAGATGCCATTCGTGCCTCTAATTGACCCAGCTTCGAATGCCAGCTTCCATCACCCAATTGTCATATGTTCAAAAGCATCTTCATGCCTTTTTCCTTGCTGACCACTTGTGATTGGGAAGAGCTCTCTCATAAACATTTGCAAAACTAATGCATTATCTCCCTTCAAAACTCTACTCAAAACTTTTTCCATGATTCCTACAAACAAATACTGACAATGGTTAAGCCACTGGTGTGCTGAGACCACAATCTATCTACTACTGCCTTGTCATCTTCTTGTACTATGCCATCTGTGTGTAGCCATCTGTTGTCTTATACTTCGATTGTAAGCTCTTTGGGGCAGGAACTATTTTTGTTCTGTGTTTGTACCATGCCTACCTGTCCTGGTCCATGTCTAAGGCTTTTAGGCACTACCACAATACAAAGAATAAATAATAATCAGCTATGCTATACTAATATAAAAAGAGCTTTAAATCTAGACCTTCTAACCCTTGGCTATCTGGTCACTCTTTTCTCTGTTTACAGAATGTAGACAGTCACAGCCAAAATCAAACAGGTTATGACTCACTCCTTTAGCATAGAAGCCCACCATGGTTCTTCCTGGCCCTTTAACTTTCACAGCAAAAGAGAGCTTCAGTTCTATAGCAACCATTTAAAAAAGTAGTCCAGACACTGCTGTAAGACATTATCACACCTCTCTAAAAAGTGGCCATTGGGCTCTTCTCCCTGCCACCCTTCCCTTTTTTCTTTTCCAGATGCCATGTGTGTGAAGGACATGGAAGGTGCCTGTGTTATTTTATGAATATTAAATGTTCAAATGTTACTTTGATTGTTACTGTACTGGCTACTATATGGTGACTAAGGATTAATTCAGCCACCAATTGAGCAATATTGCTGGTCAGAAATTCTCTGAAGGAAAAAGTAGACTGAAAACCAAAAAATTTGTTTATTTTTGCAGAAACCTGCCAATTTTGACTAATCTTCCAAATGAACCTGCCAGGCAGGTTTCAAAACTTGCCCGGTCTCCTGCCAACTTGCCCGCCCAGCTCCTCAGCAGCCTGCCTGTAGGACTGCCTTGGAATCGAGACCCAGGGCTCCTAGGAACTGTGGCTTCGAGGTCTGCTCATGGACAGGATCCCCAGGGTTTGCAGACTCGCAGGCCAGCTGGTTCCCAAGGCTGCCCAACTCTTGAACTAGGGAGCTAGTTGGCAGGCAGTGCTAGAAACCCTGTCTCTACCAGAGGCTCTCCAGGTTTAGACTCCTAGCTCTGTGGCAGGAAACCTGGAAGCCCTGAGAGCTCCCTTGAGCCAAGGCTCTCAGGGTTTTCAGACTGCTGGCTCTGGAAGTCCTGGGACCGGTTTCCATGGTCCGAGCTCGCAGCCAGCCTTCCATATGGACTGACCCAGGGCTAGAAACCCCAGGGCTTCCAAACTCCTGGACCAGTTGGCTCATTGAGCTGATGGACTCCTACAGCTTTTGCAGCCAACTACCCCAGGAATGAGGGAGTGCTGTTAAATAGGAACAAGGCACGATTCTGACATGCTTATCAACAGAACTGTTAAATTCTTATTGCAGACCATTTGATGACAAAGGAGTTGACAGAATGTAGCCCACCAAACCTTTTAGTACTGACTCATGAAGCAGCAACATTAGCACAGCTTGATTTTTAGATCAGGATGAGTTTGCAGAAGAGGCAGTTGGAAAAAGTTTACTTGCAAACTGAGCAAAGCTGATCTGGAAGTCATTAAGAGATAATAATTATAGCCCCTCCGATGCCATCTTTACAGTCACTTTTCAGAGTAGAGCTGTACTTTTACAGCAAGCCATCCTGCAGAGAAGGGTCTTGCAGGCTGTCTCTTATCTGATTACTCTCTTACTCGCTTATAGCACTCTCTCATCAACTTCTCATTTCCTAACAAGGATAAAAGTGGAGTGAAGAAAGAGGGAAGACGACAAACAAGGAAGGAGAAAAGCAACAGAGACATACAGTAGTAAGTTACAACTTTGCAAATATATTATATGGATTCTTTGATGCAAAATTTGTTATGATAAAACAAAGGCATAAACCACAATAAACATTTACTGCATTTGAATCAGCTAGTGTGTGGAGACTATTACAGTAATTATTTGATTTTGTTGCATCAGCCCACATTTTGAACTTGCTGTACTTGGGGATGGGGGATTGAGGGGAGAGTGGGAAAAAGCAGATATGTCAAAATATATAAAGTAAATATCCTTAATCAAACTCTAATAATTTCTCAAGAAGCATTTTCTCACATTGCCTATCTGTAAATGTAGACTATTATCAATGCAAAGTATATTTTCATCAGTTTGTGTGTGCACGGTGAAATTGACATTTGCAGATAAATTAGGCTTGGAAGGATTAATGTATCAGACACATATATAACAGTTTTTGGTCTGCCACGTAATTACATTTACTGATAAGTAAATAGACTAATATTCTTCTTGGTTTTATTTCTAGCACTATCAAAATAATGACGAGTACAGTATGTATCTGGTTTAAAAGGAATTCTGAATCTTGTCATGTTTATTTTGAATCACCTGAAATGTATTAAGTCTTAATATCATCATTAACAGTTTTATATGATTATTAAAAATTACTTACTTTTCCCACCTCTGTTGTTTGTCTTTCTCATAGATCTGGATAATAAAAACCTTACACAAGCAAAATTCCCACTGAAGTCAACTAAGATTTTGCTTGGGTAAGAACTGTAGGATCGGATCCTTAAAACACCTTAGGCATAATAGATTAAATCCTAGCCCCATTGAAGTCAATGAGCGTTATGCTATTGACTTAAATGAAGCCAGGATTTTACCCTCAATTCAACTGAACCTACTCTGGGAACAGTTAATGACATAGTGCTTAAAACAAAGTCCATCTAAACCAGGGGTCCCAACATTGCTATTACTAGTGATGCTGAACTGGCATATGTAAAAGGTGATAAGACTAAGATGTTTGTGCAAGAGTTTTTGTGGCTTCTGAGAATCTAGGTGTTAAGTTTTCATACATAGGTTTACTGCATGTAAAACACTTTGATCCAGACATCAATATACAAGAACAATTGTATTTCAAAGTTATAATTTGTGATTAGTTTAATTAACCTTTTTCTGCAGATATATAATATTTAACTTCTTCCTGTTTTACTTGATTGCACGTCTGTTATTCCAAGGTACTTTCAATAATTTTTAAAAGAAAGAAAACCATTTGAATTTAAGGGGTAAATCCATTAAATTGGATACACAAAGTTTGCACATAAAAGCTAATTAGGAACCACACCATATGGTTTTCTTTAACAGTTTGATGCCTTTCAAAGAGTCTCTACCCTCACCACCTATTGTGGATCTGATCAAACATCCCTTTTGGAGCAGCTTATTTTTGTATATTAACGAGTACTTCACACTAGAGGTTTCTTGTCTGTCTTGGCTAAATACAGATTTGAAAAATAAAGTTAATACAAGATATTATATTATATATATTGATCAGATCACAGTAGCTGATACAATTCATATTGTACAGCAAAATGCCAAGGTCATAAAGATGGTTAAAGCATATATTTAATGCAGTTAACACAGTCCTAGTGCTTTTGCAGGAAGTTTGTTCCACCACAAGAAAGCAATAGACTATATGATTAAATGGTGGAGAGAAGAGTAGTGGACAACTGAGTGACATAAGAGAAGTCAAAATGTGGCATTTTACTGGAGAGTTAAAATGAAATGTTGAGAATTCATTGAGGAATATTATCCTAAAACTATTTAGATTGGCAAAGGCCCATTATATCATTTAAAAGAAAAATACGGTAATGTACAACTTCATAGGTCAACTGCACAATGTGGTTAAAAAAAAAAAAATCAACCTCAAAGGGTATATAGCCAGGCACAATGACCACTGCCCTGAGACACGCAAATAGGAAAAATCACAAAATAGTGAATTATTTAACATGATCTACAGAAAATAAGAAAATTTTATTTTGCCATGGTGACTTCAACATCAGTACATTACAATCCTATGAGATCACTAAACAAGATGCATAACTCTCAAAATGCATAAGTTTATATATTGAAAGATAAATATAAAAAGCAAGCTGTCAATTTAGAAAATATTAAACAAGCAGATAGTAGTTATTTTTACTGTAACAGCTGTAGAAATCCTATAGAGAAAATACCTGAGAAGGCACAGGCAAAATGAGTAAGAGTAAAGTGTTAGTTGTCCAATAAAAGTCTAAAATCATACATATGAACCCATTTCCTAAACAAAATTTTCAAAAGAAAATTCTGAAGCAGCTTTGGAGCCTTTTAACTTTCCTTGTTGTATAAATACATCTGCTTCCTATGAGTTCTAAAAAACAAATGACTTACTTCCAAGGCCAGCCCTGCAAACTCAACCAAGGATTTGAAAGTCAAGATGTTTTCCCAGCTCTTATGTGATGACCAATAATAAAGATTTTATATGCTTCTCTCAGTGTACTCTGTTTAACCCCCAATGTCTTCAATTGAGGCTCTGAGTTACACCTTTTCCACCCTGTTGCCTTCCATACATATAAATTCATCATTTGAAAATAATAGGGTTGTGCAGGGTCCTGCTAATGGAATTTGGATAAGAGAACTCTGCCGAGTAGGCACTGACCACCAAATAATACAATTTGTTCCCCAGAGCTGTGTGCACTCAAAAGTTTGACCAAAGATTTTACTAGTTTGGTCACTAAAATCAACAGGTCGGACTCTGAACACAACAGAACACAGATCTGCCAAATAAGAAGGTGCAATTTCTAACTAGTAACTTTTCAGAATAGACACACACATCAAAAAGAAAGAACCAACAGACTTTACACCTCATAGAAGAAGACAGACTTCACCGTGACCACCTGCCTGTTAGCTTAGAAAGATATCTGAGTTGTCAATGGAAATAAAAGCTGGCGGCAGAAGGGACGAGTGAGGAGGAAAGGTAAATTCAGTACTGAAGATGTTAAGTGCAAGATGGTGGCTACACATCCGTATCAGAGAGGTAGTAGGAAATTTAAGACTGGACAGAGGAGGAGGGGTCAGAAGTAGAGGCATTTTGAGAGTCTCTGTCATTAAGGTGGTACTGCAGGCAGAGAGGAGGTTACTGAAAGAGATACGATTAAAGAGAGAGCATGAAGAACATACATGCTTATTTGTTTGAAAGTATAAAAATCTGTATGTGCTAATCCAAAATTCTAGGTGTCTATGCCATAAATTAAATCTCCCCAGAATTCTACAAATACCAAGTGACAGTTCATGACTATAACTCCCGGGAAAATCCAGGCTAGTCCCCATCTCAATAGCTTGAGAAAAGAAATGGCCTTTGCAGCATGCCCATAGTGTTAAACCTAGGATCTAGTCAAACAAGAGCAGGAGTTTCAAGTTCAAAAGTCTAGGACCCCTTATAGAAAAAGCCCTGCCAGCTCCCTCTCATTTATAATCAAGGGCCCCCAGTGCAAGTGTCTCTGCTAATCTCAATTGTGGCAATATATAAACAGGGAGGGAAGCAATCTCAGGGGTAACCAGAGCCATGTCATTTGTGGATGAAAGATCTTTAAAAGACAAACTGAACATGTTAATAGCAAGTAGAAATATAAACAGGGGACCACAAAGCCATGAAAGCCAAAAGAATGAATGAATTTAAATCCCAAGACCTACATCTGCTGTACTATACTAGAGAAGCCTTGACTTCTCTTTGTGAGAAACAAAAAGCAATCTGGATAGCTCCCAATTACAGAATTAGCAGCCATCAAAGTCTCTTTTACAACACATAATATCTCATTCTGGACTGGTAAGGATTCATATACAATACTGAATTCTGGGACCAGATGGATTTTTCCCCCTAAATGTCTCCTGGCACAAATCAATCTTCATTCTTCCTGCCAATTCGATATTCCGAAACCATTGCACAAGAAACACCTCCAGCTTTCTGGATTAAATATTCTCAGGTTCTCACACTGATTCTCAGGTTCCTAATACTAGTTTTGTTGAGATCTTCTATTTTATTTTGCACATTTTTTTTCTTGAGCAATGAGTTAAACATATTCAGAGTCTCCAGTGCTAGATGGCTGGAGATCAGCGGTTTTGCCCATTGTCCTTTTTAATGACTATGAAAAAAATAACCAGATATACAGCAGAGGCAAAATTTTGCAATAAATCTCATCTCTCTTTCAAACAAGCACACCTCCGGACCGAGATAGTTCTTATAGCAGTTACAATTCAAAAGCATCTCACATTTGAGTGCAATCCTAGGTGACAGCTGAGATTCATTCTAGGCCATTTTCAGTACCTGGAAACTTAACTCCTTAGTCCCAAATGACTAAATAAATTACAGACACGTCATTTTTGTAAATCAAGAGACATCATTTTATGGTGAGGAAAACCCCTCCATGTGGGATTGCATAGCATCCAATTCCTGAAGAGAGACATTACATTTGAATATCCGTTGAATAGTAAAAATCACAGTGTCCTTGCTTAAGAGAACTATCAAACCATAGCCTGTTCTTGCTGCTACATTGGCTGTCATGTTTCCACAGCTCCTGCTGCCATTCCTATTTAGAGAAGGATCTATTGCCTATGATGGCAATTTTTATTGACATATCATTTGTTTCTTAAAAGGCTAGTCTCATTGTCCAAGGAAGTAATACACTGATAAAAAGCACTCAAAACTAAAAGCTCACCATGAACTTTGAAAAGGAATTCTGTTCCAAACCAACCAAAAAAAATCTTCCATAAAGCCCTGTTAGGCACACTAATGAAAGGATCACAGTAGAACCAATAAAGATGTGGCTACAGTCCCACAACAATTTTGTCAATTACCTGGAGATAGCGTACCACATCACTGCATTCAAATATTTCTTTTCAATCTCAAACTATGCATCTTATCCAATCCACTTCCCAAATGAGAACGATAAATATTGGATCAGCCCCCTGAAGACAAGAGTTTCAGATTGTTGTTTGCATGAGGAGATAAAGAGTGTGGTAACAGATTTTAAGGCAGCTGAGGCATTCAAGTTAAAAATACAAGATTTGTGAATTCTGAACACAACTCAAGAAAACTGATTCTACCTAGTGACATGGAAGACCTGCTGAATGATATTGTCCAAGATCGCACAGTAATCTAATCTTTATAACTTTCATTATAGGTAAATCTTTTGTTTGTACTTTTTTGTAGACTTCCACACAAGTTTAATATTGGAGCTTGCACCATGCTTAAAAAAGGAATTTTCTTCTATAGCAGATTTTTTTTAAGTGAAAAATTATTTCAACTTCAGCAGTAGTTCCCTCCCTCCCAGTAATTAAAACATTCTGTTGCTTTACAGTCATATGATGCTAATAGAGCATCTGGCAGGCCTTAAAAAAAAAAAAAAAGCATGCTTTATGGCTTTTCAGTCATGGCAGCAGTCTATGCCTTCTAAATAGTCATCATTGGTGCGATGCTGTCCACAGTGTTAAACAAGCTGTTAAGAGTGTTGTGGGTTTAGGGAAAATGGGTATAGACATACAAAAATAATCTCTGCATCATATGGTGCTCTCAAAAACATGCAGCGTAATTTACAGCTGACATGCATAAGAATACAATGCACTCATTACTTCTGCAAACCTGTAAGTAGCCTAACTGTGTGTTACCCCACACAGGTAACTGTGTGTTACCCCATTATGATGTGTCACTAAGGGAGAATGTTAATGAACCTGGTTGTCCCCTTCTATGCATTGTTTATATTTTATGTCAACAGACTTGATCTTCCTGTCCAGTAACTTAATGTGTATTGAGACAGAATGGTACCATCCCTGGGTAGCTGAATTTTTAATGGATCTTTGTGACTTAAAGAGCCTCCTCCTAGAGGGTGCTCTGAAGTGAAGCTCAGTCAGAGACAAGACGAACAGGCCACCCAGAAAGAATGACGGTCTCTGCTGGCCTCCAGAATATTTTTCCAGTTTTTGTAGTGCTAGGTAATAATTGGATCAGTGTTCTGCTTTAACATCTGCTGCTGGTTGAGATCTGTGACTCTAGTTTTTCCAACTTCAATCGGATATGCATTCTGAATGCTATTATTAATTCCCATGAGTTAACTTCAGACTGATAGAGAAAGTGATCTAGTTGTCTCTCATCTTCCAGTGTTTAATATCAGTTCTGGATAGAAACAGCTGGAATCAATATCACATTTGCTACAATAAATTTTCAGAGGAATTTGGTGAAAATATTTCACATCTACAAAAAGCCAACTTAGAAAAATAGTCATATAAAGCTGTGATATCTAGAGAGAGACAGACATGATCAAAGGGTTAGCCTACTATGTAATCAAGTTAAAAAGGGCATAGTTAGGTATACATTGGCATGACGCCTAAACCATATAGAAACCTAAGTAGAGATGGACCTAACTTTGTTCCCATACACAGAGATTTTGAGAAAAATTGGATCATCCAAAGTTTATGCTTTGTAGATTAATTTTTGAGTGGAATCCTTGTGGGATTGGAGGAGGTGTGTGCACGTGGAGACGACAAAACGTTGTCTGACCCATACTCCTTCCCTTCAGCCCACCTCCTCAGATCCAAAGGGGTTGATGGCACAGAGGCAGCATGTTCCTCATATTGAGGCCTCCTACCAGAGGTCTGCCAGTTTCCTCTCTCTCTTCATATTGAAGACTTGATTAGACATTTTAAATAAAAATACAGAATTCTGACTTCCAGTCATCTGTTCTACTCACTTCATGGTATTGTGTATATACCACATTACAATTAGAACTAAAACGTCTGGATAGCACACACATTTCAAATACTTTACAACTATTAAATGTCATCAACCCCATAAAAGGTAAAGGATGTGATAGAGAATACAGTACTCATCACTTAAACAAATGTATGTATGAACAAAGAAGCAGTTTCACAGTGCACAATAATGCTCTATAATGTTTTGGAACAGAAAGTGATGAATAATCAAATAAAAGTGTAGGGTAAATGTAGGCCCTTCCATAAATACTTGAGTAGGAATTTGGCCAGAACCAGAGTTAGCATCCCTTATTCGAGAAGTTCCATGTGATTTTTTTTTAATAACCAAAAATTACAAAGATCTGTTTAATGTCTCCTCAAAAGCAGCTATGGTGTTCCAAAGCAAGGTAATTCAGTGGCAGAGGTGAAAATAAATCCTCAGTCCACTCAAAGGGATAAATATTTCATGCAATTCCTGTCACTGGGTAGTCTGGTAAACTACCACCTTGACTCCGCAAGCCTCCTTCATGTGCAACTCCCATTTCAATGGGAGTTGCAGACTTGGAAGTTCAAACCCTCTATTTGCTGCAAAATGCAAGATATAGATTAACTGCATTGTTTTAACATCTACTTAGCAGTTTCTTATTTTCCTGGTTTTAAATCAGGGATTTAGTATATAGAATGTTATCCTGTGTTAAATTTACAGCATGTCAAGAAATACTCACAATTTAAAAGGTGTAACCAAAAGTCATATAAAAAAGAAACATTTCAAGTGTGGTTTTATTTATAATTGGAAATTTTAAAAATTAAGAACAAAAATTTCACAATTTTTCCATGCTGGTAATTTTTCACAAGAAGAAACAAAATGCCTATCATGTGGAGATACCAAGTATGCACATAGAAATTCCACTTAGGGGCAGATAGATAACATGGAGCATGGACACAAAGATTATAAATCTTTCCTATAAAGGCCAATAGAACAAGATTTCCATATTACAAGATACAATACTACTTTGTGACTTTAGCTGGGAAGTTAATCCCAGAATATTTAGAACATTCACAGGAGCGAATTTTGGGAAAAGTTGATAGAAAAGGCCTAACTTTTGGACTGCTAATCAAGTGTGCCAACTTTCAGTGACAGAAAAGGGATAAGAATTGAAAAGTTATTTCTGCATGGTGTAGCTGTGGTTTCATAAGGAAGAGTAGAACACATGTGTTCTGGAAATTTGGGCCAGAAACTGGAATTAGAAATATTCTTGTTTTTATATATATATTATATATATATAAAAATATATAATGTATTGCTTCCTATTACTGACATGCTTTGTGTAAGCTGGCTAAAGATTTTAACAAACCCAAGACAAAGGTTGGTGAGAAGGAGCTCTAAATAAGTCTATTAGCTGATATTCCCCCCCCTTTTTCCCAGTGTGGTGTTGCTTAGAGTCTTTAGTAGTTCTGATTCTGATGTGCCCATAAGTATTTAACTGACAATAGCAACAGTATTGGTAGAGAACACCTCACTGATTTTTAAACCCTGTGGCCCAGATTTTTATGGGTGAGGGTTGAAAAACGCACGTAGATAATTTGTGAATTCAGATGCACATGCAAATAACTAGTTTAGTTACTGTGGTTCAAATCTAGAGTTTCTCTAGATTTAAAAAGCTATTTCTAAGAACAAAAATTTATCTTTAGATAGCTAATTTGCCTCCATTTCAGTTCAACAAAACCGGAGTCTGTTAACCTCCATTAAACTACAAGGCTCAGCTATTCTCCCAGAGTTGAGGAGGTCTAGAAAGGAAAGGGAGCTAAGGTTGTAGTTTCTGTTAATTTTGAATTGATAGTCAGCAGATAATGAGAAGCTCATGGCTGAATTGGGAAGAAACTTCTATACATTTTTATTGCTCATGTGCCTGTAAGTTTTTTAAAGGGTAAACAGAAAAAAATGGACTCTAAATATCATACTCCAGCCAAGTTTTTGTACTCTCCTAAACAATGAAACTGACGCTTAGAGGATTTAAACCATAATTTTAAGGAGCAGATGGCATAGTGAGGACTGAGCAGGATAAAGAAGAATACATAAAGCATGCTCTACATCTTACTTTTCATCCTTTTCTAGGGACCTACAATGCACTAAGAAGTGCTCCTCTGAATTCCTGAGCACCCTCAATTCCCACTGATTTTAATGGGAAATGAGTAAACTATGTATCTTACAGCAGAGCTCAGAGCCTTGTGTGATCAAGCACCCTAGTTCACGGTGCTTTTAAAAATCTGGTTATATTACCTTGAAACTTATTACACTTGGCATACCACATTACCCACTTTTAGTGGTACTAGTATTGTCTTTAATTAGCAGGCAGTTTGGCAGAGGTGTGGAACTTGCTTTTTTCTGAAATCCATTTTACATAACCTCTCTCCTCATGTAAATCCCTTAAGCAATTTTCCTCTCTCAAGGGGTTTATAAGAGTTAACACATTTGTTTCACTTTAATTACCTTTCCCTTGCAACCATTTTTTGTATTGGAACACCTTTGCTGTTATCTGCTTGAATGTTCAGAGGAGGATTTATAATTACTAGATCTGTGTTTATTTTTTATTATGGTGTATAGTAATCTGAGTATATAGGAGAGAAGATGTTTCTTTATAAATATAACAGAGCATTATTTTGTTGAAAACATGTACTTTGGATATGAAACTGAGATGGAAAACTACAAGCATATTCATTACTTTCTTAGGATGCAATCCTGCACATTTTTAAGCAGGTGTGTAAATGTAAAGTGCATACTCCCACTGAAGTCACTAGGACTGAGTAAAAGTTACACACACACTTATGTGTTTGCCAAGCTGGAATCTTAGTTTAGCTACTTTTTTAATAAAACATATTACTTGTGTTTTTGTTCACTTCCAATATGAATAAAAACACGTCATTTTAAAATCCAGGTGAGGAAGTTAACTGGCAAAGCTTTTACCATCTTGGAAATGTTAGTACATCCAATACAGCTTATCATCTATCTATGGCTATAATGATTCAATGCATCACTAGCTCTGCAGCAGCAGAAACAGCCCACCATGGAGAGAATAAGATTCCTTCCTCCTCGTCTCCAGTCTGGCAATGTTATAAATTACAAAATATTAGCACTAGAAAATGCCTTTCCCAGATGTTTAATACAATGGGAGCAGCATGCAGAAAGGAACTTGGATTAAAAAATAAGAATAAAGTTCCTTTAAGATTTTATGTTGATGGGCCCCTTGTGAGTGTCTTAAAAGAGGGGCCTTGCTTTTTCTCATGAAATTAATTGCATATAGTATTAATTGCTCTCCTAGATTTCTCATAAATGTTCCGGTTATTGTCTTCTCAGCGATTAAACACTATCAGTGGAAAAGCCAAGACTGAAAGCAATTACAGTATATCCTACAGTTTCTTATATGGGCTGGATGTCCTTTAAGTGTAAAAATTTATTCTCTCTAGTTTACTAAATCCTTTACTTTTTATAAATTCATTTTATAAACGAACATGCATAGTGCTGAATATGAATCTGAAAACTTTAATAAAATAATTTTACATGATATATCAATAGATATTCAATTAATCTTTTAAAATTTAAAGTTAATTTATATCTTGTGAAAGGTGTCACATTGACTAAAGTACTTTATTCAAAGAGATGGCACAGGGCAGTGACAACTCCACAGGAGAGCATGTGGTAGAACCTTTGTGCCCATTCTTCAGTTCCTGGCCTCTCTGCTAGGACCCTTAAGAGGCTGGTAACTGCAACTGTAGTTTTGTAACCAGCATATCTGTCTACCAGCTAATAGACTGAGGCCAGTAATCCCTTTCAGCCAGAACATTAAAAAACCATCATATGGTAACTTCTTTTGATCACTGTTGCCTTGAGTTGACCTTGAACTTGTGACACAGGTAAGAGTCTCCACATACCATTAACAATCCCATGAACATTCTAGTTCTTAGGCTTGATTCAGTCCTGGGATATGCTCATACCAGCTGTTGTATTCCAGGGAGCAGGGTATCTTGGGGTATAAAGTCTGCCTGGAATGGATTTTAGTGGTGCAATGCACCTCTTGACTATTCTTGGAGGCTATGGTTCTACTTCACTGCCTTCAAGAAAAAGTTGTATCGGATCTGTGTTACAAGGTTTTAGTGTGATTCCTGATTCACTCCCTTTCCTGCAAATCTATCATGCTTTTCTCTACTGACTCCAACTAATGTTTCCTCATTTCTGTAGAACAGACCATGGTTTCCAAAAGAAACATTTTCTTATTGTTGAAGGAAACTAATAATGCATTATAGTTTGTGGCATGTGAAGGAGGGAGGGATTTCTTTAGGGTAACTATAATAAAAAAAAAAATTTCAAATACATCAAAATGAATAACTTCAACGTTTTGTTTCAAAATGAACTGTTTTGTTTCAAATCAGCCTAAATGAAATTGTTTTGGCTTTCATTTTGGCAAGACAAAGTGAAAAAAGTCTGCATATCTTGCACTACCTGACATTCAATCCTGGCAAAAATCACAGAGGATCTCAAGAGTGGTACCATTTCATAGCGTCCCACTGTGTGTGTGTTTTTGTTTCCTCTATCTTTATAGATAGCCTCTTCTCAGGCAACTCCTTTAGCTTTTGGCTACTAAGACAGATGGTAACTTGAAGATGCATAGACTCACCCATATAATTTCTTCTTTGTTTGGACTTATTGTACCTTCACTGGGAAAAAAAAACAACACATTAACGGAAGTGCTAACATGCAACATGAATTCCTTACTCAGTGCCTCCATGGAAAAAGAAGTCCTGGTAATGCTCTAAGTCATATTTCTATACAGAGGCAAGAGATTTGCATTTAACTTTATTTCAGTATTTAAAGAGGAAAAAAAAAAAAACCAACCTTGCCTCTGCTTTCTCAAAGTGAGATCTATAATCATCAGGATTTAAAATACAGTTTATTTATGGCTTGTCATAAGACGCAATTTTGCAAAATTATGTTGCTTTTAATTACACAAATGAATGGAGAGCTGGCTCTTAGTAAATATAAAATTCATGGCTAAAATGAAGGATTCAAGTGAGAATTCAATCTTTTGAAGTTTGCTTATAACCTAGAGCACTAGTCCACTAACTGAGTCATCAACATGTATGTTCGACAGCGTGAATTCACAAAACCTCCTAATATAAAATTCCTATAGTGGCAGCAGGAAAACCATTTACTAGTCTGTCCTTTACCAGTAAAGCACCAGGCTACCAAAGGTTGTGAATAGTCTGGTTATGGTTATCCTCCAAGCAGGTAGAAATCTCTCTCCTAATGAAATAGACAAGCTACTGCACTGCCACCTTTTTAATTGTTGGTAACAGGGCCCCCAAGGCTCCACCCCCTTTCCTGACTCTTGCACACACACCCCCAGGCCATGTTCCTGTCACTTATTCCTCTCCCACATCCCTTGTTGGATCATCTCAAGGAACCTCTCTGCACTTAGGAGATGGCCACAGGTGAGCAAGGGCTGGCAGAGGTTAATGACCCAGCACCTCCCCTTGCCACATGGTAACCGGATTTTTGGTTTGGGTAATAGGGTTGCCAGGTCCCCAAAAACTGGGCACTGGGAAACCCTAAATGGCCCCTGGATACAGAAGCCAGCCAGACTGTCTGGGTAAAAACCAGACAGGTGGCAACCCTATACTCAACATATGAATATACCTTAGTATTAGCAACAAGTTTCTGCATGTGCGATTATGCAGTGAATGTATGTGGTGGTAGAAAACTAAAGGGCTCCCAGATTTGTGTATATATTAGATATTTTCATGCAATTTGAAAATAAGTCCAACTTTTCATTTAAATTTTTAATTTCTTTACCAATAAAAATTCAATATCATGTGTCCTGCATCAGGGTTCCTTCCATCGCAGGGGACAATGACATCTCCAAAAGAAGATTCCAAATATTTTATCCAATCAAGGAATCTGACTGAACACACATCAATATTATTGTTTAATGTGTTGATAAAAACAAGAGAGTATAATCTGGGAAAGAAACAAATGCCTTTACATTTTCATTAGTGTGCGACCTTCAGCAAAAATAACATTCTTGCTAAAAGTTGTCAAATCTTTTGCAATATGTTTTGGAATATTTTTTTATAAATATTTAGAATTAAAGTAGCCTCATGTTTTCTTGGATGAAGGTAGATAGTATGACTGAAAAGAAGAATGCTTCCTGAATTCAAAAATGCACTCTGCAATCATTTCCTAATTCAAAAGTGTGTCCAACCTACAACCATAGTAAATTAAAAGGATTGATTCCTGATAGCTTGTTACTGTTTGAAAAATTCAAATTTATGAACTTCCTATTGATTTGGAAAGGCTACCTGATTATACAATGTGTAAAGCTTTGATAAAGCAGGTTAATTTAGTTGTTTTCATTTTGTGCATCAAGAGCTGTTCTGACTATTCTTATCTCCTAGAAGTGCCTATTACATACGAGTCATATAGCTTCACTGGATTTTTAGCAGTTAGGACTTCTGCTTAAAAAATGATAATACAATATGAGCTAATATCACCTTTCTTGTAATAATTAAGTGGAATAAAATCTGATATACAACTACGTCAAACATAAGTTAACAGTGTAAAGTTAACAGCAATAAGTTTGTACTTTTTTATTCCAAAATTCTTTAACTAACTGCCTGAATCTTGGAAAATAGTTTATGCTTGTTCTGGGACATAATTTTAACTATTTTAAAAGGAAGCATTCTGTACAAAGGAATTTAAATATAAGTATGTATCATCAGCTTTGAAGTAGCATATTCTGAATATAATGGACTCTATTTAGCAGAAGCGATTTACAGCAATTGTATCCTTTTAACATATTCAGAAACACTTGGCCAGACCACATTAGTCTGGCTCTGCAAGTGCTTCCCATAACAAAGTGCTTAGAGATGGTAAACTCTTGCCAAAGGTCTCTTCCATCCACCACTGATCTTACTCTGTTATTCAGGAAAAACTCCATATTGACTCTCCTCACCCACAAAAATAGGTTTTGGGAGCCAACAGTTTCTACAGCCAAGCTGAAATTGAACCACCTTCCACACATATTAGAAGACTAGAGTGCAATTATCTTTCAAATAGACTGATGAAGCTAATGATCTCTTGTACAAAAAGAGGCTTTGTTACAAGGCCTAGCCAGAGAACATCTGTTCTGGTGCTGGAGTCCAAGCAGTAGTGTTTAGAGAAGGTATGTACTTGAGTTCCAACTAGCTGAGCAATAGATTTGGCCACTGAAAATATCTATTAAATGCCAGAAAAGCTGTGTTATTCCTAGTCAACTATTGAGCCTTCATTCCCACATTAGGGAGTAACATAGCATGGTCGCAATCAATTTATATGCAATAAATATTTAACACTATAAATATTATATCACAATAGCATAAGTGTGTAATAAATCCTCTGGCAAAGAGTAGGGACAAGCATACTGCAATACAAGTCTTTACCACAAACCTAGATGTATAACCCGCATAAATTTAAGGTTTCTTAAAAGAAGTGATCTGTGAGGAAGTTTGTTCTAGTTCTATGCCTAAATCTGCTATTGTCTCACAGTGATACCTTGGACGTGTCACTTAACTTCTGTGCCTCAATTTCCCCTTTGTGATACCAAGACGAAAGGTGCTATATAAATGCAAAAATATTACTATTCCTTCAGAATAACTTCCACTCATATGTGCTCTTGTTCAGACTGGAGTAGGGCTATAAATTCTTCAGGTAAATATTCAGGATATGTTTACAGCCAGTAGATCCTAGACTTTTTTTTTTTGGTGGGGGGGGGAGGAGCGGGGAGACATAGCAAAGATCTTGAATACGTGCTGTTGAGTTTCTTTTATTACTCATACAAGGTTGGCTAAGTATCCTGAAAACAAATATACTGAACTACCACAGCTACTCTGGAAGTAAAAATGTGACATACGATGAAAGTGCCAGAAGAACACTTAAAAATAGGACACAAGGATTGAATAATTATGTAAACATCAAAGGCAATTAAGTTTGTTTTCTGGGTATAATTATAGCAGCTTAAAAGTTCACCACCATAGACCACCTATGACAGGAAAATCAGCCCAGATTGGACTCCTGTCCCAGGACCAGCAGTTTTGAATTGGCTAGAAGGGAAGCCTAAAGATGCCAGAGATGAGGGAGATTCCCCACCTCTTTCTCCAATACATGCCAAAATATTTTTGACCCATGAAAATATATCCAAAGTGGAACATTTCTGAAGATGAGAACAATTTATAATTTCCAATATTTCAGCTGTATTTATAGTGCCAACATGGGAGCAACAGGAAGACAAATAATACATTTCAGTTCACTAAATTAACTTCACAGAAACTAACTTTAACCTTCCCATGATGATAAAAGTGTGCAAGCAACATTAAGCAATGTAGCATATGATGTGAAGAATGTATTATCTGATGGGAACTGTGCAGATGGAATTTGGCCAGGACATTGGACTATACTATTCTACCAGATAATTTAGGTTGGGGTACTCTCAAGTACTCGTGCTCATGCCAAAAAAATAAAAGAGCACTTTAAGATCCTTTGAAGAGTCCCTCATGTAGACAGGTAATTGACAACACCTTTAGGATGGTAGAAGTTAAGAATGAGGGGTGGGGGGGAGGGGGAGAGAAGAATCTATTCATTAATCTAAGCCACTTCCACTGCCAGTGAAGGATTGTTAGTGACAATATAGTCACTAGTGCTTTTTCCAGTCCTGCTGATATAACCTGCTACTGGATATCACTGTTTCTTCTCTAAAAACAGCATATTTTTCTAGCTATAACTCGAGTCAGTAAAGGCAGAAGTTTGGATACAGCACTTTCAAATGTTTTGCATCCTCTCTAATTTGCATTATTTTATTAGGAGATTTGTTGGCCCTTATTATACTTCATATATTCTTTGAATGACTGTGGGTGTTAGAGAGGTTCAGAATGGCCCCCAAAAGAATAAAATTATGGTAGTGTAGAATATTAAATAATTGACACTACGCATTTGTTCCTTATTTTCAGTCTTCAATCATGTTGATTTTCTACTGCAAATATAAATTAAGTATAGAACTTCAAAAATTACAGAACTCAGCTTTTCTGCATCCTCATAACCACTCTACTAAGCTAAGGAGACCTCCATTAAAGTTACTTGTACTTGCAGTACTCTAAACCACTGCTGTTTTAACACTGAATTTGAAAAAAGGTTCCCATCTGATGCTACTTAGGCACTGGCTTTTCTTGAAAATGGGTTTGGGGAGACAGCATTGAGAAAATGGATGCTGCAGACCTGGAATTTCTCAAGTTTAGTCTTCAGAATAATCGTTTAATTTATAACACGGAGACTGTCAAGAAAATCTTTCTGGATTCTGTAGTATTGAGAGTATTTGACGTGTCACTCTAAAACATGCACGTGCTGCTATAGTGAGAGGCTTTGGTGAACTAGTGAAAACAGAAGCAAGCATATTTTAAAGTGTTCGTTCTAAGACATATTTTGAAGGCTGAACTAAAGGTTTAGATACAGTACTTCGTAATCCCATCTTTCTAAATAGAACTCTTTCATTAATTCTTTCCAACTCCCAAAGTTTCTAGGAATAGAAAGAGCTTCTTCGGACAGCATTGGGATTTTGTGGGATCCCAGGGAGGAGGTAGGATGGAAGTCTGTATATTTTAAAGTAGCAGCAATACATAATGAGGCAGATATAAGCATAATTTACATGTAGGTCCAAACTTTAATTGGAGCCTACAGATATAAATTTACCCAGTGTCTGCTTTTCTGCTGAACAGATACTGTAGCTTTCTCAGACTATGTGAAAATATCAGAGCATATATACTTCAGTCTTACTTAATTTCTAAAAGCAGATATTTTTGGTTTATTTGGTGGATTGATAATGCAATATAAAGCCTCTCTTTTTTGTTACTGGTTCACAGCCAGCCGGCATAGGTAGCAAATGAACATTATCCACCTGATGGCTGTTTGACAGCCTATGTGAAATCAACTGGTTTCATCCAGCTCCTCAGAACAGATGGTGGTGGTTTTGTTCTGAGGCTAACTGGCACCATTTTGGGTAGTCTCACCAAATATGCCAAACACGGAATCATCTTGCAGACTGAATTACCCTCTCACATCTAGATGTGGGACCCTCCAGGTAAGGAATAAGTCATTATGGCTAGAAAGCTTACATGGGTGGTGGCTTGCTGTACCTGTTCTGCCTGTAAACAGAAGGCTTCATTCTCTAGGACTGTTAGCTTGGCACTTTCCATAAGAATGATAATTCTTCCATCATCCATAAGAATGATAATTCATCACACACTACAAAAATGCAGGGATTTCTAACTGTCTGAAAACTTCACTTATGTGGATGTCAGCTAATATCCAAATATCTCTGCTATTAAGGTCTTTAGTGAGTTTTATCTACAAAAAAATCAGTTGGCCTACATCATTAACACACTTATACAAACAGAGGATAAAACAGTTTTATATTACCAGAAGTTGCATCATTATGGATTATTATTTTAGCATTGTTAGCCCTTTATAATATGATGTTGCTCCCACAGGATTACTGATTAAAATAGGAACCAGATGTGCCTTTCATGACCAGATTGAAAAAGATAAACAACTAGAAAATCAATTCAAATAAAAAGGATGCCCTGAGGGTGTTTTTCAAAACTGGAGAGAAAGAGACTGAGTGAGAGAGAAGCTTTTGGGAGGGTGAGGTAGGGGGTGGAAATTTTGCCTCATAACACAATTACTTTCCCCCATAAAAAGCTAGTGATCCTGGGACCACCTAGACTTTCAGACACATTTTTGATTACGACAATGCAACATTAAGTTAAAATTGTGCATCTAGACAACAGACATCTAGACCATAACAACAACAACAAAATGATCAGTTTTTTCAGTATCACTCAAATAAAAAAAACTATTAGGCCTAATGAGAGATAAAGCTGGTGAAAGTAACAAGCCCATACTTAAGACCCAGATTTGAGTGTTTTAAGGGAGTACCACCTGCTCCCCTGTTATGAATCCTTCCCATTACCCTATTCAAGTTGAACACTTGTGCTATATTCTCAATATACTCAGCATAACTTCCAGAAACAAAGGATAAACACTTCCTGCAAGTGCATCTTAGTATGCGTTTGTTTGCCAAGTGGTGTTACCTCCCTTCTTGGTTATGTTTCTGAGAACATTTGTTTTAAATGAGAGCAAATTAATACCCTCCATGGTCCCTCCCATTTTCTACTCTTTGGAAATGGATCCTTCATACTCAGAGTTTAATCACAAGCTAAGTGTGTGTGTGTGGGGAATAATTGTGGGAGCCCATCTTAAAATATTGGCACTAGATCAAAAGTCCATTATTTGCTCATCAGGAGCTTATTTTTTTAAATGAGTCCTAGATGCTAATGTACAAGACAATTGTTTCAGGGATGGGCTGGGGAGGCAGGGATCCCAGAATCTCCATGTTAAAATTCTACCACCAAATTGAAGGGTGGGTGGGGCCATTTCCTTGCTACTGATGCAGTCAACCCCTCTCTGGATATTACTAAATATTTCCCGCCAAAGAGGTTTGAGGCCTCAAAAATACTTCTTCCAAGCAACATATATGTTCTGGAATGGACCAGATTATCACAAGTATCCAGTGTTTTCTAGGATAGGACCTCACCCCAGACTTAATACAGAGTCTTCACCTCCGTCCTATGTCACACTCCAAATTGCATAAGTTGAACACTCTGCTATACGATGAATTACACATGAAAAACACATTAAAAGAATGTTATGATTGCAAAGTAAAGCACTTCAAAGTCAAGAAATGTCAGATTTAAGATTGCCCATATAACCTTAAGTCAGCCCCCTTATGACAGTGTTTAGTTACAAGATCACCTCAGTTCTTTTTCCATGGTAGAGAAGCTAGAGGCCATTCTAAAGGATATCCTGTCTCTGCAGTTGAAATAATGGCTATCAAGATGGCCATTTTGACAGATATGCAGTACAGGGACACTGAAGCGAAAAGTAGTAAGCAGAGCCTGTGGAGGACTAAATTTAATTTCCAAACAGAATCTATCAGATTGCGTATTACTGATAGGTTCTCCACTCTCATAAACCTAGACAATAGAGGTCGAGATATATTGGAGAAATCCCCTGTAATGGCTGCCAAAGTTTTAAAGGTTAAAAGGGCTACCTCCTGTTCCAAATTGTTTTGGAGGAACTTTAGGTCTTGGAAAGCTGGCTCCTGTTCCATCTCCCAACTCTTATCTGAGAGGTAGCAAAAGACTGGGGACAAGTACATTGCTGGGTTAAAAGGAGACAAGGGTACAAAGGATTTAGCAATCCCTTGCGGGCAATGAGGGACCCATTTACAGACTGGCAAACTCACATGCAAAAAAATGTATTAGCAGCACCATATTAAGAAATACGTGTTGAGTTCAATCAGCTTTTCAACCAAAATAATTTTAGAGCCCAGAAACCCCTGTCTAGGGCTAGCCAATGTAATGTTCACTGCTAACAATGCCGTAACTTTTTTTTTTTTTAAAAAAGACAAAAGGCATGATTTTCAAAACCAGAATTTTACTAAAAATGTGGTTAACCAGGGAAAAAACTGCCCGTCAACATTCTTAAATAATGTTTCATTAATTTCTCTGAAAAGTTTAATTTTTTTATTTTGCATCTTAATAAAAAACTGGGCCTTTTTTTTTTTTTTAAATCTGGTTTGGTGGATCATGCCAGTGATGTGCCATGCTCTGCCTATCAGCATATTGTATTTCAATACAACAGCAGTAAAATGGTTGAATTATTATTAAATATATTAGATTAATTTAGCTATTTTAGGAGTCATTTGCAAATAGCTTGGAAGACCAATGGTCATCTTACTGGTTGTTAGTGAATGGTTCTCTATGCATGTTACTTATGCTGAGTGGCCACCAAAATCACAATATTATTTCTGCTCCTTGACTAAATAACTGACATTTTTTAAATAGTAGGTTAGTAATTATCTAATACTGAATAAAGAACGATGCCTGATGAATACTTCCGTTTGGACACAAATATTCTTGTTCAAATATGAATATAGATATTCACAAGAACAGATATTTGTCTGAACAAAAACTTGTTTGTACACATACATTTACTGAATAGGTCAGCCTGATGCACTATCACCATACCATACAACATCACATCTTCTGTGGGTTATATGACCCAATCCATGTAAATGTTTGACTGGATGGGGCAACAGTTAATCAATGAGATGGCCAAAGAGTAAGCGCCTTGTGGGTCAGACACAGTCTCAACAATTCCGACAATTACAACTTTCTTGCTTCTAATCTTTCCTTCAGTTGTTATCTGAGGACCATTACCAAACTATTAAATTAGCTTCACTCACATAAAACACATACGAAAAGACCCTCTATCTCCAGCTTAGCTATCATGAAAGAAACAAAGGGACCCCTGCAGAGCTCTTTAAAAGATTCCTTCTTATGAAGGAAGGGAAAGCCGCCACCACCAGAATAACCAACACATGTAAGAAAAGGCTAGGTAAACTATACATCCTTTTTCTTGCTATTCAGTCCAGCAATACTCTCATTCATGGAAATTTGAGGACCTCCACCAATATCACTGTGAACCAGGAATGTTAGTTTCAGGAATGTTAGTCTAGATGACAGACAAGAAGAATAAAGTGCAATTTAAGCTTAACTTTTTATGCAACGGTCTGTTGTCTTTGTAATTTAGGTGGTGGTCATGCAAAGAGAAGTCACAGCACAAAATAGTCTCTGTGGTACTCAACAGTTTAAACAAGTGTTTTATTAACATTTTTAAAAAGGTGTGGAGAGTATTATGTATTCTGTGTGGATATTCCTCCATTGTGTGAAGGACCAGGACAATTCCTTCTGCATCATTTAACTCCTTGTGTCACAACGGCTGCACTGATGGTGTCTGCTGGCAGAGGGACACATGGGGTACCTTACTCACTAGAGAAAGGATCTCCATCCTGCCACCATAAAGCACAACACAGAAAGACCACAAGAGGGATGGAAGTAAGTAGGAGCATCAAATCCACCTTGACACAGATCCAATATCATACACTATACCAGTCTACAGTAAATTGTCCCACTCTCCTTAAACTCATAGGCAGAAATAATAGTAGCAGGGAGATGCACAGCACCCTTACCCCAGGCCTTGGGTGGGGGTGTGGATTTCCCATCCCTACTGCTTTGCACTCAACCTGCATAGAGCTCAAATATTTGGGTTTTATAGGGGGAACAGATTCAGCCAAAGGAATTCTCCATTTTAACAGTCAACTTGAAAAACTGTGGGTTGGAAACAGGCGTCTTAGAAAGCATGGAAATGATTTATTTTAGTAATGTTTCAATAGAGGACAGGTCAGGAGGTGGACGAGTCCAACGTTGGTCTATTTAAAAAAAAAATAGAAAAATTAAAGTCGGTGTTTGGCACAACTCATTCTCTGCTTATGCCATAGGAGAGGGAGTCCCCTTCTGATACATAAGGAACATGATTTCTTTAAAATCCCATGGCAGTGCAGCTGTGCATGGATAGATGAGATCTATGTTCATGCAAATTATTCCATGCAAATCTTAGCAGCAGTAGTGTGTGTCACAAACAGAGATGGGAGCTGTACTATTCGGCTGGGATAGGAACTAACTGGAAATTTTCTGTCTGATGTGCATCTTAAAGGTTGCAATCAGTTTGAATTAGTAAATACTTCACCCTACTTAAACCCAAACATCTCAACAAAAGCAGTGCAATTGTGGCACATTTTCATTTTACCACAGTGACTTTAAATGCAAAAGGCATCCTGGGATTATAGTTTTCACTTATTTTGTCAAATTCTTGGTGTATTTGACCCATTAATATTAGTATTTGCCCCTGGAACATTTTTACCTATTTATCCTAAAGCTCAAACCATGGTATTTTGAAACTGTATGGGAAATTCTCACATCTCTATCACTCTGAATCTTTCCCTGGTCCCACTATCACTATTGTTTGATAGTGAAAAATACGACGTTTCAAATGTTACTAATTGAATTCTCTTAGCTATTATTTCTTTGATTCTTCGCTACGATTTCATTTTCATTCTCAGCTATGATTCTCTTAGCTATGATTTTTTCTATCATTTTTAGCTATGATTTCATCCACTAAGTCTTGTTTTTGCCAGACCATTTTTCCTGAATTTTAATTGAGTTATTATAATTTTTCCTATTAAGTTATTTAGCTATCCAATATAGAAACATTCTTTTTTTATTTTAAGCCCAATTACAGTACTCAGATTATCTAAAATAGATAGATATTTTAATTAATTTAATTTTTAAATGAAACTCCTATCAAATCATGTAAAGTCATATCAGGAATAACCAACAATAATAGAATAGGTAATAATTTGTATAGAACTATTCCTGTTTAGAGATCAAACTTTTCCTCCTTTTCACTTTGCAATGAAGTACTCTCTTCAATATTGTAATATATAAAAATTTACCAAATTTATTTATAAAATAAATTTATAGGAAATGTCTACATTATTGCAACATCAAATGACTTTTCTTGCTTAATTAATTTTTGGTGCATCCTTCACTTCACCTGATACTTATTTATCATCCAAATGGCTAGTAGTTTTGATATGCCATAACTTGGTGACTAACCAGTATCCTTGTCTCCTAGTGATATAACAAATAATATAAGTGAAAGGTATTACTGAAATAATTGCTCCCGTTCTGAACCTATTTACACATTCTTATTCCATGCAAATAGCTTTGCAGTGAAGCTGGATATTTTCCCCCTACTTCGCATTGTTTTAAAGTATGTAACTGAATGCCATACAATTAGCTGAAGAGGGTTAGGAAAGGTCTTACTGCAGCTACTTCCTAAAGTCAAACATAAAATATGTAGGAGTAAATCCCAAGCATTTCTATCATCTCCAGTATTACTTTATATATTTTTTTCACTTTTTTGTTCTCATTAAGCCTGTCTGCTTTAATGCCAAGCCTGCATAGATAACAAGCCACTGACAAAGTCTAACAAAACTAGAAGATTTGACACAACTGTGAACAACAGATCATAAAAAAATGTATCTGTGTTAAACCTTGGATGAAATCCTTGCCCCACTGTAGCCAGGATTTCACCCCTTCAGTTGAACAGGTAAACATGCCTTAACATCATAGCACATATTGACTCTAGCATAGAATGTAGTGTTAGAGTTTTGTGAGTAGAAAGAGAATTACAAGTATTTTCTTTTACAGACATCTTTAGTATCAAGTTCTCCGCTCATCAACAGTGTGACTATCTGGTGTCTAAGCCTTTAATGAACTAAACACAAGGGCAACATATTTAGAACCCGATACCAAAATATTTACATAGTTGAGTCATGTCCTTTTTACAATTTTCTACATATGACTCATGGTGCATATTGTACAGACAATGCGGTTAACAAAAATGTTTTTTTGTGGATATGTGCCAGTGAATGGACAAAAGCTTGTATAGATGACAATTTCCACAGCAAAGTTGTATGGAATTGAGGGAAATCAATTTTAACAAATTTAAATTGGTAACCTGTAGAAATAAAAACCTAAATAAAACACAATACTTGTCCCCAAATCTCCGTGTATTGGAGAGGCACAGCCAGATCCTCAGCTGATATAAACTGACATAATGCTGTTGAAGTATGGGCCACAGTTTGTACATTCTGATTTTATGTACTATACATTATTACACACAAAAACTATATTGAAAGAACATTATTAAGATTGAAAAGAAGTCCTGCACCCAGCCAAATTTGAAATACTTACTCCAATGCATGGCAGCACTAAAGCTTTTCAAAGAAAAGGACACCAGAAAATAATACTGAGCAAAACGACATTTTTCACTAGGCTCGTTCTCAGAAACACCTGAACCACTTTGACTGAACTTTTCCAAAATAATCATCCTGAGACAAACACCCAGCAAGGAGAATTTCAGCCCAATGGTTAAAATTTTGCGAAGTTATAATCAACTATAAATACGACGTTATAATGGGAAGTGTCAGGCAACCTTAACAGT
>ML675644.1:5796114-5860306 GCA_007922155.1 Mesoclemmys tuberculata
GCATGAAAAAGGTATAGACAACCCAGGAGAGGAGATTAGCAGGTGAAAGAAATAAGCTTTGAGGAAGACTCTAAAGGGAAAGTGGATGTTATTATTCAAAGAGAAAAGTAATTCCATCTATCAGGAGGAGTAGGAAAAAAGATACAGAGGTGTAAGTGGGAGAAGGAGACAAAGGGAACAATTTTTATTTGAAGTAGCCTATTTTCTACAAGAATATCATATAGAGGTGCTGCTGGCAACAAAGCAATTGGTAAAAATATGCCATTTATATATAGTCTCTCCTTGCCACCCAGCTCCACATCATTGCAAAGGTTTTGCTCCCCTAGTCAAATGATGGAAAAGACAAGGGGACTCCATTTATTAGATACAAGGAGGTTATTGGCGGGTTCCTGGTGAGTTTGTACATAGGTGTATATAGCTGTACTTATCCAGTTAAGATGCTGGACGTTAGCTTGCCATTATAAAGTAGCAAAATTTTTCATGTTTGGGTTGTCATTTTTTTTTAAGAGAATAATTTTTCCTTAATTTGTTTTTAGGCATGTGCTAACTTGTGAAACTCATTGATGTGCCTTAATAGCATCTTTTTGTCACAAACAATATTTTTAAGGGAACTGGCTAATAATATGCATTCAGTATGGCAAAATGCCTATATTATTTTATTTATCTGACTAGACGCCAACTGATAGTCACTAGAGGTCTACTGATAATTTGACCTTTAATAAGATCTAGCTGTAAATTAAAGAGGATACCATATAATTTGCATTGTGAGACTCTTCATTAGAACTAGGTTTTAACTAGGGATATAGGGAATTATTTGAATCAAAGGATAATTTTGCATTTTCAATCAAACTTTGTTCAATTACTCATATAGGCAGTATTAGTAGATCATCACTGAAATTGATCTTCAAAGCAACAGTCAATCTAGAGAAAAGTGGGCTAAAGAGTCTGCTCTCTGAAGAATTCAGACAGGTCCCAATTAGAAGAAGATGTCAAAGATTAAAAGTCTAGCAGATAGACAGGCTAATGATGGGCATATCATGGCAACAGGTATTCTTGCTTTAAACTTCAGTAAATAATTATTTTTCTGTGTTAAAAGGCTTCTAATATCCATAAATACTTGACTGGTAAGTGGATTGCATGAATCATCACGAAATTCAGTGCTTAGTGTACAAATCCAAACTGAGGGTTACAAAAATGCAAGTTTGATTGGACATATAAAATACAAATGATACAAAAACAAATGATATTTGCATATGTTGCTGTTGATTATAGGTAGCATTTAAATCTAGCTCTATTCAGAGATAAACATAGGTTTCTATTGAAGAGTTTATTCTCATTTATTATTACTGGCTAAAACTATATTTTAATAATGAAAAAGTTATTGGAAAGACTTTTTTGTTCTTTAAATAAAGAAAGATTTCAACAAAGCTCTAGGAAATGTTTGCAATGAAATCTTACACAAAACATCTTTGTTTATACTAAAAGATGTTTTCTAACTTAAAAATTAAGGTATGTAAAAACAAAAAAATGAAATAAAAAGCTACGTAAGGTCATGGAAAGTGGTAGGAGTTACAGCTTTTCTAAGTGTTCTGTTCAAAGTAAAATTTGAATACAGAAGGCTGGTCAGGTAAACTCTGAAGGCTTCCAAAACCTGGTGGAAATAAACCAGCTGCTATAGAATGAGACTAAATTGTTTTCTGTGGACTATAGAATATCATTTCCTAGTCTCTCTGGCATCTCTAAAAGCCTTATGCTACAATACATTGCTGCTATAATCTTAAATTTTTGATAGCCCTACTTAGTGTGCCTGAATTACTATCACAAAGGAATGGACTCCCCCCTATGAAGATTGTCAGTACAAGTAATGAAGTTACTAACAGCAATGGAGAGCTTTTGTAACCATGGCTACTGTACAGGTTTCACTCAAGAAGAATGCATCCATCTCCAAAAATACTGATCCCTGGGATTCCACTCTTTCTTTCACGTCAGTCTGCACCTCAAAAAAGTCAACTTCATGGTAGCCCTCCTCTGGTCAAGTAAGCCTGGATGAGTGTCTCTCAGAAGCCTATTTTAGAATTAAGGTATTTCCTCCAAGGTCCCTATTTCTTCCCCCAAATAGATTAAAGAAAAAACTAATTACTGCTGATAATTTATGAACAAAAAAAATTTACACTCAGGTAAGTTACTTGCTATTAAGTGTTCTGATCTCTACTAGTGGTACACCCATTTACAGTTTTCCTGAAAGCTGAAATCCATACCATCTGACCATAAGCTGCATGCTTATGGCAGCAATTAGAGATGGCTGAGGCTTTTGGGTTTAGCTTTGCAAAATATTTATGATGAAAAATTTATAGTTTTTTTTCCCAGTGTACAATTTATCCAACATTGTCAGGCCTATAAAATATTGCAGTTTCAACAACCCATGCAAGTTAACAAAAAGAAACAACTTCTCTCAGCAATCAGGCAATCAGCAATCAGGGGAAGTCTAGAAGGAGCTATACCTTAGATCTATGTATTTTTAATCCACTCAATACCATAGCATCTAGGCCAAAAATTAAACAGCAACAATTCCATGCAGAAGTGCCATATTCCCCATCTCTCTGTTGTTTATAGAGGGTTCCTTTTGCTTTATCTCAAGAGATGCTGCTGGATGTTCTGCAGCTGTCTGAGGAAAGGACAAAGAGCAAATAGCAAATTTTTCATTGCATCCTAAATCCTTATTTCTAATGATGGGGAGTTTTGCAGCTAAGGGCCTAATACTGAGAATGCCCAGCTCCTGCACCCTGAGAATTTTACTGTGGTCTCTGTCAGCCAGAGTCCCAACTTATTTCAGCTGTTGTCACAAAAAGTGTGCTGATCTTCAAAGTGGATATATTGCACTGCAGGCTTTGAAGATTAGCAACAGCGATCCTGAAGCAGATCTGAAACAGGACAGGAAGCCAGCAGAGTGCAGAGAACCAATGTGTCGTGCTCTCACCAATTAATGCTTCCTAGTAGGCAGGTCACTGTGCATTGGACCAATGGAAATGTCTACATTGACTTCACAGTCAAATCTTGCAGAACATATTCAAGCAGCCCAGTACGGAGATGAAGAAGATAAGGGTTACCACAGCTAAGGCTGGGTGTACACTAACGGCGGCAAATTCGCTGCCATCAGATCAATCTCTGGCTTAACTGAGCGGTCTGTGTAGACGCGCTCAGTCATTCCAGAAATCGATGGAGCAAAACCACCCTCGTAAGCTGCGTCAAGGGGAATGCTGTTCCTCTCGGTGCAACGCAGCGTGGACGGCGCCCGCAACCGACGCAGGGAAGTCGATGGGCAATATGCTAGTGATTTACGTCACTTGCGTATCTCCCATCGACTGCTGCCGAATCCAGAAGGTAAGTGTAGACCAGGCCTACGTGTGCATGTGCAAGAAAAGAACGTACTCTTTTAGTTAGCAGAAGATTGAAAAATGTCTACCTGTCTGCTACTATGACTGTTTTGGTTTCTGATGTTTGATTCAGAGACCTGTATTCAATCTTCATAATTGCTGTTGATCTCCAGTATTTTCATTGTTGCAACACTGTGGGCAACCTCCCACCTACTCACACTGCAGGAGTTGGCATCTAGCTTGCTGTAATGGAGGAAGGTTTACGGTGGTATTATGGGATGGTTCAAAAAAGAAGTACATGTATGCAATAGTTTTTTCCTTCCTGTAACTTTTAATGCTCTCAAGTTAGCACAAAGTGCTGTATTTCTTCAAATAAAAGCGAGCCAGAGGAAGGATCGTAAACTAGTGGAATTCTAGGGGAACTCTGCACCATGTAAACCTCGCTTGAGATTCAATTTGCAAAGGCCTGGGCATATTTGCTTGTTGAGGGTTAAGATAAGGTGGAAGTGCTAGCCAATGCAATTAGACATTCTTTCATAAAAATAGAGTAGGCCTGTTGGGGGAAGGCATTGATTATACTTGACTGCCAGCCCAATTCTTGTAACAAAACCCTCTCTGTGACAGCATAGGGTATAAATACCCCCCACTTCCAGTCAGCAGGAAGGGCATTGCAGTGACTTTGTCCTGACCTGGCCTTAACTGTTTCTGCCCATCATTCTGAACTTTTACCCTTCTCTCCACCTGCTGTAGGGAAGCCCTTAAAGGGGCAATGCCCCTTTTCTTCCAGCTATCTGGACAAATACCCATTGGTATAAAGACTACAGTGGGCAAATTCATGAACATAGAGCAGGCCGGTTTGTGGGAGGCATTGATTAGTACCTGGTTTATATAGAAAGTGGGTTGCGTTATCCCAGGAAATTTGAATGAAGGAATGCCTGATTTGCACAAACAGGTCAAAATGGTGTCCTTTTGTTAGACAACACACAGTTGGGCTTGCTTTTTGGTAATGTCTAAAGTTTCATTGTATATTTAGAATTTACTTATTTAAAGCTGCAGCTTTGTTTTGAAAAGGTTGTTATTTGTGGGCAAAGCAAGGAGGAAAGGAGGAGGATGTGGCCACTATCCATATTAAAATAACTTGTTGTTCACTGGTTACACTTACAGCTGGTGCCTTATTTAAATTGCTTTTTTAATTATTTTAAATATAAAGCTGCATAAAGATCTGAGCTGAAGCAGCACTAAAGAACACACTGCTGTATCAAATGATTTATTTTACAGAACTGGGAGAGATTCATGCAGAAGCCTGTGGCTGGAGCATGAGTATCTGCAGCTTTCTGGAAATGAAACCTCAGGTATGCTATGGCTTTATATAAAACTACATGCCAGAGGAAGCACAAATAAATTAGCAATCCCCAAATGAAGAAAAAATCAAGTTTTAAATATTGCAAGTGCAATTTGTTTTTGCCCAGCAAAGAAACATTTTAAAAAAATATTCTGCATACTTTCTACTGTGAGAAGTAAAACAGAGAAAAGATTTTATCCCAGATTATTTGAATGCCACAGATTTTTTCATTTCTAATCAGTCAGAGTTCAGATCTGAGAATGGAACTGAGAATGTATATTGGTATAAATGGTCGAAGAGTTCTTTTTAGCAATGGATAAGGGATCAGGGGCTATGCTCATTTATCAGAAGCTTTTGATACTATTAACTTGCTGGTATTGTTGACTTGTCCAGTGAATCTTGTGGGAGTTGGGGAAGTGCAACTTTAGTGGATTCATTCTTCCTCTCTAAGATGTTCCTGACAGTATTGCTAATTTTTTCCAATAGCCCTCACATGGAGTCCTACTGGATCTTAAAACCCTCCTGTTCAGTATTAAACCAGTAGGGCAGATTGAGAGATGCTGTGGGCTGAGATTTCAACAAAATTGTCAGTTAAACTCATCCCTACATCTTCTTTTCACTGAACTCAGACTCCCACTGATAGAGAAGGGAATTTACAGGTAAACCCACTGGTTACACATTAATCTGGATTGGGTTTATTAGCAAGGGGAAACTTTTAAAGGACTTGGAGGAGGCAGTATTTGCATAATTTTCCAGGGTTCACTAGTGCAATAAGCTATAGTACAGGGCTACTCTTGCAATCTACCTAGACGCCCCGTATCAAGCAGAACTCACCCCTTTGTGGGGCAAGCTAGCATGAATAAATAATACTTGGGCTAAAGTCTCTGTACTGGTTTCCTTTCATTTCTGGGTTGCAACTTCAGGTGTCAATGGAGATCTTTAAAGACTAGAATGGACATTCAAGAAGTTCTCTCAACTTTGTACCCTAGCATGCCAGAAAAGATGGCTGAGTGGTTCTTGCTCTTGGTCCCTAAGTATGAAAGCTCCACCACGGACAGCAGGGCTCTCTCAACTGAGGGCTCCACCTTTGGAATGCACTCTTCTTGGTAACTTCTCAGGGCCCACGATCAGAGATTGTTGTGGCATGCACAAAGCTGACAGGACATAACCTTAGCAGGTGTAAATCAGTATAGCTCCATTAAATTCAATGGTAGTACATCAGTGTACACTAGCTGAGGATCTGGTCCCATTTTATTTAGTGCTTAATTGACTGATTTCGTTATGTTCCTAGTCTTACTTCTGAAAATGTGTGATTTATTCACTACTGAAGATGCATAGTTGCCACCACAATAGGGACTACAGAAATTAGCACAGTCAATACATAATAAAGAAGCAGCTTCCCCACCTCCCCCAGCCACTACATTTCCAGATACCAAATAAGCAGTTTGGAAGAAACATATTAGAAGACTCTTCTGTTACTGCAACTGGGACATTCTTTTAATCCCCCCAGGCTGGGGATGGCACTAGCCAGATCTTTTGAAAGGTGAACTGTACCAAAAGTCACTTTTTAGTGTGTCCAATGGAAGCATTAGGTTCCAGGCTTTCTAGGCGGGATGGGTGCATGCCACTGGGTCTCCCCTGTGAGCATCAAAACATGAGGTCGGGCAGTTTGTAGGGTAAATTGGACATATACGATCACTGAAGATTCAGGGACCATTCCTGACCTTGGCTGTGGGTGTAAGAAAGAATTTTAAACTCACCATGATTTTGAAATCTTGGGTGACTGAAGGCATTTTGTACCTTTTCTACTTCCTCCCTCAATGCCCCCAAAATAAGAAGCTATTTATTAATCCATAAACAAAGTTACTGCATGATTATTAAATAATTGTTAAAAAACTCAGGTTCATGTTTGTTTCTCTCTTGCTGTCCCTTCTGTGCTGGAATCTCTGGTGTGGATCTAATGTTCCTACATGGGTCTCCATTGCCTCCTCATGTTAAAAATGCATACTTGTAACAATTCTGAAAAGAATTTCTTAAGAGAATGAGACAATAACTTCTTGTCCTTCATGATTATATAAGCATTTGCAAGTAAATCATAGTTCTTTCAGGTAACAATGACCATAACACAGAATTCCTGGGCTCCTACTCTCCCGCCACAGGATTTGTGTAAATCTCACTAACTTCAAGTGAACACAGAGGGAATAGAAAGTGGGGAGTGCTCTAAAGGAGACGTTGAAGAATCTGATCTTTGACAAGGAAAGTCACTCATATCCTCTAAGTCTGTGCATGGATTGGGAGGATGGGAGAGCAGGCTGGATGAAACAGTGTCCCTGGTGTCACACACCTGTGAGGGATAAGCACTGGAACATTCCAAACTGATTAAGTCTTGAATCGTTAACCCTCCTCACCACTAGGTGGCACACACCTACCCTTATGCTCCTACTGGCTATTAACTAGCTCAACAGTTCTTTTCAATCGAGTTAAAAAATTCTAATACTCTAAATAATTATTCCCCATCTCTCCAGGGAAAGGCTGTGGATCAGAGTAAAGCATGATTATGTTACAATTACAATAGTACTTTCAGAGACCTACAGATAGTCATTTTCTCTTTAGGACAGTACATTACAATATTTCCCAATTCCTGTTTCCCACACTCTTAATGCAGATTTTTCTGTAAGATTAGAATAGAATTCATATTAAACAAGATAAAAAGGCATTGCCGAACTTCTTAGTGAAAACCAGAGTTTCAATATGTTTTTATAATTGTTGGACTTCACTAACATCATAAGACGACTTTAAGGATGACGTGGAGCAGAAACTTTGGGCAGCAGACTGATGAAAAAAGTTGGAAATAAATATGTAGAAACAGGATGATAATATGAAGCTGTCATATTCGCCTCCTCAAGACTTAAGACTGCAGATCATCCTTCCAACTCTGTGCTAATATGGATAACATCTGCACTACTGAAACTTTTAATTCTCATGCTGCAATTTCTAGGAAGTGTTCATTGGGGAAATGTGGAATATCATTCCCTTATTATATTTTTTTACGGGTGCTGAAAAAGGTCTAGACTGAATGCCATATTTGGAACATACATTGTGGTTTGCCCCAACAGCCATTTAAATAAGAACCCTATGGATTTTCTATGCAATTGTTCCTCGTTTACAAGTCTACAATACAAAAAAAAATGATACACAATCCATAATAGTCACCATGCACCCCACTCACAATAAATAATGCATCTGGATACTTCATATATCTAAAGGGAAGGACAGTAAGCAGAGTATGTACCCATCAATCTGCGTAACAGATTTGGAGGAGAAATGAGGTGTGTGTGTGGGTGTGCGCGCGCTTTTGTTTCTAAGGATAAAGGAATACTGAATTAAATCAAAGAACAGAAATGCTTTAACTGACATGCAAAGCAATTTTATCCAGTGATCACAGAAATCTGTTTCTGGAAAGTAGGTACAAACTTGGAGACTTAAAGCATAAACTATGTTTATAGCTCCCTCTGATGACCATTGGACACGACACAACATAAGTCTTCTTTTATTTTTGCTCATGCATTCAACTGACAGCTGACTGGTTAAATTCTAATTGCTTCCAAGTGAGGTCAGCAAAGGTATTTATCGAAAAGGACTGAACAACAGGCTCAACACACACGCACACGCACAAGCGCATACACACCCCACCACTTTTGCATGTTGATTTATGGAAACAATTATAATTCTGCTGAAGTCTATCTGAGCTGAGAAAGTTTGTAGCTACAGTAGAGAGTCTCATGTTGCAAAAGGCAGACAACAGAAATGGAATACTTGTGTATCCAGCTGTTATCAGCAAGAAGAAGTAAGTTATCTGTCCTTTAAAAGAATTCTCAAGACGTTCTAACTAATGACTTTTTCTGTCTTCTTGATTGATATAGGTTAGAAGTAACCTTCTTGACATTTTCCTTTAAATCTACTAGTAACTGAACTTCACATGTATGATGTATAAAAATATAGTTCCACAAATATCTAGTTTAAATGTCAAGACAAACCAGAGAAGTGTGGGCAGTCGTCTAGGAAGAATGTGGCTAACTTTAAAGGTATAGGAATTAAGTGATCAAATGTAAGTGATACAATAGCATTTTATTGTGTATGAGTTTAGTAGCTCAGCTGAATCAACAGCTTTTTTGAAAAACTTATTACTGAGCTATGAAAAGCACTGTACATAGTCAGTTCAAATGAGTGCTGATGTCAAGAGTTTGTTTTAAGGGATATATCTTATATGTGCGCTCATGTATTTCTTTTAAAGCAGTTAACAGTGACACACTGCATAAAGATAGAAGATTTTTTGCTATACTACAGTACTCATGCAGCATATATTATAGTTGCACACGTGTAACAATTGACCATAAAATTTATGCATGACACTTTTCTCATAGATCTTTTACTTTCAGTGCAAGCAGCAAATTCAAGTAGTACAGAAGGTCATGACAGCCAAGGTTATTATAACCTGTTTCTTTAAAGGATATCCTGACTGAAAAGATATTTAAGGAGCTATCCTGTTTCGACTTCAGTAACTATTAAGGAATAAGGATCAGAATTCTGGAAGAGGGAGCAATCTCAATTAAATCAATCTACAACTCGCTGTAAAGACAGAAGGCAGGTCAATGACCTAGGAGCAACGATCTACTTGAGATTTAATTTTCATTATGTTGTTCATGAATACCCAGAACACCGCACTATAATGCACAAATGGATACTGACATGGATCCTGCCAATTTTGCTCTACAGATCATACTTTTACATTATCTTTCTAGTGGGCACTATATCTTTAGCTTGCAATGACATGACTCCAGAGCAAATGGCTACAAATGTGAACTGTTCCAGCCCTGAGCGACATACCAGAAGCTATGATTATATGGAAGGGGGGGATGTAAGAGTGAGAAGACTTTTCTGTCGAACTCAGTGGTATATGAGGATTGATAAACGAGGCAAAATAAAAGGGACACGAGAAGCAAACAACAACTACAGTAAGTAATTTCTCTGCTTTTGCAATTTGCATTGAAAGTTTTTACATTTATGTATTTGTTGGTTTTTTATCCCTTCATTTACGATGCTTTCACAGTAAATTTGTATAGCGCAGTGACCATTCTATCAGACATGTTTTCCAATTAAAATCATACAGCAGGACATTTGGTATTGATTTTGAAATGCGTCACTTTATTACCAGTATGTTGTAGATCTACTAATGTATTAGTTACAGCTGGTAACTATTAACAGAGAGCCTTTTTTAACAAGTGAATTAAGGTTGTACATCTGAAAATATAACCACAAACTCTATGTTCATAAGGTACTTATGAAACATTAAACCACATTTGTGTAGTATACAAACTACCCACAAGCGCAATATGTTTGATTGAACAATATAAAAATATTCAATATTAGAAAATTCAATGACAATTATGAAAATTGCCTTGCAAAACCAATTATGCAATTTGCCAGCCTAGTAATAAAATCTATTATTGCTTCTACAGCTCATTATTACTATGATAATGAAAAAATACTCACTTCCAAAGAGATCACTCACCCAGAGAGAGTGGACATGCAAAATTTATGAAGTATACTTTTCGCATGGGCTAAGGGTGTGTGATACTAATCCTGATCCACGTATATCAATATTTAGAATGATTTTCATATACAACTATTTTAAGACAACATGGTTAACATGTGCTTCCCTCTCCTCCCCCCCACAAATTTGACAATTTGTGTACAGTGTTATAAATTTAGGCAAATAACACATCTACTTCAAGAAAACTGGTGCATGATTTCTTTGAGAGAATACAGAGAAGTATACATTGTATCACTTAAAATGGGAACTCAATTACAAAATCGTTATTGCTCTTTAGTAGTGTCAGAAGTATGTTGTTCTAGTGAATAGTGTTTATAGACATCAAACAACAAATCTCTGTCCTGTGATGCTTTCAAATGCTGTTTTATTTTTTGCTATATAAACTACTGAGCATTATGTAACAACAACAAAATCAAAGTGCAAGAAATGGTAATATGATCGGTTATTTTTCCAACTGAAAATTTATTCCCCCCCCAAACAAATTCTTATTCTTTCCAAGTACTATGCCTGGTTTCTTTGCATCATATTTACTTCATGATTGTAACTAGCATTTGGCATCTTACATAACTCAAAGTTTTCTTTAAATTTGTTTTTATATCAGTCTCCTTTCCCCCGCCAATCTATTAAATCATACATAACCAGATGGCTTGGAAAAGGTAAAACATCAGTTTATTGGCTATGGGCCAAATCCAGAGATTTTTAGTTGGTTCTTACTCAGGCAACCTATCATTGACTTCCAGTAGGATACTGTGAGAGTAAAGACCACAGGACTATATTCTACAAGTGAAATCCTGGCCCCACTGCCTCCATTTTTTTGCAAAACTAATACATGCTGCAATAATATTTTATCTGGTTATTACTTGTATACAGTCTCCCTTGATGAGTTTATAGCATCACACGCTGTTGCATAATTTTACAAAATTTGCTTTTCATGATACCATGCTGTTTAACCAATGTGTTGGTTGTAATTTAGCATTATTTTAATTCAAGTAAAGGCTCTTTATCTGTTATTCCATGTTATTGCTGCATATTGATGATTTTAATCAGGGTTTATTTTAGGATTTAATTATCATTTAGATTTTTAGTTAAAAGTAGATTATTTGCCTCAAAGTTTTTTCGCAACACAAAATCCTGAATACTTTATCTACTAAATCAGGTGTGAGATAAGGAGATGTCTCTGCCACATGTAATTTTCTGTAGAAATATGTGGGAAGTCTCCCAACATATTAAATTAAATTTGCTTGCCGTATTTCATCTACTGCATGTACTAGGATATAATTATTTTAATTCTTTGGTTGGATAAACAGAATAGAGAAAACAATATACAGATCGAGGGATGGGAAAAATTGATTGAGCAATGATAATGGGATAGTATTTTCAGAGGAGCTCCTGTGTATTATCAAATCAAAATATAAATCAAAACAAACTCACTTTATTTCCTTTGTATTTGACTCAGGATTTTTTTTGTTTTTGGCATACCCTCAGTACAAACGAACGAAACCCTTCTGAAGATGTGTTTATGGCCATACACTAAACACATTTCCAGACTGCATTCAGATAAGAAAAAGGTTGGACTAATTTGTTTTCCCCCAGGCAAATGTTATTTTTACAGTAGTAGGCTCAGACACCTCTTATTTTTATCTAATTTGTTCTTAAAATGACATCTATTACCTAAATGGACAAATCCACATGTGTAACCGTCACTCATCTCTGTGCGGTGACTCACTAGTCTGCAATGATCAGTGCTGGAAGTGGTAAACCAGACCACTCATTTTCTCAGGATGGATGGGGCCCCAAAAGTGTCACATAAGAGTCAACCTAGTTAGCTTCTGTGGTTGTTAATGATTCAGTTGCTGCTCTGAGAAATGTCTTCATGTTCTAGGCTGCCAGCCCCACTGTATAAAAGCTTAGATTAACGCTAAGATAGGTGAGAATTCTCTACATTTGAAGGAGGAAAACCCCAACTTTCTCCTATAAGAAATGGAAATGCTGATGTAAAAACACTGATTTCCTGTATCCTGAATGTAGGAGAGAATCTAAAGTAGATCGTGTCATAAAGCAACAGATGTAGAAGAGGAAACAACATCCCTCTTCATTATCAGAAGCATGAGATAAACTCAGATTTAAATAGGGAAATTTCATTGTAAATATTTAAGTGTTAATATAATTTAAGTGTTAATGAAACATGCCAGATTGACAGTCTTGCAGACAGACACCACTTTATCCATATACTGTACAACATGGATCATAGGCAGAGCACGCTTCCTCACAATTAGAAATCTTTGAATGATAATATAACAGCAGCAACTTGATAAGAAGTGAATACATGGTAGTTCTCATATTAATCAACATTATGCATCTGAGGCTACAAAGAATACAAATCAAAGACTGAGAGAGTCAATAAGTAATAAAAGAAAAGGGTCAAGTCTAATATGTGCATTATTTGGAATTCTTTGCATATCAAACTTCTAACATACAGGATGGGGTCACAATAATGTGATCCTATGAAAATCATAGCAAACATAAAATAGAACACTTTAAATCAAGCAGACTTTGATGTACAGTTCATTTTATTAGTTGATTGTTACATAACAAATATTGTACCAAATCCTCATTAATCTCAATTTAATTTCTTCTTGTTCAAAGTTAATTTGTTAAAAGAACTTATTGTAACAATTTAGTCAGCTCTACTGAGTCCAAGAAATAGCATACACTCCAAAAAATCTATTCTAATCTTCATGTCTTCTGTGCTAGCAAAGCAAATTACTGAATCCTGTGCCAAATCAATGATTACCCCCTTAGGCATCAGAAGAATGTTTACTGCACACACATTTCAGTAAAGAGAACTGTAAATAAATCTTTAAAAATCAATTGTTACTGAAATACTATGAATCATCCAGTTCTTTTTCTTGGAACAAGGTCTTCTGTATCAAACATCTTTATATCTGCTGGCAGAGATACCTCTCTTAGCCATACAGCTGATAACTACAGAGTAAATTTGGTCAATCACAGAACCACTAGGCAAAGGAAATCATTCTGCAGCTGACAGAAATAACCCTACTCCTCAGACTTCAAGTTGAAGTGCAGAGAAAGAGCCAAGAGCCTCTCTCTATAAAACTAAAATTATCATCAAGAGACAAATGTGAGGAAGAAGCCTCAGACCTTCAGAATATTTCTTAATTTCAGTTTTGCTTTACTATACTTTGCCTAAGTTTCTTAGTCAACAGTCACACATTTTTCTCAGTTCATTTAAAAGAGACTTAAACTGGCACATGAAACACAGACTGTGGAGGTATTTCTGTCTCAGAAATAGAATGAGACAAAGCAAGTGGAGCGGAGAGGTAACAGATAAATCTCTTAGTGATCAATATCTGCCTTTTTAAAATTAATTTATCTTCCCTTTATTAATGCTTGATTTTCCCATCATTTCAGCTCTAATTATGCAAGTCCTGCAAATTTATTAGATTTTGTGCAGAATGGAAGTAAAAAACAGACCTTATGTTAACTCAGTCTGAAAGAATTTACAACTAGGACTGGATGACACTCTAGGAATTTACATGCTATGTTGGTCTTGAAGCTTCATTCTAAAGACAAATGGCTTCTTGACTACTGCAAAAGTCTTCCCAAAATCTTGAATCCTAACCCTTTAAAAAAGTGAGTGTTTTTAGATTCTATTTTCAGTACTCAACACACCTCTGATTTTTGTTCAAATCAGTTTTCAATCCAGGAAATACCCCACCACCACCATCCCCACATCCATTCTGCTTTGGATGAGGCCAAAATGAGGTTCTAGTGAGATTTTAGCACAGGATGGTAGAAATGTCACACAACATATGGACATTGTGAGACTTCTGTTATTTTGTTCAAAAACTCATAAAAGCATCACACAAGGTTTCAGCATAATTAATTGAACCTAAACTCTAGCCCATATTAAACCCCAACCTGAAACCTAGACCTACTCTAAATCCCAGCACATTGAAAATTAACAAATTTGATCTAGAAATGCATCAAACTGCTATAAACTATATACACACAAGGACAAGAAGCCAACACGATTTCATTTTGAACACAACAGAATAAAACATATAAATTGCATATGGTAGGGGATGCCAAGAATGGAAACTCATGTTTAATTGGGTTCAAGCAAATGTTAAACAAGAGACACAAGGCTGCACTATCTTGTAAAATCTCCTGCTAACCTGTACACATATCCTAAATTTAGCATAGAAATGATACGACTGTATCTAAGGAAACAACAACCAGAAAACACCACTGCCAGGTAATTTTATCCTTCCTTTAGGTCAGATTGTGAACCACTTATTCTCACAGGCAAATGCTTACTCACTAAGTAATCATATTGAGCCAAACTGCTCACTGTTGAGTAAGAGGCTAAGAATATGGCCCTCCATTATGTCCTGTCTCACCTCAAAACATTCTTGAAAGTGGAGGAAATTGTACACGTAGGACAGGGTTTTGAGAGAGTTTACAATCTCTCTTAATGAACAAATTCCAGAACCAGTCTACCTATAAGTAGATTAAACAATTTAATTAAAAATGTTTCTAAAAATGTACAAATTGTTGTTTCTCATTTAAATCAATGGGTAAAGTATTTCTTTCCATGAGGAAGTGTCTCTGAACTAAATTTTATTGTTGCTAGTGTGGAATATGTGGATAAAAAATTTCTTTTATTTTTTACATGGTTGTATGACTCTGGAACTTAAACAGAGTTTTCCTTTAAGATCTGTAGACTTTCACATCATAAACTTAGAGTTGGTCAAAAGTGAAAATCTAATTTTGAAAACTAATTTCAAAATTTTGATGTTTTCATTTTGAAGCGTTCAAAATTGACCCAATTTTTCTCTTTTTTAAAAACAATCCTGAATTTAAAAATATTTATAGAATACATTACTGATTAGGTTATCAAAATGGTAATCAATTTCTTTTCCCAAGAACTTTGATAGTAAATAAAAAAAGTTATATAACCATTTTGATGACATTTTTGAAAAAAAACAAGGCAACATTTTTGGCAAAAAAGCAAAAAATTTTCACATCAATTTTTTGCAAAAATGATTTTTGAAAAAGACTTCTTTTATACATTTTTTTTCCTTTGAAATATTTTGACTAGCTCTAGTGAAGGTACATGGAAAATTAAAGGAACTTGTTCCAAAGAGCTCTCCCAAAGAACAAGTTTTTCCTATTCTCCAGTTTGCCTGAACAACCTACCATTTAAAAATGTCCTATCTATTTGAAGCTGATTTATGCAGATTTAAAGTTCTCACCCCTTTAATGTATCTTCCAATTTTTGCCTTTGAAAGGAGAGAGAAATAATTTTTAAAAGGTATTTTTAATAGATGAGTTCCAGAGGGGTAGCCGTGTTAATCTGTTTTTAGCAAAACAGTGAGAGTTCTGTGGCACCTTAAAGACTAACAAACTTATTTCAGCATTAGCTTTCGTGGGCAGAAACCCACTTCATCAGATGCATGAAATGGAAACTTCAGTTTGGCAGGTATATATACAAATGCAAGGAAGGGTGAGTTATATCACAGTGAGGAGGGCAAGTGTTAATGAGTTAAATTCAATCAGGATGGATGAGGCCATTCTCAACAGTTGCATATGAGTTCCAGCTCTGCAGTTTCCCACTGAACTTTGTTTTTGAAGTTTTTTGGTTGAAGTATTTTTTTAAAAATAGTTTCAATCAAATCACTATAGGAATCAACATTATAATAAACAATGGCTGTTTAAAATAGTAATTTATATATTAATTTTTACTTTAAAATGTTTATGTTAGATCATATGATGATTGTATGAGGGATATACATTTTTGTTTTGTTATTAAATATACAGATAGTTTAAAGGTTCGTGAAGATTCATTTAGATATCTAAACATTGGGCAGGTTTATCTTTAAAGGATATTATATTTCAAAGGTCTCTTAGCATATTCTTCTCAGTAGCTATGGATACAAACTCCTAATTCCCAACAGTTATGTGCCTGATTTAATTAAATACCCAGATGTATACTCAGCCCAAATGGGAAATCCATGAGTGCATACTGCAGTCGAGGTGTTGCAAACATTGTAGATTTAACTAAGATCCAGGGCTCAGTGCAAGATAAACTCTAGTCTGAATTTCCCTCAGACTTGAACTCTGATGTCGCTCTTGTAATTTATTACACCAGAGAAAGTATTTCATATATACATAGCAATATTTGGGATCTCTGTGTCACATAGACCCCCAACTGTCTCTCTAGAGCACTCCTGTAGCAATGAGCAGTTCTAAAGCCAGTAGATCTGGCCACTTGACTATTTCTCTTGCCTAGGAAAATCCCAAGTGGAGAACCACTTTAGTGGCTACTATTAAATACTACCTCCACACACACACGGTCCTGGCAGACAGCAAACAGGGGCATAACCAGGGGGGAAAAGGTATGGCTGGGGTGTCCCTGCATCCAATTCTTCCCTGGGACCCCTGGCAGTTGGTACAAGAGCCAGGAAGTCTCCATGCTGCTCTAACTTGTTCTGCGGTACCTAGCAGCCCCAGGATTATAAAGGTGCCTTTAAGGCACTTGAGCTGCGTGCCCTTCAGAGGAGCTGAAAAATCTGTGCCATAACCTGTGAATTTAGCGCCTGAATCTCCCATTTTATGTGTGGCATGGTCCTAAGCACCTGTGCAGAGTGTGTAAAATACTACTGCATGGTAGCATTCACAATCACATTGTTCCAATTTTGCACAAGTGTAAAATGACCACACAAGGAGCAAGATAGTGGAGAATCAAAGTCTTAGAGCTATCTTGACCATGTAACTGCAGTAATAACAATCTTTCTGTACTTAATATTGAACTCCCTTGCAAGTGGAGTTTTAATGACTTATAGTTTCAGTTGCAGTTGAAGAATATAGATGTAATTTTTAAAAAGGATAAATTACTTTGCCTCCTCTCAATCCAGACATATTTTCAATGTTTACAATCTGTTAAAAATATTTTGGTTCAATATCTCCCACATTACCACACTGGGCTGGCCTTTTCACAGAAAATACATGGAATTAAATGACATAGCTCCATTTTGAGAGGACATATGGTCTAGAGGTACTGGAAGGGGTCTCAGGATACCTGACATCTATTCCAGTTTTTGTAATTTACTTGCTGAGTGACCTTGGGGCAAGTCATTTTACCCCTGGTCACCATCTACAAAATGGGGATGGTATTTGCCTTCCTGGGTAATAAGCTGTGAGATCTATGGATGAAAAGTCCTATAGCAGAGCAGCGTATTATTGTTAAAATAAGTGTTATATGTAGTAAATACCTTTTACTAAAATTACAAAGCATCATTATGGTGAATCAGGAGCTGGAAATAGCTTAAAAAGTGAGGCATAATTTATTGTCTGGACCAATGGTTCTCAATCTGCAGCCCATGGACTGTTTGCAGCTCAATCAGTACACAGTTGTGGCCCATGTGAAATCTTCTGAGCCATACAAATAGTATATATATTGTGTGGATGTGGCCCACATAACACAGAGAAAGCTGCATGTGTGCCCTACAATAGCAAATAGGTTGAGAACCACAGGTCTGCACAGAGGAGCATACAGTTTCACTTGTTATCTTAATGAAAGGAGTATTTTTCCAGATTGCTATATAGAAATTACAGTACTTTGGTAATGAGTTTGATTCCTAATATAGTCTTTGATGGAAGGCATTGGATCTCCTTGTTTGCCACTTAAAGCCTGTTGTGTTTGAATTTTTAAAAATGACATTTTTAGATTTGTAGGGTCTTTGAGTTCTCAGTAAATTGGATAGTGTGATTTATTTATTTTTTCCTTTGGAGTTCTGGAATATCCTAGACATTCTTAAGTATGTACTCATATTGCTCCATGCTCCAAGTGATCCATAGTGATACATTGTGGGACACTTTCCTTATCATTGCAGAATTAGTTTAGGCAAGAAAAGAACAACATCTTACTCCTAGAATGGCACATTGCTTTCTTGCATAATTGACCATCTTTGACTATTTGGCAGCTGAACTTCAATTGTCTATATTAACTGTTGACTTTATTGTTCATTTTAAATTCGGGGTATGAGCTGGCGAAAGTGTCATATGAACTGACTAGCGTGCAGTCAGTTAGAAAAAAATTAAACATGTTAACAGTGAAACATTCAAGAGCACAATAGAGGTTAACAATTATAGCTGCTGAACTGTCAGACAAAAAGTTTCATAACACATTACATCACTTTTATGCATGGAAAATGTTCTGTGTAACAATTGGTGTTGAAAAGCTGGAAATGGATATTCACAGATGCGGCTGTCAACCACACGCATAATACACAGAGGCAGTAAAAATACTGATGCAATCAATATGCCTTATTGACATTTTATGCATTTAGCTTGTGAAACAAAGGACAAGGTGAAGTAGAATTTATAACTGGGTTTTTTCACATAACTCCCATGTACTACTTAGTATATTCACAGGATTTATCAACCACCCAGATGGTCAGCTAATATATGTCTGCCTCACCTCATTAAAGTCAATGGAGCCATGCTAATTTACACCATCTGAGGATCTGGATGTTTTTATCTTGGGGAAATGATATTTTAAATTGTCATAAAATTATAGTAGAGAGTAACATATTAGCAAATATTTGCTAATGCTGTTTTCAGTATGTTGTATTTAGTTTATAGATCAGCATTATGACACAGACATTTGACACAGTATCTCAACTTCTCACTTTTTCTTGTGGCTTTTTCTATAAATTTTGACGTTTCTATCTGTGTAACCATAGCGTGCCTTTACACTGGCTATAATGAGAGCTGTAATTCAATGCTACTACTTGCTGGTGCAGTCCACCTGTGGTCAAAATAGCAACAGCTGCAGTGTGAACTGTACTCAAGTAGACTAAATAGGACTAGACAAAAGACAGGCAAATTGATTGACTTCTGTCTATGCTACAGCTTCCAAGGTTGCTACCACTGGCAGTGAAACATAGCTTGCATTTTTACCAGTGTAGGTAAGGCTATAAGATCGGATTTAATTTGCTGTAACTGGCATTTGCTTTGGGAGTGGGAAGGGAGAAAGCATCTGGATTTTCAGTTGACTTTACAAACATTAAAATGATCTTAGAAACAAACAATTCTTGACTGGATTTAGTAGCTGTGCTATGGTTTTAAGAGAATATGCATACAGTTAAGGAGGCATATATTGGGAATTTGACGCTTCAAGCTAGAAACAATAGGCTGGCATGGCAATATGATCCAGATATTCAGTTTAACAAAAACATTCAATATGATTTTCTTTTCTTTTTAGTAGAATATAATACAAAAGACATCAGAATCAGGGTGCTAATAAATCAATGTGTAACCATAAATGTAAACAAGGATTGTGCCTACTTTCCTCATCCCTGTAACCACAAGAATACCTGCTTCAAAGGCAGCAACAATCACCAACTAACGTACCTCCACCAGTTTAACACAAACTCAGTACATTTGGATAAACAGACTAGTTAAGTGTTTGGATAACAAAAATTCCCTTGATTTGCTACATGAATTTTAAAAAAATTTTCATAGAAGAATTTTTAATAAATATGCCTCACTTTACTTCAATTTCTTCCATGTCTAGCTTACTTTTAAATGTGTTAATAGACACAGAAACGTGCTGTAGACTCGAAAAAGAAGCTGATCAAACTGGGTTTCAGTCTTTTTTACTCTTGGTACATTTCTAACTATAAGGCAGTGTTCTCAAAAACTACAACTAAGGGGAATTGAGTTTGCAGTAGTAATCTAACAATTTTAAAATAGAATCAATACACTAATTTCTCAAATGTGACATTTAAATATAAATCACATTTAAAGTGGCTGAGTGTGTACAGTACTATCGATATGTGTACATCAATAATAGTACCACTGATTTCAGGGAATATTTTAGAAGTGAATCTATACAATTTATCAGGATTGAAATACTAGGAACAAATTTTCAAATGCTGCACTTGCCAAATTTACATGTTCCTCTCTAGTGCTTATAAATCCTACACCTACTCATGCAAATAAGATGATTTGAGTGCATAAATTGCCTCCTTGTGTGCACATTTGTAAATGATGAGTTTTACATTCATGCTGGGTATGTGGAAGAATCAGCATTGTGTGTCTTTCCTGCACAAGGTTGACAAAAATCAGAGGCCACATCTGACCTATTAGGAGAAGTGTTTCTTTGTTGTACACTGGCATCTAGCAGTGTAAGCCAACACACAACCTCTATCAGTAAAGAACTGACAAAACCCTATCTACCTGTGCATCAGGTAAGAGGGCCAAAAAAGTGGGGGATGCTGGCTCAGGAAAAGAGGAGAGCAGGGCAGCCAAAGGATGCATTAATTCAGTCCATCCCTGCTACAGTTTCTGCCACATATGTCTCGTGGAAACAAATGCTGCACACCCTGGCAGGAACTCTGAAGGAGGATGGGAGCAAAAACTGAGCCCCACTGATGTGAACAGGGTGCCAACAGTTTTGACTTGTACCTTGCACTAGCAGAGGTGTTTCCTCCCCTCACCATTGCTTGCACTGTTCACAGCACTGCACAGGAACTGACACACAGCACACCAGATCATTCCCTGGCTAGGATGATTTAACTGAGGTTGGTCCTGCTTTAGGGAGGGGGTTGGACTAGATACCTCCTGAGGTCCCTTCCAACTCTAATCTTCTATGATAGAGCAAACAAGCACTCCAGACAATTTTTGAAGGGTTGAATCTCTATGGTTTATTGGTGGGATTTTAGGTTGATTTAGAGGTACTAACTATGGGTACTTTGGCAAATAATGTTTGTTACAACAGCATCTATTATCCATTGGCTATGTTTTATAGTAGCTTGCTTCTTAGGGCTACCTTAAAAGCCCAGACAAAATTCAGTCTGGTGAGCAAGTTAAATGCAAGACACTCCACACCATTTAGGATTCTTGAGGGGGAGCTGCGTGCCAGCAATACTGGAGAGTAGCCTTTCAGAAACACATCTTTGGCCACTGGCACTGTAGGAGGCGTCTTCACGCTGGCCCAATAGTTTGGTGTGGAGTGTGGTAATGAGGCAGGACCATGGATTGGTTATTACTTGGACTTTGTAGCTGAAATGAATTTCACCCCCTTTTGAGCCCTCCAGACACTTAGTTTGCTGACCACTAAAACTACCTTTGGCAACATATCAAGTAAATGTATGACAAATAAATGGGTCCCTTGCAGAGAAGCATTTTATGATTAGCTAGAAAGAAAAAAAAAATCAAGTTTGGCACAACTTCACAGTGCCACTCCCAAACTAGCTAGTTGTAAAATCCATCCTCTGACGACACATAAAGTGTTACAAGACTCACCCTCTTGCAGTGCCTGTTCGCAGCAAGACCCAGCATTGCTGTGCTCTGTCACAGTTACCCAACAATCTTCAGACAAGTCACTTAAAAATATTCAACCCCTTCTAGGGTCAGAAAGTCCCAAACAAAAGAAGCGGAGCTCATGGGGAACTACACGCTCACTACCTTTCTTTACAAGCAGACTCCCAGCAGCAATAGCCTGTTTCACTGTGTCTGGCAGCACCTGTGCTCCAATCAACCCAATCATCCAGATCAGGTCTGTTCCCTTACCAAGGGCCTCCAACAGATCTTAGCACTTAGCCAGTTCCTAGATCAGCCTGATCTTTCACACTGAAGTAGCCTGTCTTTTCTCCTCCCCAGCTAGGGGATTCTGCCCCACCCAAGCTCAGTCCCTAAGGTTTCAAGCAACCCTCTGCAAACACTTCAATTCTATTCAAGCTCTACAGAGTCTTTTCCCCACTCTTCTTACAGAGCACTGGCTGACACAACTTGCTCCTCTGGAGGCTAGCTTCCCCTAAATAGTTAATCCTTAGGGCTTTTTCTCCTCTTTGGCTGCCTGTGTATCTCACCTCAGTGTTAGATACACACATAGCAGCTCTTTTCCCCAACCTCCAGGTGATTCTGGTAGCAAACCTTCAGAACTTCCTACTTGTTTCCTCTTCCTCCTTTTAAGTCCAACATCCTGCACAGGAATGGATAGGGCTAACTGAACAGGGCTGACTGGGACCAAGGACTTCTGGCTCTCAAAGGGGCAGGCAACCCTTTTACAGGAAGCCTTTCACATTTTCTAATAGCAGTTCAAATAGAAATTAAGGATCCTGAAAATAATAATCCTGGCAACATTTCCTCTTTCACTTAACCCACTATTCCCACCCCCACCCACCCCCAAAAAACAACAACAACAAAACATCAAAATGAAAAAGAAAAGAAAATTAAAAACCAAAACCAAGCTACTACAAAGCATACTATATAATGGCTGTTGCATTTACAGGATTAGTATATTAATATTGTGGTAAGCAATTTAAAAGGTCTCTAGAAAACACCCTGAGAATTAAAAGCTAAAAGCTAAGGATAAAATTTAATTAATTTGTGTTCTCAATGACTTGTAATGGATGGTTGGCTTTCTGCATTATTTTTCCTAGTAAATAATAACTTTCCAACTTTTATTCCGGAAAGAATCTCCATAATTTGGCTTGGAGACCTTTTGTTTACTTTAGTGAATTGTGATCAGTCAGTACAAGCATTGTATTTGATACATTTTGCTAACATTTACTAACGAATGGTAATATTTTTATATTCAGTATTAAATTTCTTGGGAAAACCATGAATATAATGACAAAAGTTCTGTGTATAAACCTGCCTACTTTCTCTTAGGTACTGAGCCATTCATTCCCCTTTCCTTCCATAAATGGCATTAGATCCAAGAAGAGAACAAGGGAACAAGCAAGAAGTATTTGCCCTTAACCAATATGTCAGAAGGGCGTACAAAGACTCACAGAATTTGAAATTGTTAGCAGGTTTGTTCTTATGCCCTGTCACACAATACACTGACACTTTTCTCAACTTCAGATGTCAAAATATGAAATTCTGTATGTAGACAGAAAGAGAAAAAAATTCAATTTATTTCTTATAACTTATGTCAAAATATGTTTGAAACAACACTATTCCAAAGTGGTCAATTCATCCATCTAGTAAACATATCAACATAGAAATTACATTGAGGAATTAAAGTGTAGGTAACTGAATGTCCAAATTAATACACAGATGCACAGATTACTTGATTGCAAATATTTGACTCAAAACTGTCATACCTCCATTTTTGGCTGATTCTCTATGTGATCTGAGAAATATATTAGTTGTAGCCATCAGTTTAGAGAGTATATTGCAGTCAAATGCAAAAAGATTTGATATTACCACATCTTTCTAGGAAATTACATAAATTAAAACATTTTGCACTCAATTACTGTTTTGTCTTTTGAATTTGAATAAATAAATTTATTTTATTGTTCTCTTATATTTTGGGGGTATAGTATGAACTACTTAATGAGACAGTCTCTGAAATTACACTTCCATCCAGATTCTAGAGGGACGGGGACAAAGGGAAATGTACATAATGGCTAGGTTGCTGGTTTAAACAAAAAAGGGTACCACTGGCACCACATGCACCAACTTGGAATTATCAGGTGTCTTATGATATATGGGGCATAAAAGGTTTGACCTAGTCTGGGCCTGATCCAGCCAAAGCATTTAAGAATATGTTTTAACTTCAGGCATGTGAGTAATCTCATTAGCTAGGAAATTAAAGTAGAAAATAATTTAGAGAAGAAGGCATATCAGCTCCTGACACATTGGAGAAACTGTTAAAAAACCCTTTATCACTGGGACAATATGACCCCCTAATTGGCAAAATTTTAGTAAACATGAATAGAACATTTCAGGATTAGATCTCAAAGCATTTTACAAATATGCATAAGTATAATTTTTAATTTTTTTTTAATTTTGAGAATGTTGAGATCTGGATATATTAAGGGGTACATTTTCAAAAGCACCTAAGTGACTTAGGAACATAAATCCCTTTTCCAAAAATGATTTACCATCTAAGCCTAACTGCAAGTCAAGGAGACTTATGCTCCTAAATCATTTAGGATTTTTTAAAAAGTGCCTAAGTGAGTTGGCCACGGTTGCTTTAATTTTATAAATTAAACTTAATATTTAACTAATATATTTATAAAAAACATTACACATTAAACCTTATTAATCTACAAATCAAATATACCGTGTCTCACTAATATCCACACTAATCACAAAATATCCAAAATCAACATTAACTATTATAATACTATGTAGTATGTTTCTGGGAATTATAACAACATCAAGCTGTGGAAACTCTATTTACAATACAATGATTGTAGAAGGAAAATCTGTAATTGCTACTGTGTAACAATAAGTTGTTTGTACTGTTTTCTCAGTCTGCATTCTGCTAATCCATGTGATCTGATAACGACCTAATTTCAATGGGATTTATAGTGGATCTAAAGTAATTTGTAATGTCTTTATTTTTAGCATTTCAGTCATGTAAATTTACTTATGCAACATTACACCCATTTATAGTAAGGACTAGATAAAATGCTTTTATGTTTAGTCATCAGCCAAATGTTTGTGCAACATATCAAAGAGTTTGGGTGCATTTTAAATTTTTAATACACTAACCTAACAACTAAGAGACTAGCTAAATAAAAGTAATAGTTCTTTTAGAAAGGACAGCGTTCCCCTCCAAGATTTTAAGGGAGGATTTGAAGAAAGTCAACACATGGTTTCAACATTTACTGGAAGGATTTACTGGAAAGAGAGGAATTCAGAAAAGAATTAAGTGCATCTTAAATTAACTTTAGCTTGATTTTAGATTAAGTTAAAGATATGTATGTGTGGGGGGAAGGCTACCAAAGATGATGATGATTAGTGGTAATAATTTAAAATATGGTCCTAAACCCTTTAAGTATAGCTGCAGGGCACTACCTACCTGCAGTGCCTGATTCATTTCTCAAAAGAGGGTTTGATCCTTTGACCTCAGATGCTAATACCAAACTCCAAACTGTTACAAATGGAAACAGAGTCTGGCCCAGATGTGTAAATAAGGAGTTGGGGAGTAAATAAGTAATGTCTTTAAAAATTAATAAATTTAATTTTATAAAATAATGTAAAACAAAATTGGAGAAGAATGAGAGAAAGCAAACTGTACAGTCTTGTCATCATTCCAGAAGGCACTATGTGAACCAAATCCAAGAAATATACAATGAAAATAAATAGCTTTTATTTTTTTAAATAGCTCCAATGCTGTGTTGTGTTTTTGTTCTTGAACTGAGGATGACATGGTACATCACAGCACTACAATACTTAAATTTGTTAATTGTTAAAGTATCTCTTTTAAAGTACAAATCCCCATCACCTAAACAAAATATCAGATGGACTCATTGTTGATATATTATTTCATTCCTATAGTTATTGTTGACTTACTAACTCCCTCATTGTTCCTTTAGCTCTTATCAAATATAAGTCATCAGTGGTTTATTGGAATATATAATTTACTATATTCACAGTTAGCCCATTCAATATAACCTCTCTTGTGATCTATTTATATTTACTGTGTTTATCTGATTTTCTGTACCAGGTATTTTTAAGACACCCATCACCTTCTTATCTGAGTGCAATACTGAGAATTGCTCAATTTAATATTTGATGTGTACACTATTTAATACTGTATTTAAATACTCAGCTTAGTATTTGATATGCACAGTGTGCAATATACAGTCGGGCAAATCTTTAACTGAAACTTTTCAGTGCCACTGGAATACAAATAATAATAGCAATAATAAAAACATTTACTTTGTATGCAAATACAGTTTGTGCGTGCAAGTCTGAATTTCTGTAAGTAGAAAATTCAACTATGCAAAATTATACACAAATTTTAGAGGCTACGTATACAATATGGCCTCCCAAATTTTTGAGTTAGAGATTGAAGTTATAGACTTTCATTTCAGCAGGCAGAAATCCAACCATATTTACATGACAGTGTTACTGCAATTAAAACATTTGCAACTCGTGAATACCAGAGTATATTAGAGACCATTGTGGGATTTAGGCTGTACAACCCCCACTTTCCCTCCACCACACACTTGTTTGCTTATACATTACGTGTGTGGAGATCATTAAAACTTCATGACATAAATAAATGCTAAATGAAAGACAAAAATTATGCCAATTGTGACAGGGAGGAAATGAGAGGAGAGGGTCATTCCCAAAACCCCCGAATCTGAAGCTGTATAGTACTTAGTACACTAAGTGTTAGCTATTGTCTCACAAGGGTTTTTACCATTTTTAAGAATATAACCAGAATGCAGCCTTCTGTCTCAAAGGTTGATGTGACAGGGTTTGATGCCTTTGTGACTATACTAATCCATTATACTGTAAACTACCAAAAAAGTGGCTCAGTTATTGTCAGGGATGGGCACATGGAATTTTGCTTACCTGATGCTATGGCTGCTAGTGTGGCCATAGATTAAGTTTAAGTCCCTTAACAGATTAGTGGCAGATAGCTTTATGGTACATTGCCGTAGTATTCAGATATATTACACGTGAGCTCTGATGTTCAAGATAATGAACTGATGCAGTTAATAGTTTATAGGAATAACAGAGGTATTTTCCACATCTTTGTTTCTGCAGCCTCAAGGCTATGGAATGCCCTCCTTAGTTTATACTATGTGTAGTACTAGGGCCTTCCTTAGTCTGTACTATGTGTAGTATTAGTACTAAGGGCCTCCTTAGTCTGTGAAGAACTGGAAATAGTGTCTTTTAAAGTAAATTTAAAACCACTTTATTTAAGAGGGCTGAGTTTTGGCATATAGATTTTATTAATTATTTTTATTTATTTAATTGTTTTAATAGCAAGTTTTATTAAAAAATGCATGAGACATCTTTGATTTGTGCTCCTAAGTCCCCTAGGGACAGATTTTTAAAGGTATTTAGGTGCCTAAAGAAGCAAAAAAGATACTCAATGGAACCTAGGGGCCTAGTGGGATTTTCAAAAGCTCCTATCTACATCTTCAGGTGTCTAAATACCTTTTAGAAATCTAGTTCTAAAGGACTTTTGAAAATTCCACCCAATATCAATGAATACGAGCATTTTCAAAGGGATGTAAAAGTGCTCTTATTTTGATTCAAGTTGGGAAAATAGCAGATTCAGGTCAGGTCTTATGAACTACATCTAATTTCATGGCCTTCTTTAAGTGACGCTTTCCAGGCATTCTCTTGCGAAGAATATGTTCATGAGTGACTGATAACGTAGGTTACAGCAGTGCATTCTCAGCCAGGGGTATGTGTACCCACCCCTGGGGCTATTCAGAGGTCTTTCAGGGGGCATTCAACTCATTAAATCAGTGTTTTTTCAACCTGGGTATTGCAGCCCGGAGAGGCATCATGTTTACCGAAGGTCACAAGTCCAGGTCTGACATTAGGTAGTGACAAGCGGGGCAACGACCCAGGGCTCCACGCCACAGGGGGCCCCGCGAAGCTAAGTTACAGGCTTCAGCTTCGGGAGGCAGGGCTTGGGCTTCAGACAAGGCTCACAATGTGGGATTTTTTTTTTTTTGGCAAGATTTCTAGAACTGCCTGGTTTTCATGATGGTTCTCATGGTATTTCTGTATTTCCAATTCCAGCCAAAACAAGGAAAGCATTTTAATAGAGAGATTTAATTTTTTTTTTAAATATGATGCTTTAGGATTTAGTTTAGCATTTTGGGAGAAGGTTTAGACTGGTTATGATTTTATTCAAACTGGTTTACTAATTCTCAAGATATAGGTACAAAGTTGAACAGACTACTATAGCCACCCACTGGGGGCGAAGCACGAGACTAGTGCATTGGTCAGCAACAGCACTGAAACTTTATCCTCATATGCGTCACTCCTAGTTACTGCTGAACAGCCAAGGGAACTGAAAAGGGGAAGTGATAGGGAAACACAGGACATAGGATATTACTGTTTTGTTTTAAACTCAACCTTTAAGGCAATACCCTGCAGTCCTTACTCAGACAAAATCTCCCATCCATTAAGTTTATACATTTTTCTCTAGTTTTCATCAGTATCTTGATTAGTGTATAAGTATCTTCATGGGGAGAAAATAGCAGTCTGAAAGGGCTCTTTAACCTAGCAGAGAAAGTACAACAAGATCCATGGTCTGGAAGTTAAAACCAGACAAATTCAAATTATGAATAAGAGACAAATTGTTAAGCGTGGCGGTGACAACATTGGTGCATACTGCCATGGGAAGTGATGAATTTTCCATCTCTTGGTGTCTCCATATCAAGACAGAATGCCTTTCTGGAAGATTGGCTATAGTCAAACATAAGCTCTTGGGCTCAGTACAAAGGTAACTGAGTAAATTCTCTGTCCTGTGTTATACAGGAGGTCAGACTAGATGATCTCATGGTCCTTCTGGCCTTAAAATCCATAAATAGTATCTGAGCACCTCACATAGGAGATTATCCTTATAACACCTCTGTGAGCAAAAGAATATCAGAAGCTAGCATCTTATCTGAAGATCTTAGTGTTTCAAAGATATTACTTCTCAGTCCCATTTCATCCACCTCCCTCCACAGGTAGACACAAGAAAGAGTGCAATCCCTTGTGTGAGGGCTGGTAGGTGGGCTAAAGAAACATTTATATTAAATAAGTTTCTGAGGGAAATATATTTGCAAGCTGTACCCCCCTCCAACTACAGTGCTTGACCGACAGGTTACATGTGCAAAGTATTGGCAGAGCACCTACAGAGACAGAGTGTGGCTCGGTCAATCTGCTTCACAGCTGATGGTCATGGCTGGTGCATTTATTTGTGATAGCACCATGTGATGTCACTCTGTTCCACTCTATGGCAGTGAAATCAGTGGTGGCAAGAAATTCTGAGGCATTGGGAGAAACCAGACAGCTGGAAACATGTATCATCAGATCTGCCGAAGTTGATGCTTATGTGCTCAGAATTAATTCATGTGTAATTTAATAAAAAATGTTACGCTGCTTTTCAATGGGAGCATTCTAGAAAGAGCAGCTGCTCCCTAATTTCTCCCTCATTTTGGCTGGCCATGCATTATGTTAGCTAGGAGCCATTGTCGCAATAAGAGCGGAGGAATATGTGTCAGAACTGCCTTTCCCCTTGTCTCAGTTTATATATTCAGGGCCAGATCCTTAGCTGGTGTGAATCATAAAGGTGTCATTGAAATAAATACACCTTCGCTGATTTGCAGCAGATCAGTGTATCGTGATTTTCACTGTTTGCTAATGAAACACTCAGGAAGTATGTGGGTTTATGAGGGGATTAGTTTAGAAAGAAAGAAAGAAAAAGAAAAAGAAACGTGGCTGAAGATTCAAGCAAACAAACATTTTATAGCTGAACTTAATGTAACTTTAGAGGTCCTAAGTTTACATAAGTAGTTTGATTACTATAAAACATAAGCATAACTTTTCAATATCTTTACAATTATTCCATGACTTTTGATATTATTACTATGACTAATTGCTGTTGTTTTCTCAAAATTCACCATAACAATATTTCGGCCTTAGTTGTGATCACATCAACAAAATGTGCAGCCTATAATTGTGGGGCCCTTCTCTCTACCCGTAGGATACAAGTAACTTCCTTTGGTTTCAAATGGAGTTAGCAGCATCTTATTAACAAACTGTGAGAGAGAATTGGAGGAACTGAATCCCGGATGTTTACTGTGAGATTTAACTGATCTCTTAAAGGGATGGAGACCTATTCCAAAAGTTTGTCTGCTACTAAAAATAGCTAGAAGCAAACGATAATCTGCTCAGCCCAGGTAAAAACAGCCCCACAAAATTCTGTCCTCTCTGTCCAAATATTTCTATATAAACATGTAAAACAAATAAACTAGAAAGACCTTTTTTTGTGATTACTGAAGAAATTAAAACAGTGGAAGAAAGTGTAGGGGTCCCAAAATCAGCTCTTTAATGTCTTGTTTTTAGTCTAACGGCCAGGAACTTGAGGGTAATCAAATAACAGAAGAAGGGCCCAATTTTATGTTTCTTGCACACCCTAAGTTCCCACTGATGTGTATCTTCTCCCCCAACCTTCCAAAAAAATCCCTGCAGTTGACTGACTGAAAGTTTTAATGATTTCAGAAATATCAGAGAATAAGGAAATATTTTATTGTATTTTTCATAAAAGAGTGAAAGACTGTACTTTTAAAGTACAAATAAAGGAGTACTTGAAAATGCTCTTTGGGGAATGCACTTGCATGACTGTTAAAAGTCCAGATCCTGCAAGACGTTAAGTGCTTTCTGTGAAGTGATGAGCAGCCTTACTTCCTATTATTCCTAATCAGTGCTCAAGGCCCAACATCTATATTACTGTGATAAGACACTTTTGGAAAAAAAACGTCAGCACAAATAAGAATTCATAGAACAGTAGTAAAAATGTGAAGTCATATTCACATTTGAAGTTTACAAACTTAAACTGCTCTTTACAAACTAATCAGATTTGCTGGTTTATTAAATGTCTAAATTCCTAATCCTGAAAACACGTGTGTAACTTTACTAACAAGAGATTCTCAGAGACTTCAATGGGACAATTCGCATGAGTAAAGCTTTCATGTGTATAAATGTTTGTAGCATGGGATTTACAGGGGTAACAATTGATTTAATTTTCCTCATAACATTTGAAATCATCAGTAAAGAAGCAGATTTGATTGTGAATCTGGAAAATATGATTAGACAAAAACAAAGATGTAAAAAAACAAACATAACAAAACCAAACAAAATAAAAGGAAAGTTGGCTATAGTTACTATGATACCTTATGTCTGATAGCCTGTTCCTTTAACTCAGGACTGGTTGAAATTTTCACTCTCCTTTGCTGCTGCTGCTGCTTTGTCCAGTTCTGCTGTGGAACCGTTCAGCTAAAGGACAACTGAAGACTGTGATACCTCTAGAAAAGCTACTGGCTTCTAGATGCCCAAACCATCTAAAACCCTCATATGTTTTGTGGAACTACTTGAACCGTAATATATAGATATGTCCATGATTACTTGATTAAAAATCTGGATGGTGCACAGTGAATAAAGCTGAAGAGTTATATTTCCTTCTATCTTTTATATTCAATGAATGTATGTCTCATTTACCATACACCATCCAACATTCATAATAAATGAGGCACATGTTCTGCAGAAATAATTTGGGATGAATTATCTGAATTACCAGCAAGTCAATAGACTTAACACTGTATGGTGTGTGTCCTGGTTAGATATGTTCCTTGTCTGGTCTACATCATATATTAAAACACTCAACAGTAGACGTGCAAGTATTACTATTTATGGACTACAAATGCTGTTACCAAGGGTTGCACATGAAGAGAGAGATTGTGCTTTGGAGCAAGAAGGAGAATTTATTCTATATATATTAAATGAAAATAGCTAAATATGATTCAGAGACTGCAAAACTCCCATTGACTTCATTGGCACCAGGATTTAAACCTAGAAAAGGCATTTTTAGACTGCTAAAAGGATGTGTAACTAGAAGTAATGAAACTTAACTTCAGTTAAGACAAGGAAATATTAGGCTGAATATCAGGAACAATTTTGGAACAATTTTGATTGTTGAATAGTTGATCAAGGGGACTAAGGACATTTTGAACAGTAGACTGGACAAGACACAAGCAAATTATTGTAGACATCCTCCTCCTTTATTTAATGGGAAATGAACTAGATCTGCTAGGTATTTTTCATCTCTTATTTCTGTTAGTCAATGATTCAGTGTTCTGTTCTTATTCAGGTTCTGTTAAAATCTGAATTATTTGTTGTCAGTAGAACCAGAACAATCTGAGTGACAGAATCAGATTATATAAATATATGTCCAATGAGCATCTCAAAGGCAAATGAATGAGCTGCACGTTTTCTATCACCAGCCCCTCGTGGTGCTGGTGGTGGGGAGGTAGCATACATTTTTAAAAGTCTCTTGGATTTTGTACATTGCAAAGAATTATGTACTGCCTGGTTGTGTTTTCATAGGCTCTGCAATAAGTGTGTTGAGATGTCTTGCTTCAGCTGTTCCCATGGCAAATCATAGACTTTAATTTGGAAATCTAGCTAAAATGTATTATAAACTAAGTAGCGCTTGCTTTACTTTTTACACTGAGTACTGAGACTCAAGAAATATTACAACATGTAATGCAGTATTTATAAATTAAGCTATCTTCTGAGACAGTCTAACCTGTTCAGATGAGGATTTTACTGTCCCAACCTTGAAATGATCTGAAATCTTCCTTTTGTTTCTCTGCCAAAGGCTCTAGAGAGCAAGTTTAAACTCTAAACTAATATTGTAGCCAGCAATGCTCTTATGTCTCCAGTTTATTGATGTTTTATTTTTTAGAAGAGCTCATTGCTAGCTATACAACTCCGCTGATAAGAAAGTATTCTACTTTATATTTAACATGGTTTTTACAATATCCTGCTATGAAAATGTCACTTTGCTCCTTTTCGGACTCATTTTATGAACACTTTAATTAACAATTAGAGGGAACAATTATTTTCAGTAATGCTTGCCAACAATTTATAATAATACTAGGATAAAAATCTACTAAAAACATAACAGAAGGGATTCTGGCTATCACCCTGTGCACTGCAGCAATGGTGCACCTGGGCCTAAAAGTCATGCAGGCCGCCTGGGGGGAACTCTCCCTATGCAGGCCTCACCAGTCGTGGCACACATTGTGCCAGGAGCCTGAGAAGGTGTATCGGGGTGCAGGGAGAGTCTCCATAGAGTATACTGCAAGCTGAAAGGCAACCCATAGATAGCCCTTGTTGGGGAGAGGGACACAGTATAAATGAGAACAGCTTATGCTTTAGAGCCATCTTTGTCCCCACCACCGTTGGGCTGTGGATTCTGCTCTGCACCATAGCATTTGCATTTCTCATGACTTTTGGTCTCCACATCCAGCCAGAAGAGGATACTTTTAAATGTATAGGGGATTATATATTGTATAAAATATGCCTGAACTTGGAATTCTGAAGAACAGAATGCAGGTAATCAGACACTAACATTTCTAATTTATAAATATAAACACACACACATACAATTATACACATTCACACTATACTTTTTAAATAAAAAATGACTGCTTAAGAGCATTGTGAAACTTAGCAATTACGCCAGCAGAAAATTTAGCTGGAATTGTTTGCCGGGTTCCCATTCTGCAGAATGGATATGCTAGATAGGCTGCCTGCTTCTCTGAAAATTATCTTCCATTGTTGTTTGCAGTGTCGTTGTAGTTGTGTTTGACCCAGAATATTAGAAAGACAATTGTTTCTTTGTTTCGGAAAATTAATCACAAGTGGGAAGCAGGCCTGCTTTGCCAGTTCCCAAAAGGCAATGTGGGCAGCTGTTGTTTCCCAAGATCATCAAGGACAACAATTATTTTGGGACTACATATACTTCCCAAATACTAGAGTCCTTGAATATAAAATCATCCAAATAGTGGGAATATTCACCCATCCCTAAAATTCTTATTTAACTGCATCTCATTGTATACATAATTTATTGCCAATTCTTGGGCTATTGGTTGTTTTTCTTAAAACCCTGATTCCTTGTATCAGGTGATTACAATAGACTCTCAGCTTCATTAAAAAAGTAAGTTTCTAGCCATAGTGATTGCAGAGAAAATCTTGAAAACACAAACCCTAATAGCTCAAAAACCAGAAAGGAAATAAGCCCCCAACAATTATTATTTTTAAAATACCATGATTTTGCAGCCAATCACATTTTTTCTAAGGGCTTGACTCATGATTTTTCAACATTTGGTGTTGGCGATAATTCTATATAAACCATAATGAAAGACTAGACCTAGTAGAAATTTTGGACCAGAACATATTTTGTCAAAAAACCACCTTTTTCTTCAAGTTTACAAAAAAAGTTAGGATATTGGATCAGTTTTATGAAATCACCTGACTAAATTTCACAATTTTCTTGCCAGGGGAATTACTGAAGATTGAGGAAAATTTGTGTGACTTATTTTTAATTTTAAGCTGAATTGTTTGGTTGTTATCAGGAATAGTTGCAGTACTGGGTCTGGTATCTTGACCCATGTCATGTGGCCAGGAGTTAGCAGAACACATTCAGTTGTCTGCTCCCAATCTTCTAGTGCTTGCTCATACTGAATGCAAGCTGCCCCCAAAGTGCTACCACTTGTATTTGGTCATCAGAAATAGCTGGCCATTATGCAGGGTGCCCACTGGAGGAAAAAGCTGTGCACCCTTATTAAAGGCAAGGCAGTAACCTAGCCCTTATAAGTCCACACTCTTTCAATCTGAAAAGATGGAACAAGATGAGGTATATGTATATTTGAAAGGTGTGAAGGACAGATTTACCTAAATGTGTATCCCAGGCAGAAATCTGAATGAAAAGGAATGGGCTGAACACTAGGAGCTACCTCACTACGTCTGCCTTTTAAAATCTCATGTAAACAGTTGCAAATGCCATTCAGACTGTAAACTCTCAGGACAGGGGCTGTCTTTTTGCATTTATGCATAAAAGCTTAGTACCAGAGCTCGGATCCATGACTGTGATGTCTAGGGACAATAATAATAATAAAACTAAAAATATTTCATTTCTCTAGTCAAGTAAGCATTGTGACCTCCAGAAACGAGTATCATTAGTGGAATTTTAAGATCATTATTCTTTTCACGTTCTATTTTGGCAGGCACTGATGTAAAAGTGACAAAGAACGGCAAAATTTTCTTAGTCTCAACATAAAACATTAGGACATTTGTTGAAATCCAATTAATACAAAATGGTCCACATAAGGCAAGAGGGGGTAATGAGAAATAAACACTGGTAAGAAAAACTGAAAGATAGGGATTTTAGTAAAATATCAAATTTCCTTGAAAAATTCATCATTTAGCATATTTAAAATTATGGCCATTTTCAAAGACAATGTACATTCATGAATAATCCTAAATGAAAGATTAAGCAATTTTCTTAAAACTAGGCTATGATGCTAAGAAACTTTATATCTTTAGAAATGTTTAACTGGGAATAGATTGAAGAAGACATTTGATAAAATTATTCAACTCTAGGGTTTGTAAAAAGAGTGACCATCATGAGTTTGCTTAATCATGACCTGGTGAGTGCAGGCTCCAACAGATAGAAGACTGTTTGTGCTCTCCTATCCCTGTTTAGAAGGTCCATCAGGTTACACTGCAAAAAGAGCAAGGTACCATCAAATGGAATTGATTGAAAAGACTTATCCCATGGGCCTCTTTGAAAAGAATGATTTACCAGAAGAGGATCACCAAAAATGTTCCATATGATATGAGTTGTGTACATAGTTGTAATTGTGAATCTGTAATTATCAGTTTATTCATGTTACTACATATCAGCATGCATGTTAAAGGCTTTTTATTGTATTTGATATTCAGAAAAATGTAAAAATATATTAAAAGAAAGGAAAATTGGAAAGAGAATCCAAAATTCAGCAGATCTTTGATAGAGAAAAAGGGGTGTGTAATTTTATGGAAGGACCTTTGATGCACAAAACCAAAGAGGAATGAAGAAAAAAGATTCCCCTAGATGTAATAGAAAAAAAATCAACTCCAAAGAATTTTTCCCTCAACCTCAACATTAAGACACATCCAAGGGGAAACTTATTCTTCTAAAGTAAACCTTCACGGACAAAAGTGTTCAGGCAGTCATTTTGTTTCCAATAAATCAAAAGCTAGAATTTAGGGAAATAGCTTTTTCTTTTCCTGAGTCTGTGAGCTTACTTTTGGAATAAATCAAAAATAAATGATTCCTTGTGACTGTGAGTATTAATGAAAAGGATGAAGATTAGGGATATCTTTAATTTGAGACATAGACACAGTATTTATTTTACAAAGGTTGCCTGTAAACTGTTAAAACAGATTAATTTGCCTATTGTTTGGTAACAATTACTTTAATAAACTGTGGTTCTGAATTTTGTCTGTCTTCTTTTTGTCTTTTAATGCTAGTTAGGTTATTAACACCATAATTAATGCAAAAGAGCACGGTTACACCCAATGCTATGTCGTACTCAGTATAAAACATGGGATTTATGGAAGAACATTAATCCTGAATAACAATATTATTCCTTATTATTACCATATGTTTAGCTTTAGGGGCAATGTTTTTTGGAGTGAAATGTAGTTTCCAGCAAAAAGAAAAATGACTAAGTACTGTAAAAGAGTTTGACCAAGAAAATATTTGCATGAAATTGTACAATGGAGACCAGTGAAAGTAAAGACTTCCTAATGAGTTTAATTAATAGATGCTGGAACTAGGAGTGGTGGGGATGCTGCCTCACCCCATGGCTTGAAGTGGTTTCCATTATATACGTGGTTTACAGTCTGGTTCAATGGCTTTCAGCATCCCCACTATGAAAACTGTTCCAGCACCCCTGGTTTAATTAGAAATTCATTAATTCACTGAAATGCTCAAGAGAGGCACATTTTTCTTAAAGTGGCTGATATCATATTGCTAGTCACAAAACATTCTCTAATATTACCATGGTTTTTCAGTGTAGTTAAATGAGAAGTGTCACACATATGGTGTTTGGATATCAAATTAAGTACTGAAAAGATTGAGGCCGGAAGTGCCACCACTACAGACAGATCTACATCTTCAGGGTATGTTATCTGGTGGATAAAGCAGGGGACTGGAGTCAGAACTTCTTGGATCAATTGGTAACAATGCTGGTGACTCACTCTAAGACTTTGAGGAAAGTGCTTAACAATTGCGTGCCTCAGTTTCCCTATCTGAAAAGTGGGTAGAATAATATGTATGTTAGGAATGTGAGAAAATACTCATATAGCCTCTGCGGCTATGCATAAAACTTAAAATTAACGAAAAGTCAAGCAATATGCCACAAAACAAAACTGCAAACTAAATATAGTCACCAAAACTAATAATATAAGGTCATGTTAAAACACAATGGGTATATGTCCAAAATACTTCCTTAAATTACCTTTTATTTTACAAGACTGCCTCACACACCATATTTAACAATTCTTCAATGCAACACTTAAGCCAAAATGGTTATATAGTAAGGGAAGATGGGGGTATTTTCTCTAGAGCATTCCCCCTTGATCAAGAAAAGGACAAACCCTGCAAAGTTTTACTCATGAGAGCAGTCTCATTGAAATCCCCAATCTTCAATACTGAAAGGAGGGAGGATTAAGCTTTATGCAAGTACTGGCCAACTGTTAGAGACTAACTAAAATACTCTGAACAGTGACAGTAAAAATGGCATTGTAGGATGCTGTGCTTGTCTCTCAATGATTTCCAGATGAATGTATTAAGTTTATGAGTGAAAAAAGTTTGCTTTTTCTAAATACCAACCTAGAAACTCATACCCGGCTCTTTTCTTCTCATGCATTACTCCTAGTAATGTGTATCCAGAAGGCCAAATTCCACCCTTGATGACACCTGTGGAACTTTATTAGCTTTGACATTGTTCTGTACATGTGTAATAGATTAGAATTTTAAATGAGTCTATTGATGATGCAGAATAAAGGATGGAATCCAGCTTACTCTTTCATTTCTGTATAGGCACTACAGAGCTAAAAGGAATAAAAAGTATTAAAAAATTACTTTTGTCACAAAGGTAAGCATGTGTGACTCTCAAAACACATGCAGATTATTATGACATCAGGAACAGGAGAAACTGAATGCAAAGATCTTTTTCAGTCTTTGCAAAAATGTTCTGTATAGACTTGGCCAGCAAAAATTATCCTTAGTCAACTGGAAAAAGGAGTACTTATTTGAGTTCAAGTTATCTTAGTCAACATTTAATTTCTCCATCAAACTATCATCATCTTTTGGCTAATATAGATGTGTTTTCCATAACGAACTCAGCAACTAGCACTCCCAAAGAGTTCTTGTCATTTTAAGTTTGACACAGGGTAGCAAGAACTGAACTCATGGAACTGGAAAGATATGTTAGCAATTGAATAAAGCAGTTCTGCATGAAAGCCTCTCAGCATGATGCATTATATGACACGTAGTGGGGGCAAGTCACAAGGGAAATAAATGGGATACAGTTTAATACTGGAGTCATTAAATTCTTGGCAGCCTTTATAATCTTATTTTGATCACAAACAACTGCTTTCAAGGACCTGATCCTGCAAGAGGCTGAGTGCCTTCTGAAAAGTACCAAGAGCCTTTCACTCCAATTGTCTGGAGTGGAGCAGTTTTCAGCAACTCTTAGAGGGGCTCAGCAGCTTGCTGGATCAGTTTCAAATCATTGCTAGAGACATTCTTTGGGCACTTCACTCTTGGTAGGACAGCTAAAACAAACTGCAGCCTTGAATCTGTCTTTCTTAGGTATTTATAGGCTACCAATCACCACAATTAAGTTCCAAAGGTCAGTACCTCAGATAGCCATCTTCCCGAACTTTCCAGATCAATGGATCTAACTGATTTTGTCCAGCGATTCCCATTAATGTAATCATTTGCACATTATCTTATTTCAACCAACGCAGTTCTCAGTTTTAGTCTTGATTTCCTTCATAAATTCAGTTCATCCTTATTCTCCTTGTATTATCTCCAAAGCAGCTAGCTGGTAGGTAGCTTCTTTCTGATTAGTCTCAAGTGGCTCAGATTTCACAATCATCATATCCAACACTTGTTGCACACAAACACAACACTTGATCATGAACTCATTCCATCTAGAAATTGTATTAAACTGTTTAAGTACTACAAACAAGCAGAAGTGGAGAAATTCATAGATGATAACATGTCAAATTAGGACATTTTAAACTGAACAACTTCCCACTCTGGTGCACTTTCATTTATTAATTCATATTTTTATACCCCACTGCCATTGGTTTTGTCTAATGCATTTTTTAGATTAAATGGAGCATCTGATACATTTAAACTGACCATAAAAGACATGATAGTTCCCCTCCCCATACTGCCCCAGTCAATCATAACTCAACCTGTGATCTTCCATAGTCTATCATATGCTTAACCAAAGAGATGTCTTGATTATACTCTGAATAGTAGTAAATATGGGCTCTGGTAAAGCATCAGAAAAAGTGAGTTCCACAGCTTGTGGAGATTTGACTGAAAACATACTGCCTCCAATCTCCAAAAGGGAGTATCTGGAGAATGTCAAGCACCTCTGTTGATTTGACGAAGTGGGCTGCAGCCCACAGAGATTTGTTAGTCTTTAAGGTGCTTCAGGACTCTCGTTGGTTTTGCTGTATACAGACTAACATGACTACCCCTCTGGAACTGTTGATTTTAACCATCATGGGAGACTGCCATTTCCCAAACCATCTAGAAATTTAACTTGGAATTAATTAGGTAAGCAAACATTATTAAAATGCATGTAATTGGCTTCCTTTAACCAAGAGGGCCTTGCGTAAACTTGGTTTTCTTTTTACTTTTGTGGAGCAGTGCTATGGAGTGAATAATCCTGACCACAACACAATGCCTCTTTCTTAATATGTATTCTTAACAAAGCTATTTCTCAATTTACCACAAGAACAGCTAATCTGCCAAATACTTTCAACTGAATTTCCATACTAATGTAACATCTGCACACAGAACTCCTTGAAAAAACACTCATGATAACGGAACTCTCACTATAGCTGCTTACCCAACTGATCCTGATAAAATCATAGAAGGCTGACACGGGATACAATCAATAAAGAATTAAAGGACAGTAGCATAATTAATGCGAATCAACAAGGTTTTATGGAAAATGGATCTTGTCAAACAAATTTGATTTTTTTTATGAGATTACAAGTTTGGTTACTAAATGTAAGTAATTATGCTGACATTTATTTAGACTTCTGTAAGACATTTGACTTGGTACTGCATAATATTCTGGTTTAAAAAATAGTACTATACAAAATCAACACAGCACATACTAAATAAATTAAGAATTGGCTAACAGACAGATCTCAAGAAGTAACTGTAAACCACCATAAACATCATCCATTGGGGGTGTTTCTAGTGGTTGTGTCGCATAGAAAAGTGTTTTTGGCCCAATGCTATTCAGTAACTTTATCAATGATCTGGAAAAATTAGGAAATCATTAGTGGGAAAGTTTGCAAGGGACACAAAATTTGGTGGAGTAGTAAATAATTATTAGGGAAGTGTTGCTGTAGCCAATCTCCTTAGTGATTAGGGAAGTCAGTTTCACAAAGCAATTTGGATCACTTGTTGAGCTGGGCTCACTTGAACAACATGTGTTTTATTACAGACAAATTCAAGGTTCCACATCTAGACAAAAAGGAATGTAGGGCACATTTAATGGATGGGAGACTGAAAGAAGTGGCTCTGTAAAAGGCTTAGGAGTCATGGTAGATAACTAACTGAACATGAGCTCCCAATGCAACATTGTGACTAAGACAGAGAATATGATGGTTGGAAAAAAGCAAATAGAGGCAGGAAGGTGATATTACTTCTGAGTGAGATGATTACTGGAATACTGTGTCCAGTTCTGGTGTCCACTCTTAAAAGGATGTAGAAACATTGGAAAGGGTTCAGAAAAAAGCTGCAAGAATGATTCAAGCTCTGAAAACTCTGCCTATAGGGACAGATTTAAGAAGGTCATTCTATTCAGTTTATCAAAGAGCAGATTAAGAGGTAACTTGATCATGGTAAATATGTATCTAAATGAGAAGAAAAATTCTGATATTAAAAGGCTCTTTAATCTAAAAAGGCAGAGGCATAATAATATCTAATGGTGGGAAGCTGAAGCTAGACAAATTCAGACTAAAATCTTTTTATCCCTTTGGCACTGGCTCCTACCATAAATGATAGTACATTTTTCATTTGTATGTCATGTCATGAAATCCAGACTCCCAGTGCCATTGAATCAAAGGAAGAAGCAAAGGTGAAGGGTTATATTTAGAGAATGAAAGAAATAGTGGATACAAGGATCAACTGGAATACATCTAATGTGTCAGTTGTTTTCTGTTGCTACTTGAACACTGTTTAGGAAGTGTAAGAAAAATAGAAGCAATTAGAAAGTTACTAAAAATGCATATGCTGTATATTCCAGGTAAGTACAAGTAATTTATTTTTCTCTGTGTAAAATATGTTGATTTTTTAAAATTTCTGTGTGAAATTACAGAGTTCACTAAAGTCAGTTCTGTATGGTACCTGTTAGTACAAATCTTCAATTGTTTTGCTGAAGCTGGGTCAGAATATAAATTCAGATTATAAACTCTGTGAATTTTAATAAAACAAAAGAGAATTTAATTCAATAATAACAAGAAAGGAAAAGAGTTGAATCTGATACATCTTTTAGATGAATTTTATTTATGTTAGGATGGAGTGGCATACAAATTATGTTTGAAAAAGACAATCTCACAAATTGCTTTCCTTAAAAATGGACTTTAAAGATCCATACAATTTAAAAAAAAACCATCATAACTAAACTGAAAAACTCAGGATAATACTGTATCTATATACAGTTGTTTTCAAAGAACAAAAGGCAGTGCTTCTTAAAACTGATCTACAAATCTGTTGCATTAAAGTATGCAACCACTTTTAGTATATAAATATTAATATAGTCTTCTGGAAAGACTCTTCAAGTTTAATAAGCCAGTTAATGAATGTATTTACTGTGCTATTTCACATAATGCAAGCAGGCACAAGTTAACATCAATAAAGTCTAGCTGAAATGTTTCCAGTAGTATATACACAATTGAACTTCTTTTAATTTGTAATGCTTTAAAAAAGCACAAACATGAACTTATTAAATCTTCAGAATAAAAGAATAAATAGCATAAACTACATTTAAACATTGTCATGTAAGCAAAGAATAGAGGTTTTCACTTGACCTTGAATCATCTTAAAGGTCATTTGAATTTGTAAACATGCATTCCCAACTTAGTTAATTAGAAACACAAGTTAGCCGCAGTTAAAAACAGTTTAATTTTTATTTGACTTATTCTCCATCCAAGTCTTCCCTGTCCCATCTTTACCAATTTGAGATTCAACACAATTTACTTAAGTGCAATGCTCACTAGATTAGGCTGTTTCATGTGCAAGGTTTCCACAAATGTTTTTTGTCAATTACCAGTTCCTGTCTTCATAAAAATCAGCAAATTTTCTGCTTTCACAATTGTTGATTTTGTGCAGAAGGTTAAAAAGCAAAGATGTTTTCATACGTAGAGATGGAAGAAATTTCTGCCATTATGAAACATTTAGAATTTTTTAAAATATGCTTTAGATGTGTTAGAAATTAATAAAACTTGTCAGTTTGAGAGGTAAAGAGCCTACAATGCATAAGATATAGATCCTGTGGTGAATTTTTTATTTGTCCTCCTTTCCTGAGGAACCATACATCCTCTATTTCATTCCCTCTCTTTCCATCATTTGAAGGCAGTTTTAAAAGGGGAGCTGGAAGGCTCAAAAATCATCGCAAAACAGGTTTTGTTCTTTATCTGCAAATGTCTTTTAGTAACATACACATATACCAATATAGAAGAATTACTGAAGGAAAAAATCTATGGTAGCTGCTCTGCTGAAAAATGTTTCTGATGCCAAAACCCTCCTGGGGCAAAGAATATAGGAACAATGATACTTGTGGGTGGCATTACATTCTTTAGTGGGAAAGCAGCATCCACAGAAAGATTAGGAGGAGAAAGCTACTTGCAAAAACTCCAGATGATGCTGGAGTGTTTGGAAAGGGAGCCAAGTGCACAGGGCTTCCACCATGCAAAACCAACACTTAATCTTTTCCCACTACTCCCTGGATATTCTTGTCAGAGGGCACCCACTTACTGATGATAAGTAACAGACTATTGGTCATATACGCTTCTTGGAACTAAGGAGATGTCAGAAGGAAAGCTAGTGGGAAAGATGTTTCCAGGTAAGCTAGAGCTGGTCGGATGCCAAGAATTAGGCTGCACTGATGGTTGAGCTGACAGTTCTTAGAAACATTATGGAACAGTTGGCATCACATTCTCATCCTCCAAAGTAGAAAAGTGTCAAGAAAGAATCATGTTCTCAGAATCTTGGCTGCTAAACTGATCACAAAGAAATAAAATAATTGATCTTGCACAGTGCAGGAAAACGTGCCAGAATGTGTAAGTCAAAGGTAAAATGCCATAGGCAGAACATGGAGCACAGAAAAACTAAAAAAAGCACCTTTTACTGCCAACAGATAATTCTTGCCTTCTAGCAGGAATAAGGAGGAAACATGTCCTAACCCCTACTTCTTCTGGACTCAAACTTCAGTGGAGTTTTAGGGGTCCTTCCAGAAGCACTAGGTCACATGCAAGCCCCAATTCCCCAACCACGGGTGCTTTGGGGAGGGAAATCAGTGGTAGAGTCAGTCCTAGAAATTGGAGACTACTCCAGCAGGAGTAGGTAACAAACACCTCGTCACAGGTCTGTTTGCTCACTGACTACTTGTTTTGACTGCCTCCACCCCATCTTTCAGTCCCTTAACTGCCTCCTTCATTCCCCATACTGCTCTTTTCCTTTCCTCATTTCTGCTTCTCTCTCCCTTCAATTTATCTCTTCCTATTCCTTTGTCTTTCCTGCTTCCTTGATCCTTTTCACTCATCCCTTCCTGCCTCTCCCTTTATCCCCAGCTGTAAAACATTTTAAAATCAAACAAAACTTCCACACATACCCTCAGAGGCATACCGCAAAAAGGAACTAACCTAACCTTTCCCATACACAACTCAAATCATTCTACTTATTTTTTGCATGCCCTTCTCCCATCCTGTGTCTATGCAGTTCTCAGCATAATCTCTGCTGGTGCTACTATAAAACAAGCAATTGTAATAATACCAGTAGTTAAACACTTCATCATTATGCTGGAGATTACAGACTGGTGCACGTCTCCTCATACATTTATATATTCCACCTGAGTATTGCTCTTTTTTTATCCTGAACATTTGTGAGTAAGGATATAAGCATAGAGACTAACAACTGCTCAGCATGAGAAAGAATTAAGTTCATGTAATTGTTTTTACTCATGCACAAGTCTAAGTGATGTTGGATTGGAAAAATGTTTCCTTCACGGTAGGAAAAAGGCCAAGAAAGGCTTCTCTTAAGTAGAGGAAGTAGATTGAGCTGCTGTCTAGTGAAGAAGAGACACAAGGAGTTGCTATGGACTTTTCTGGTTGTTTACAGACAGTAATGCTAGGAGCTTCTTTTGCAGAGCTGCTTCAACAGAATGTTACGGGTAGGTGCATATGTGCCTCCATATTTGTAGAGGGAAGTTACAGATGAGAATCCAAGCTCTAAAAACCACATTCCCTACACAAACCTGTGCTTTGCACAGGGAACAGCTGTACTTTCACAGTAATGACAGCATCTGTTTTGTGGTTTGTAGGCGTTTTGGCCTTGCAGAATTGTTTTAACCTTGTTGATTTCTTAAGGTTCTCTTGCTGTGCATTTTCACTAATTCATGGTGAATATTTTTTTCCACAACTTGAATGCAGTGGCTTATTTGTTCATTGTTTTCTATTTTCTATATTGGCTCTGACTGTTGGCCTTATACAGATGGCAACATGTATGACTGTTTGCCTTTTGCTCACCACCCATGTAGATTAAGAGTGTACATTGATCAAGGATAGCCATAATAGCTTATTTCTAATTTATTTAATGTAGAGTCTATGCTAAGAACTACTAGATCTCAATGTTTGGATTATTCTGGTATGAACCAATATTGTTCTGAGTATATTTATAAGCAAAGACATGCTCTAAGAAACCAAGATACCTATTTAGCTATGTCCACTAAGGAGAAAGTAGCTGAATATAATTGGTAAAAAAAAATTGTATAATCATTCGAACAAATTACCAAAAAAGAGAACATTAGTATATTATATAACATTTGTTTATTAATACAAAAAAGTCCCAAATCATCCAAAAATAAGAATTTAACACTCATAGACAATAAGGTCAGAAAGGACCATTATCATCATCTAGTCTGACCACCTTAACAACGCAGGCTTCAGAACTTCACCCACCCACTCCTATAAGACCCCTAACCTAAGACTGAGTTACTGAAGTCCTTAAATAATGGTTTAAATACTTCAAGGTACAGAGAATCCACCAGCAAGTGACCCATGCCCAATGCTAAAGAGGAAGGCAAAAAAAAAACCCCAGGACCTATGCCAATCTGCCCTAAGGGAAAATTCCTTCCTGACCCAAAACTCACCAGCCAGACACCCAGAAATAATTCTCTGCAGTAACTCAGAACCCACTCCATCTAACTTCCCATCACAGACCACTGGATATTTACCGCTAGTATTCAAAGATCAGTCAATTGCCAAATTATGCTGTCACATCATACCATCCCCTCCATACACTTACCAAGCTTTGTCTTGAAGCCAGCTAGGTTTCACTGTATAATGAATGGCTAATAAAACCATACATGTTCAATTTTAGACAACTCTAAACAAAGTTGACAAATACCAGTTTTTCAAGTGACTAATACTGTAGTATTATCAAATCACATAAGCATACTCATTTATGTATCAGTGAGAGAGCCAGGTGCACACTGTGCCATACCTAGGTTTTCAGACTGTAATACTGTCCTACAGAGCAAGATCAGGGAATGAGTCAAGAATGTAAATTTGTACTTTGGAATCTTGACCCACTGATATTCTAAACCAGTACATCCCTGAGCTTATCCAATTTATCCAAGCTATCCAAGCTATTTGTCTCCTAGGACTGGCATAGTCCCAGTCCCACTGAAACAGGCTCTTATGACTCACATTATTTTAACATAAGGCAGTGCATCCTGATGTACTTTCCATTCATGTCAGATATTTAATTTGCCCTGGCTAAAGTGGTTGAATAGGCTTCAGCCAACAATTGTCAAGCTGCCTTCTTGAGAACATATAACAGAAAGTCAGCATTAGTTATGAGTATAAATGATCTATTCCTTATATTGATAGAATATCTCAACTCTTGTACTGCAGAACATTTCAAGCTACATGTGAAATACTAACCATGCAACCATACTGATTTGTTTGGAATTTCATGTTTATTTTATTGAAATTATACTTTCTTGTTTTCAATTTTGTTTGTGCCTTTGCAATTTCTTCCTCATGCTCTCTTTAATTCTATTCCCTTCCCAGTTTCTTTTGGTGTCTTCCAAGGTTTTGTCTTAGACCTATTATTCAGCATTTATTTAGTTCCTTTGGATGAAGAGATCTAAAGACACAGTTTTGATTTCCATTCTCAAACAGATGACACACAGATTTATATGAAGATTAATCACTATTGCTTCTTTTCTTCATCTGTTTTATCCGTTTCAGTATGACTGGATACCAAATTGAAGACACTAAATTAATGTCACTAAAATAAGGAATTAAAAATACTATTCAGACTGAACAACTAATTGCTGTTTCCAGACCAAAACAAGTGTAAAAGCTTCCTCTTTCTCTTCCTTCTCTTGCTGGATTCTCATCCCTTCATATGAAGAAAGATTGAAAGGATTGGGATTATTTACTTTTGAAAGGAGACAAGTAAGAGCAGACATGATAAAAGTATACAAAATAATGTATGGTAGGGATAAGCTATTTCAGAAGCTTCTGTCAGAGTTGTGTCATAGTACTAGGGGTCTTTTAATTAAATCAAAAGACAGCAAATTCAAAATGGATAAAAGGAAATATATTTTCACACAGTGCATAATTTGACTGTACAATTCATTGACACAGGACGTTGTTAAAGCCAAGAATTTAACAAGATTATTCAAAGCAGTATTAGACATTTATCTGGATAACAAGAATATTCACAGTACTAATAGTTAATGCTTAGAAAAAAAATTGGAAGGGATATAAAACCCCATGCTTCAAGCCTGAGAGACTGGTTTAACTATTAGGTGTGAAAAAGAGACTTTTATGAAGGCAGATTTTTCCACATCTGCCTATCGTGGAGTTTTTTGCACCTTCCTCTGAGGTGTCTGGTACTGGCTACTGTAAAAGTCAACATAGCAGATTAGATTGATCCAGGTCTGAAGTTTCCTATGATTTTACAGCAAAGAACTCAGATGATTCTGTTAATGTCCTGCATGCCGTTCCTTGTTTCCACAACCCAGAGTAAAATCCTGGCCCTATGGAAGTCAATGGTAGTTTTGTCATTTACTTCATTGGGGCCAGATTTTCACCCTTTATGTTTAAAACTATTTGCAAATTTTGGCATGTTGATTTAGCTTGCCACTGATGCACCTTTTTCCCCCTTTGTCTACTTGTATTGATCCCTTTCCTTCAGGCAAAGCAGCCAATGGGAGTTCACATGTGAGATAAAAAACCCAGACAGACAGACGCTCACGTTTGCTACTTTTTTGTGCAGAGGGACACAAAAATGAACAGTGTCTCTTCTCAGCTTTCTAAGCTAAACTAGTAATCAGGCATACACTACAATGGATTCTGTGAGTTCTCTCTAGCATCAGTGAGGAGGTTGCTTGACCAAGGTTGTTTGATAGTTCTTCATATTGTCTCCCTTCATGACACAGTAATATTGCTGTTTTGTTGTTGACGTTAATCATACCAACTCTTCAGGAGCAGAAGGCCTGTGCCTTTCCAACTGCCCACGATTCAGAAAATTGAGGATTTTATGGCACTTGGCAGGAAAGCAATAACCTTAACCAATCCAGTTAAAACATGGATCTAGTTTTCTGAATTTCAGAAAGGGTTTAATGTCAGAAGAATCCACCAGATCACCTCCTGTATATCACAGGCCATTAACACCAACCAGCGCACACACCCAACACCCAACAACTGAAATTAGACCAAAGTATTGCAGCCCACGGGAGATCACACTATTATGTACCACAGACAGAGAATAGGAGAGACCAAGCCACACCAGTGCCCATGGCCCCTGCAATAACAGGAAAATGATTAAGTGAGATATACCCAGATAATCCTAGCAAGTATTCCACACCCACACACTGCATGTGGGCAAGAACCAGTCAGCCACACACCCGAGAGAGAAAAAATGCTTAGTGCCTGACCCTCCTCATCCAATGTCTTATCTCTGGCTGTGGTCAATCCTGATGCTTAGAGGAAAAAGATTTTAAAAAAACCCAGAAGACACTAGGGCTTGGGGGAATCCTTTCTTGACACCTGCAGGTGGCTGGCTGAAACCCTGAAGCATGATCTTTTAGGAACATAAAACAAAAACTGGAAATAAGCCCCAGGGCTGTGCAGCCCTGCTCTCTACCATCACAATCAACTATGCCATACAGTTGCAGTAATAAATTTGTGCAGTTTACTCTGAAAATTAATTAAGTTGTTTGCCCCCACAACTGCTATTGGGAGGCAGTTCCAGAACCCCACCTCTCTCATGGTTAGAAACCTTCTTCTCATTTCCAGCCTGAATTTGTTCATAGCCAATTTATATCTATTTGTTCTTGTGCCAACATTGTCCTTTAAATAGCACTTCACCCCCCCTGGTATTTACCTCCCCTCCTATTGTATTTATAGAGATTAAACAAATCCTCCCTCAGCCTTCTTTCTGCTAGACTAAATAAATGAAGCTCTTCCAGTCTTCCCTCATAAAATAGACCCTCCATTCCCTTGATCATCCTACTAATCTCTTCTCTGCATCTGTTCCAGTTTAGAATAATCTTTCTTGAACATGGATGACCAGAGTTGCACACAGTATTCCAAATGAGGTCTTACCAGTGCCTTATACATGAATACTTTGCTACCTCTGCTAGAAATTCCTCACCTGATACACCCTACGATTGCATTTGCCTTTTTTCAGAGCTGCATCACATTGGTGGCTGATAGTCATCCTGTGATTGAGCCACACAACCAAGTCTCTCTCCTTCTCTGCCACTTCCTACCTATGAGCCCCTAGCTTGTAGCAGAAATTCTTCCTTTGCAGTTTGTACTACTGAATTTCATCCCATTTCTTTCACTCCAGTCTTCAAGGTCATCTAGCTCTTCCTGTATAATATTCTGAACCTCCTCTCTACTGAGGATGCTTCCCAGCTTTGCCTTATCACGATCAGCAAACTTCATCAGCACACTCCTACTTTATGTACCAATGTCATTAATAAAAATATTTAATAACATTGGTCCCAAGACTGATCCTTGAGGAAATCCACTAGTAGCTGCCCTCCTGTCCAATAATTCATCATTCAGCACAACCTGTTGCCTTCTCCCCTTTAGCCAGATCTTTATCCACCTTACAGTTCTTGTACTGATCCCCATCTTTCCTAATTTAACTAATAATTTTCCATGTGGCATCATGTCAAATGTATTGCTTATGTCCAAGTATATTAGCTCTACTGCACTTGACTTATCTAAAAAAAAGTTATTTTTTCAAAGAAAGAAATTGGGTTCTACATTTGGTAAAGCCATGTTATATTACATCCCCTTTGCCATTTACCTCTGTGAATGTAATTATTCTTTCCTTCACAATTTGTTCTAAAGCCATGTATGCTTTCTGAGGTCAGACTAACAGGTCTGTAATTGCTCAAATCACCTTTTTCTACCTTTCTTAAATATAGTTACAAAGTTAGCTATTCTCCAGTCATACTGTAGTACCTCCAAACAGACAAATTCATTAAAAATCCTTGCTACCAGACTATCAATCTCATTTGCCAGTCTTTCACTATTCTGGGATGGAAGTTATCCGATCCTCACAATTTGAGTGCATCAAGTTCTTTAATATTTTTCTTCCACTTCAGATGTGGTAATTTCCATTTCTAGATATTCATTTCCATCAGCTGTACTGCCTTCATGCACATGTTCTATATTATCATCCTTATTGAAGAAAGAAAAAAGAAAAAGGAAAGAGAAAGAGGAAGGGGAAAATAAAAAGTAAGAAAAACAGGATAAGAAATATTTCACTTACAAACCTGGCTGATGTCTTCTAGTTTACTTAGGAAAGCATTCAGTAGCATAACACCAGTCAAAACTGAATTGCTAATAACTAGAGTTGGTCAGGAATTTTTTGTGAAAACATTTTTTGACAGAAAATGTCATTTTGTTGAAACCTAAATTTTTTGCAAAAACATATTGGTTTCAAGAACACTTTCATTAGGAAAGGCTTCTCAGGTCCAGAACGGGGGGGAAACAATAAAAGAGAGAGAGAGAGAGACAGAGAGACAGAGAGCTACACCACAGAATAACCAATAGCCCAGTGAATAGGGCCCTCAAGTTAGATGTGGGAGACTCAGATTCAAGTCCCTGCTCTGTCTAATTTGGAGCACCAACTTTAACTTGGATCTCCATATTCTAGGTGAGTGCCCTCATCACTTAGCTATTCTGGGGCTCTCTCTCATTTTTGCATGAAACATTTAGAATTCTTGGTTTTGATTTGTATCAGATGAAACCAAACTTTGAGTTTTTCTGCTAAACAGATTTCTTTGTTTTCTGTCCAGCCATACTAATAAAATGCAACTGAAGCATGAACATCTTTCAAAGAATTCACAAAGCTACTGTATCTCTATAACTGCAGGTACTTAGTTTTATTTGACAAAAGGCAAGAGAAGAGACCTACTGGGTACAAGCCATTGTCCAGTTTGTCCACCTACTACATAATTCCACTGCCACGTGCACATATAGAACAGGGAGGAGCTGTGGCAATCTTACAACATAGCTTGCTTTATTGGCCACACCAAAGTTGCAATCCAGATACCACAAATTATAGCTGTGGAGTCTGTTCCTCAAGGACCATTCGCATATGGCTGACCACTCAGATTGTGTGCCCATTATCAGAATTTCACTTTGACTGAAAATCTGTTCTTCAAATGCTGAATGACATTTTCAAACATTCAAAAAAATTTTCATTTTTCAATCAGTCTTGTTTTAACTTAGTCATGGATGTATGGTACTCCTCAACAAGGAATGTTTCCATGTCAAGTTTCAAATCCAGCCATTTTTGAGCTGTCCATGTTGAAAAGAAACATTTTCTTCCACATAATCATAACGCAAAAACTGTGGAAGGGATTTTACTTAAAATTACCAAAAATGTTCATCTTTGGATGAAGACTAAGCATGGAAGGTAAAATGAAGATGTTCTCAGCATGTGAAAAACACACGCGCATCCATGCAACACATATAGTTACTGCATCTACTGCAGATTTCAGATTCATAGTAAAACTCCACCACACCATAGCTGGAGTTATTTGACAGATGCTAAATTTATTACCCTAATAGTTACTTGCATGTGAAAACGTTTTGCTATGCTTGTGATTTTTGTCAAGGTATTAAAATCATTGCCATATGCAGGGAGACATATTTTAACCTCATTGTTAAATTAAAAACATATTGATATTGAATCAGTGACAAAATTGACCAAGCATCTATGTTTTATATACGTTTTGGGGGGATTTAATTACATTTTGAAAACTTTGTTAAAATTTGTAACTTGATATACTAAATTATTTTAAAATATCCTCAATGAATTTTTAAGTCCATCATATATTATATTATTTTTAATCCATATTCATATACAGTGGCATATCAATGTTCTATGAATATACAGAATACAGTGTGTACATATTTGTATTTGGTTATGTGGATTTGGTGTGTATAAACATAACATATGGGCATATGCAAAGTATGTGAATATTGTATTTACATCATTATCAGTCATTTATATATAAAGGTGTCAATATTTTGTTTATAATTTATTCTCTAATAGTTGAAAATAGCATGGAAATATACACTTATTAAGAGTATCTAAGGACATAATGATTGATGTCATTACAATCTCTTTATGCATATCTTCCTGGTCAGTATTCAACTGGTGAAACATTTATAAATGCCTATAACACGTGAAAAGCAAAACCTGTTTTTAGCAAAGACACATACAAAAATCATTACCCTGAAACTTGCTCAGAAATGTTAAATTGAATTAAAAAACTGAATTTAAATAATATAAAAATGTTAGATGGTAAAATCAGCCATTGGAATGAAATCCACTTCCACTACTGTGGAATCAATATCACTTCAAATTCAAGTAATGGCTGCGAGGGATAAACTAAAGTTGTAAGTTCTTTCCTAAAGTAAGAATTCTGGACTCAGAATGTTCCTATTGCACATATATACTAAGTAAAGTACTTCAAAGGGACTCTGCTTATGAGAAAAAAAATATGATTTTCAAAATGTTCTGCACAGGACTGACTCTGCTTCAACTAAAGTCAATGGTAAGTGCAAATTCATTGTAATGGGAGCATAGTTGGGACAATGCTGAACACTTTTGTAAATCTCGTCCAGTAGTTACTGCATGTAGAACTAATCCTTACATTTTTGGGCTTGTAATCAGGAAAGCACGTAAGCACATGCTTAAATCCCTCCTTATGTAAGAAAACACTGAAATGGGATATTGACTTCAATGGGACTGAGTATGTGATTAAGCGCTTTCCTGAACAGGGATGGTTTCCTGACTGGAGGCTTTAAGAGTCTATTTGTTAAAAAGAGAAAAACATCTTAGATGATTTTTAAATTGTTTGATTTCAAGAAAATAATGAAAAGCTTATATTGTGTGGTGTAGCACTGCTACCCTTCTTGATTTTGAGGATCGTTTCAGATTTCACAGAGCTATTCTGTCTCTTTAGAGCTATTGTCCCAGACCTTAAAGCTTCCAAAAACATTTGAGGCTCCTGCAGTTTCACCCCCTAATGGGCCAAGTTGAACCATCAAGGCATTGTCCAGCTACACTGGGAGCACAGTAGGCACTGGTTGTGTTTAACTAGGTCACAACTCTATTCTTAAATATCTGAGACTAACTGGCAGATAAAATTGTAGAGTGCAGGTAATTCTATAATTCTTTCCATATACTTGGGGGGTTGCCATCAACCCTCTCCGTTACCCATCCTGGTCCCGGCCAACCTACTGCTCCTCCCTTGTATGAGGATTAAGGGGGGCTATAAAGAAGTGGTGGGGCTGACTCCTTACCATACCAGTCTTCGGAGCCCTAAACACCCTTTCTCTGCTCCTTTAAAGGATACCTCCTTTAAATCTTTTACCAGTCCATTTTATCTGATCACCATGTCCATTCCCTGCAGAATAGCTACCCTGGACATTTGCCACAAAGTTACGTGATAAATTGTCACATTATAGCCTAATGCCCCTTTCCTCCCTAACAGGACCCTAATCTGCAACAGGGAAGACAAAAAACCAAAAGAATCTAATCGTGGATTTCATCACCAAATTAGGAAATAATGGGCTAAAAATGACAAATCCACAAATTCTAAGTTTAATACAGTATCATTTTCTTAGGCAACAGAGTTTAGCATCTTTGCTTTTAAAAGTAATATTTAGTTCCCACTAAATGCTGCTCTTTGGCAAAGTTACACTAGCTTAGCCAACAATTTGACTGGCTAGATGCAGGTCAATCATCTGGTTTGAATGCTCCACTGGAGTTTCACAACCATGAAACGTAAAGTGAAAGTTAATACAATTTTTGATGAGCTTAACTTTGAAGTTGCTCAGCTCCTACTTTCTGCAATGCTTGCAGGCAGAGTGAAACTTGTTCAAAACCTGAGAAAGTTGTATTTGAAGTTTATTAGATTCTGTAATGGAGCAGAGACGTATCGGAGAACAGATACAAGAGCAGAAGAGCACAGAGCAAGGGAAGAGGCATTGACCGCACCTCACTTTGAAACGGAGGGAGGGATGTTGTCCAGCCAAGGGAAAGGGAGGTGGTGATGGGAGAAAAGAAGACAGAAGTTGCTGCAAAAAGGGGGAATGGGTCAGCCTGGCAATACTGACTCATCCCCTGGGACTAGAAGGGCTGAAAATGGACAAGACTTGGCAGGAGAAGCCCTTTTCCATGGAGCAGGCGAGGCTGTACCCACTTTACCTCCCCTTTAGGTGGGAAAATGTCAGGTTTGGTCAGAACCTGCTGTGCACATTGTGCTAGCTCCCCCTTTTTAGGGGGGCCGGGAAGGAATTTTTCCCTCACCACCAGATTGGCGCAAGCGGAGTGGGGTTTTTTTCATCTTCCCCACAGCAGGTTCAGGAAGGTCTTTGTTATGGTGAGGTGTGAAGGGAGTTAGGCTATGTGTTGCAACTCATTATGTAAGTGTGGGGCACATGTCCAGTGCAGGTATTCCATAGGGAAAGTATACAGCGATCAGTGAATTGCTTGGTAAAGGACTTAAAAAGGAGTGATTTGGGGTTCCTAAGACTGGTATGGCAGGGAGCCAACTTCCCTTTCTAAACCTTCATATCGTGGGGCTGGGGTGAATGGTAAGGTCCAGGGACCAGCAGGGGAGTTTTGCAAGGGAAGGAGGATCGACTACGTGAGGTCCTTGGGGTGAGTTTGTTGTTTGTAGTGTGTGTGTTTGTGGTGTGCTTGCTGCTTGAGTAGTTTGTTTGTTTGGGGGAGCGTGTGCTGATCCTAGTGGCCTGCTAGGCAAGTCTGGGAGCTTCTTAACTAGGCTTTGATCCCCAAGCTCTTTACCACACATCAACCCTTAACCAAGGGGCTGGGCTACTTAGGGAGAACCAGGGTTTAAAAAGCCTACTCCTAAGTGACAAGAGGGGCTAGTGACCAGGGGCAGCTAACAGGAGAGGGAGATGAATGGGAGTATGAGGGGGTAGATACATTTCATTAACATTCTGTGAACTAAAGACAATAAACCCTCCCCTGATAAGAAACAAACAACAATAAAAGAAAGAGCTGAAGGAGTAAAAAGAGAATGTAGGCAGAAGTCCAGCAACAGATTGGGGGCCATCCAGTTTATTACGCTGAATGCAACATGGATGATTATCTACCCTATGGATGGATGGTGTATGTGTGCATTCAGTGCCAGGAGCTCTTGGCTCTCAGAGATTGCATATGGGTTTTGGAGACCAGGGTGGCTGAACTGGAAGAGCTAAGGGAGACAGAGGTATACAGATGAGACTTTCTGCGACACAGTAGAATGGTCCCTCCCCTGGTATGACAGTCTCTGTACTGTTGAGGAAGATGAGCGTATCGGGGAAGAAGAACCACAAACTGGAGCAGAGAGAAACTTTCCCATAGTTGGGACCCTCCTTCTAGATGATGTCATGGTATCCTCTCGCATTGAGGATACCTCTCTGGGGTAGGGAACTCCAGTTATTAGGAAAAGACAGGCAATATTAATGGGGGACTCAATCATTAGAAACATCGATGGCTTGTTTTGTAGTGACTGGGTTTGTGATTACCAGGAGAACTGGATGGTGACTTGCTTGCCAGATGCAAAAGTTGTGGATCTCTCATACATCTAGACAGACTTACATGTAGTGCCGGGGAGGAGCTGGTGGTTGTGGTACCTGTAGGTACCAATGACATAGGGAAGGATAAGAATGAGGTCTTGGAGACCAAATTTAGGCTACTAAGTAAGAGGTGAGTCCAGGACCTCCATGGTAGCATTCTCTGAAAAGCTTCCAGTTCCACGTGCAGGGCCAGTTAGACAGGCAGAACTGCAGGATCTCAATGTGTGGATGAGATGATGGTGTAGGGAGGAGGGGTTTAGCTTTATTAGGAACTAGGGAATCTTTTTGGAAAGGTTTCAAGAATTCTGAAGGAACTCAATGTGAAATTGCAGAACTACTAATTCTGGTATGTAAACTATCATTTACATCAATTTCTGTACCAGATGACTGAAGGATAGCTAATGTGATGCCAATTTTTAGAAAGGCTCCAGAGGCAATACCAGCAATTCCTTGCCAGTAAGCCTAATTTCAATACCAGGCAAATTGGTTGAAATTATAGTAAAGAACAGAATTATAAGACACATAGATGAAGATGATTTGATGGGGGAAGAGTCAACATGGTTTTTATAAAGGGAAATCATACCTCAACAATCTACTAAAATTCTTTGAGGGGGTTAACAAGCAGGTGGACCAGGGTGATACTTGTATTTTCAGAAAGCCTTTGACCAAGTTCCTCACCAAAGGCTCTTAAGCAAAGTAAGCAATTACGGAATAAGAAAGAATGTCCACTCCTGGATCAGTAACTGGTTAAAAGATAGGAAACAAAGGGTAGGAATAAATGGTCAGTTTTCAGAATGGATAGGGGTAAATTGGTGTCCCCGAGAGGTCTGTACTGGAGCCAGTCCTATTCAACATATTCATAAATTATCTGGAAAAAGGGGTAAACAGTGAGGTGGCAAAATATGCAGATAATACAAAACTACTCAAGATAGTTAAGTCCAAAGCAGATGGCAAAGAGTTATAAAGGGATCTCACAAAACTTGGTGCCTGGGCAACAAAATGGCAGATGAAATTCAATATTAATAAATGCAAAGTAATGCAAATTGGAAAACAATCTCAACTATACATATAAAATTATGGGTTTAAATTAGCTATTACTCTCAAGAAAGAGATCTTGGATTTTTGTAGCTCTCTGAAAACATCCACTCAATGTGCAACAACAGTCAAAAAAGCAAACAGAATATTGGGAATCATTAAGAAAGGGATAGATAATAAGACAGAAAATATCACATTGCCTCTTTATAAGTCCATGGTACACCCACATGTTTAGTACAGCGTGCACATTTGGTTACCCCATCTCAAAAAGATATATTGAAATTGGAAAAGGTACAGAAAAGGGCAACTAAATGACTAGGGGTCTGGAAAAGCTTCCATATGAGAAGAGATTAATAAGACTGGACTTTTCAGCTTGGAAAAGAGACAACTAAGGGGAGCTACGATAGAGGTCTACAAAATCATCACTAGTGTGGATTAAGTAATAAGGAAGTGTTATTTACTCCTCATAACACAAAAATGAGGGGTCACTAAATGAAATGAATTGACATCAGGTTTAAAACAAACAAAAGAAAGTATTTGTTCACACAACACACAGTCAACCTGTGGAACTCCTTGCCAGAGGATGTTGTGAAGGCCAAGACTATAATATTAGGAAATTTAGACTTGAAATTAGACGAAGGTTTCTAACCATTAGGGGAGTGAAGTTCTGGAACAGCCTTCCGAGGGAAGTCGTGGGGGCAAATGACTTATCTGGCTTTAAGACTAAGCTTGATAAGTATATGGAGGGGATGTTATGATGGGATAGTTTAATTTGAGCAATTGATTTGGATTATCGGCAGATAAGTCTGCTCAATGGTCTGTGGGAATGTTGATGGGATGGGAACTGAGTTACTGCAGGGAATTCCTTTTTGGGTGTTGGCTGGTGAGTCTTGCCCGCGTGCTCGGGGTTTAGCTGATCGCCATATTTGGGGTCGGGAAGGAATTTTCCTCCGGGGCGGATTGGCAGAGGCCCCGGAGGTTTTTCGCCTTCCTCCACAGCGTGGGGCATGGGTCGCTTGCTGATGGATTCCCTGCAGTTTGAGGTCTTCAAATCTCACTTTTGAGGATTTCAATAACTCAGTCATGGGTTCGGGGTTGTTATAAATGTGTATGGGTGGGTTTTGTGGCCTGCCTTGTGCAGGAGGTCAGACTAGATGATCATATTGGTCCCTTCTGACCTATGAGTCTATGAGTCTATAATGGGCTTCAAAAAAGAACTGGATAAATTAATGACAGATAGGTCCATCAATGGCTATTAGACAGGATAGGCAGGATGTGCTGTTTGCCAGAGGCTAGGAATGGCTGACGGGATGAATTACTTGATGATTACCTGTTCTATTCATTCCCTCTGAAGCACCTGGCATTGGCCACTGTCAGAGGACAGGATACTAGGCTAGCTATACCATTGGTCTGACCTAGTATGGCTGTTCTTAAGTTCTTACATCCCAGAAATGAGCTGGCGGGGGGACCTGGATGGAAAAAAGAGGGAGGCTGGTGGAAGCCCCAGGCAATTATTGAATGAACATGGGGTTACCTGAACTGTACACTTATCTGTTGGCTAGTTCCAGACATCTACTAATAAAGTTGCACCCTGTTTAAAATCATATCTATCTCCTGTCATATCATATCATATCTCCTGTCCTTTTGTTGGTATAGCCAGACAATAGATCTGTTGGTGGGAAAAACAAAAGGAAGAACATTTACAGGCTGAGAATGGTGTGGAAGCAGAGCAGGTAGAAGGCAACAGCCTAAGGAGGCAAAAGGGAAGAGTAAGGAGTAGAAGGGCAGGAAGGTGTAGAAAAAGGCATATAAGAGGTATATACAGAAGTACAGATGAAGTCTGTTTATAAAAAAAATAACAAAAATCCTCAACCATAGCCCACACACTTCCCGTTCCCCCACTTCACAAGAATGAGCATAAATTTGTAAACAAAAATAAAATTAAATTAATGTTGTTTGGGAGGGAGGTCTGCCTCTTTTGAATGAAAAATTCACAGTATTGTGAGGACAATGTGACATTAACACTCATGAATTACTGCAGTGATAATAGATAATATTGCCACTGCACAGTCCTGATACAGAAGTGGATAGGAATAGGAATGCTGTAACATCAAGGAAGAATTATATTTGAGAAAGAGGTCGTTAACGTGGGTAAAATGCTGCTTGTCAAAGATGTTAGGTTACATCCTTAGTCTTATCTCTCTTGCCCAGCCCACTTTGGTTGGATACTGGATTCTGAGTGGAATTGGCTGAGCTAAAAAGACCCCCCTGTAGAAAATATGTCACAAGAGAAAGCTAGGTAGAAATTGTTCTGAGGATGACCTCATATGAGAAAAGGTGTGGCCCAATCTCAAAAGTACTGTATTCTTTAGCTATTAAAATGCTTAAAATTTGAAAACTACACAGTGTACTCTGAATCCCATTTTTTAAAATCAAAGAGTATTTTATATTACAGGTAGTTTTAAAGCATAGAAGTATCGATGGATATTTAGTTCATGGCATCTACTAGTCAAAACAAAATTAATATAATATAACACAAGGATAACTCCAATTTTTCTGTTTTAAAGATATTGAATAAAAAAATTTGATTGTAGCTTTGGATTATTTCTCTTCGAATGCAGATATTTTTTCAGCTCCTATCAATTTTCAAACCCTGTAAAGGTCAAGCAGGTACTTTATCTTCCTTAAGACACTGTGGTCTGTTTTCCATCATATACAAGTTCTAAGGTTTATGCTTCTTAAAGGAGGTGACACTGGTAAAAGTCTCACAAATCTTTTAAATATGCTCCTTACAAAAATTCTGTGAATCTTGGCTAAAACATGTATATTTCTTTCAACTGAAAACCTGAACCACAGAAATTTTAAGAAAAGTCAGATTCTTAAAAAAGGCAAGTATACTTTAGAATAACATGGTGAGCTGGAAACATAGCACTAGAAACTGACATGCATAATTAGCTTGTGAGTGTGTATATACACATATACAGGAGATTTTTTTAAAGAGGAAACCATGGTCAAGTCTGCACACCATATGTGTAACTACATGAACTTTTTATTTTAATAACCACTCTCACCAGTTTAACAGATTTTAAATAAAACCAGAAGTATTGTAGAAGCATTAAGACAAATAGCCCTCTTTGGTTTGACTTCAGAAGCAAATGAACAGTTTATAGACCTCAATGTATTTCTTTGTAGGTATTCTGGAAATAAGAACAGTGGCAGTTGGAGTAGTGGCAATCAAAGGCGTGGAAAGCGAATACTTTCTAGCAATGAACAAGTCTGGAAAACTCTATGGAAAGGTACGGCTAACTGCTAACAACTTGTACTATGACAATATATACTTTTGTACATTTTCTGTTGATTTTTACAGAACGTCTGTGTAGTTTTTGTAAATTATTGCTAGCAAATAGAAATGTAATGCATCTTTATCCAATGACAATGGTGGAATTTTATGCTTGTTTATAAAATCTGAGGATTAGATTCCTAATCTTGTTTTAGTAAAAATCCTCCTCTTGTTAAATATTTCAGCTGCTAGGGGAGGATATTCAAAGCTAAAACATAAAATATTTTAATTAAGACTTAAGAGACATAAGTCAGTTATTGAGTATTTTAATAATTAATTGTATTTATTATATGGTATATGTTCTTCCCTCAGCTTCCTCACCCCCATAATGTATTTACAGAACAAAAGTGTTAATATTATGCTATGTTATCATTCATTGTTAACAGAAAGTATGCAACGAGGACTGCAACTTCATAGAACTGATTGAAGAAAACCATTACAATACTTATGCTTCAGCAAAATGGACAAACAAAGGGAAAGAGATGTTTGTGACATTAAACCACAAAGGTATCCCAATGAAAGGTAAAAAAACCAAGAAAGAACACAAAGCATCCCACTTTCTTCCTTTGGCAATATCCTAATCCATGTATGATATATAGAGAACTAGTTCCAGCAGGAAGATTATTTTTAAGGAGACTGTTTGAACAAGTAATCAAGAGAGGCTGGAATACTACTGAAAAACTGAACAAGCTGGACTTGCGCATTTATGTTTATTATTTTAAAGAGACTTCATTAAAAAAAGATTTGAAAATATACACAATCAGATTTAGTAACTAAAAGTTGTAAAAAATTGTAAAGAGTTGTACAATCATTATATTAGTAATAGTAACTGGGTAGTTTCTTAAATTAATTTACCCTTAAGAGTAAGTCATGACTTGATTATCTGATGATATTTTATTTAAAAAAACCTATCTGCTTATTAAACATGGCTGCTATAATAATAATAAAGCAGATGATAATGTTATGTAAAATATGTCGGACTTTAAGGCTGCTGGAATGATTTGTCAGATTATCAAGTCACTAGTAAATGTGGAGATTGAGCAGTATTTTAAACACTTCCCAGAGAAATTGAAACTATACAGAAAGTAGGATCAGAAAAAAAAATTAAATCTTGTAAATTTGTTACTGCCATATTCAGATAAAAAAAGCTTGTTTGGAAAATAAAGGTTGCACCACTACAAAATGTCAAATGTATTAACAAGAACAAATACCTAACGCTGCTCTAAAAATATTTCAAAAGAGTGTACGTAAAATAATAGGAATAGAAATAAATAAAAATGTACTTCATCTCACTTTCCACAAAATAATATTTTATATAACGACGAAGTAAAAATTCAGACATCTTAAGGTTCTTTATGTAAAATAACCTATCTTTTGTATAATTCCTGTTAGGGCATATGGCTTTTAATATTGTTTTTCCACCGTTATTCATGCTTTTTCTGATGTTACAGCATTAAACTTTAAGTTGTATTTGAACTTTATTGTTCTAAGTTATTTAAGTTGATGTTATTTATAAAAAAAACTTATTAAGCTGCATCTGTTTCATATGCTTTTAATTCTAAAGGAATAACAAAATGGTCTGGCTGAGCTGCACTGGTTTTTTTCTATGACCAGACACAAAGTCTAGTACACAACACTCTTGCCAACATGCACTGGATGGCATTCAAAAATGACAGCCTGCAGCAATTCTTACAATGGAAGTCTCACAGGGAACAACCCAAAAATGTAAAAAATCTTTTGCCACATACTCCTGCCAATTAAGTTTGATAGCATTCCCAGGGTTACAGCAGATATAATAAAGTTATAGCCCTGATAGATATTGGGCTACATCCTCAGTTGGTATAAATCAGCACTGAATTCTATGGAGCTACACCAACTTACACCAGCTGAGGAAAAGGCCCAGAAAGTCTAGCCAATAACAATGAAACCTCATGACACTTGATATTTAAATCCTCTCTTCACAGATGTAAAGCAACAGTTCAATAACTACTGCCACATGAATAGTTGTGTCTCTACTTTATTTCTCGCCCACGCTCTTCAGACTGCCAAGTTTGTCAGTTAATATGATATGAGTACTTGTCTGCTATAGGAAATGGACAGAGATCACCAAATAATTACACTATAAAGTGGCTGTTAGATGATCACTATTAGCCTAGGACAGATTCAAAGAAGTTTCTAATGGAGTTAAATTCAAAATTCAAAAATTCAAAATACAAATTCCTGAGCTGCATTACAGTAGGGCTTTTGCCAATACAGAAATGTTGTTTAAAAAAAAAATCACAGCCCTAACCGACATAATTGTACTGTTTCTAGGGTAGACCTGGCCTAGGCTACTTCAAGTTTTGAAAGCAAAAAATGAACCCCCACCAAAATTGTTTGTGTTTAGCTACTCTGTTGAAGCTGGACTTAAAATGCAACCATATGCCAACATGCTTAAAATTAAATCCAGAATCAGAGTTGGCTTTTCTAAAGATTTTATGATTAGGTAATTCAAACAGAGAGCAGTACAATCAAATGTTTCTTAAACTCTGTTGATAATTTTTATTTGCACTTTTTAATGTTTGCCTTGCTTATTGGGCTAACGTTATGACTCCCTGAACTATCTGTATATGATCAAAGATCAGAAGAGGCTGATTATCTGCATTCATGTGGCAAAGAAGAGTGCTATCCTATAAGGAAAGATGTTCAAGATACAAAGAAAACATTCAGATAATTGCAGTGTAATTAACAGACAAGATCATGCTCCTTTTAATCCATGCACAGAGGATCTTTGATACATAGAAGTGAGAAGTGAGACATCATTCTTCTAGATAGACTAGCCTACCTATTTGATTTTAAGGGAATTCTGTATGTGATGTGGCTGTAGAATGAATCAGCGTATGGCTCCATACTCACAGCTGATTTTCAATCAGAGCCACTGGATATGAGCACTTTTGAAAATCTGGCCATGCTATTTGGTGCCTAAATAGGAGATGAGTGCTTTTAAAAATATGGACCAATAATTAATTTCATACTCATATTTTTGGAAGAAACAGATTGTAAGTTCTCAGTTATTAGATACGTTTGCCAAATCAAAAATTAGATTTTAAATTTAATACTTATAATTGCAGTTATGTTTTTAAAATATTTTAAATCACTGACTAATGATTATTCTGCCCTGGATGGGGAGCGGGAAGATATCCATGCCATTAGAATCTTCATGGATATCTTCTCCCCATCCTGGACAGATCAGAATTAACCACCTCTGTGGCACCGTACACTCTTTCCCCCCCCCAACCACCACCCCCAATAAAAAAAGCAACTCTTAGAGTCTGGGGATCCCCATGTGAGAAGAGTGTGACTGGATTAGTGAGGCAGAGAGTGACTGTTAGGTGCAGGTGAAGCCTGTAGATGCACACTGTCCCCATACCAGTTGTACAGAGATTACCTGGGAAAGTTCATACAGTCTGGGCTGCATTAATTCTGTGGATCCTTGTCTGAGGGATCTACCTTAAAGGGCAATTCTGAGAGACAGCTGAGACCAATGGGTCTCTCTGGTATTGTGGCTCTGCAGGTTGCCATGCTACAAGAATGGAGGGGAGGTACCAGGGCTCCAGAGCCAGTGCAGAGCTACATGGGTTTCTGTAGATCCCTTGGGATTTGGGTCTACAGCCTTCTATGGGGTGTGCACAAATCCCACTGTCCCCAATGGATCGTCAAGAACAAACTATCCCAGGTGATCCTGGCAGGGTTTGTTTCCCCTTAGCTCTATCCCACAAGGTTTACTGCATGGCGAGATCCCACTGTTATTTGAAATCAACTTACTTTAAACAGTTTTCAGTAATGACAGAGCTCATATAATTTAAAATCTCTCCTGTCTTTTCCACTATAAGAATAGAATTGGATGTGCCCCAGGCGCTATGATATATAATTATGTAGTATTTCTAACATTTTCCTGACATTAATGTGTAGATAGCATCCCATTAAGTTGTGATATCTGTCCAATTCCAAGTGCTTTATTAAACAAACATAATTATTTCAAATTCATTTGTACCTTATCAACAAAAGCCAGAAATATCAAACCACCTTCTAAAGAACAAATCTGACTACTCAAAACTAATTTAACAGAATAAGTCATCTAAATTAGTATTTGTATTCTACAATATAAAATAGACTTTTGGAACCAACCTTTAATCAATAATCAGTGATAACACATGCTAAGTACTTTGTTCTCTATAGTGATCCACGTAAATATTAAGATATGATGTATGGAAACTTGGTGAGTTTAAAAAAATGTCTGTGCTGGGTAACCAGAACAGTTGCCAGAATGCTAAAATTTATGAGGTGCCATTTGTACCTATCATCCATATTATTCTGACAGACCCTCTTATGCATCCTCATATGCTGTTGAATTGGTTCTGCAATAGACAGCTTTATTTTCAGAAGTGCTGTGTTGCCTCCCTAGATGGAGC